>VWYO01002112.1:0-31238 GCA_013400275.1 Rhadina sibilatrix | reverse complement strand
TTTTTTTTTGTTTGTGGTTTGTTTGGTTTTGCTTTTTTAATAATTAGGTGAAGGAAATTATTTTTCTCTAGAGCTGCCTGTATAATAACCCTTGTGGTTAAATAAAGTGTAATTGGTCTGTGGATCTATAGATAGTAGTAATCATTGTACCTGTTAGCCTAAGGAAGATGCATTTAGCCTTATGAGTGTTTTATTAATAGGGCAACATTATTTAGGGTTGTTGGGAAAATCAGTATTGAAACACAGTTGCCCTGGACATTAATATCATTAGAACCAAATAATCCTTTCTGGTTGGTAGTGGAAGATCATCTGTGACAAAGGAAAACTCTTGACTTGCAGAGAAGAGAGTGCTGTAGGGTACAGTGTGCCTCTGCTGAAAGGCTGGGCAGTGGGAATGAACAAAACCCTGTGAATAATTGACTCCTGTATCCAGGGATACAGGAGTAGGGAAAGGGACAATGAAAAAGACATTTTGCAGTGACACTCTGACACTGATTTTCATAAATCTCCAGGTGTAGGTTGGTGAAATGTTTTATTTTGCACACCAGGAGTGCTCTGGCAGCACTGGATGTTTATTGTGCTTGGTAGTAAGGGAATGCTGTGAGCTGGGGATTTAGTAAGGCAAGTGGTGGGTACCACACAAAGGAAAATGTTGACTCTGGTGCTGGTTTAGAGTAGCATCAATTTACTGTCTCATTGGGCTGAATCTTCCTGGCGTGTTAGACTAATGCAACTTGTAGCTGCCTGATGGATAGATGGAACCAGACATATCTCCCAAGTCTCCATTCTACACACTTGAAAGGTGTGAAAATTTATGGCTGACTTACCCAACTTGTGCCATTGTGGGGCATTCAATTACAGATCTATGAGGCTGGCTCGGTATTTTTCATTTTCTAAACTTCCATCCAATTATTCATTCCGGCACAGATTCAAAGTGTGGTGTTCTGGAAATTGTGTGTCCCTTCTCTCTTAAACTCTGCTGAACTGCTGCTCAGAAGCCTCAAGGGGAATAAAAAAAAAATAACTGAGCTGAATCAGATCACCCAGGCTGTGTTACCTGCTGCCACCTGCTCACAGGATGATGAGAGCTGTGGGTGATGCCTGCTGATTTAGTGATGATCATTTTCTATGCCGTCATCGAAACAACTGGTAAATTTTGTGTTACAGTACTGCCACATTTTCTGCATGTATTAAAGTTACTTGAATTTGTGGTGATTTGCTGGAAATTTCAACAACACAGTGGTGGATTTCTAGCTTAGGAGTGCTTCAGCAGCTGCTTGGCTTTACTCTGCTTCTTGCCCAGGGTTGTGAAATCCAAGTGTGCTTGGTTGGGCAATGGGGGACAGTACCAGCATTGAAAGGAAATTAAAACATTGGGGTCAGCAGGCCTGAGTGCCAGTACAGTGCTTTTCAAGTCTAAATAGGTTAAAACTGTTGGTAAGTTTAACATTATGGCTTCCTTGAACCCCACATGTTATTTTTAAAGGTTTAATATCCTCTTTTTATGTAGTAGGGTATAAATACCCTCCTTTTCTCCTTGCTGGTGCTGCTGAAACTGTAACTTTTTGCCAGGATAGATAATGATTAACTTGGGTGTTATTTGTACACGGGGAAGGAAACACCTGACACACTGCCAGGTTTGCTTTGGCTGCCCAGGAAAACCAAGCAAAATCTTTGGAGAGAAAACCCAATTGGTCACTGACAGGAGCCAATGTCTGAGGATTCACCCAAATTTAAGACAAAGCCCCTGCTGCTGTGTTGAGGGGACCTTCCTCCAGGCAGAGGGTGAGGAGACAGTGTCAGAGAGCACTTGCTCAGCATCTGGCAGGCAGATGTGTGACCCTGGTGGGAAAAGCTGTAACTGCTCTTTGAGGGGCAGCAGGAGAGGCTTTCCCCACGTGCTACATAGAACTGAGTCTTGGTTTGTATTTTAATTGACTCAGTATCCTGTGAAATATTTAGAAAGTGCATTGCATGGAGATGCTGGTCAGTCTGCAGGTGTGATGTTTACAAAGGTTTTTCTGAAGCCTCCTTTATCCAGTGTCCCATCTGTCTGTATCTCTCAGTATTTTGCAGAGTGGGCATGCAATTAGAAAGCCTGCTGTGGGCTGGGAATTCCCAAACCTTGTCACCACTTCTGGGGATAAGATCTGTGTTCTACAGGGGCCAGGGACAGCAGCTCAGGGCTCTGTGCTACACCTGGCAGGTGTTTTGGGAGGCATGCAAGTCCCCAGCACAGCTTCCTGCCCATACTCAGGGTGGTGCGTGGGGCTGCCAGGCTGTGCTTGGCCATGAACAGGTCCTGGAGGGCCATTCCAGGCTCCCACTTTTCTCACACACTGCTAAACAGTGGCTTGTGTGTCACCAGATGCATGAGGAACCTCACAGGGGTTGGTGGTTGTGAGCCTCTCCAGGTTCTCTGATGAAGGCATATTATTTTCTAGCTAAAACTTGGTTATTTTTTTCCTTCATTCTCTCTGGTATTAAGTAATACTGGTGTAAGGTGGTATAGATAGATGTACCCTGTATCTCTCTCTAAATCTGTCTCTAATCTTGTCTAAAACCATATGCTTGGCAGCTTAAGAGCCATAAGTAGAGGATGCAAATGTGAAACATCAGGGATGTTTATGTCGAGTGCTAAGGCGTGATTCATACTGAAATAATTTTATGTTGTGTATTCATAGCTAAATATTAGTAGAATTCATATGACTACCAGAACCTCATATAATGTGTGAAAACTGTGACAAAACCACTTGAGATGCACTTTAGTTACATCCTAAGAAAAAGGTTAGAGTAAACTCATACCTCGCTGTAAGAAATAAAATGAATAATTCTGTAAACATATTTTCAGTATGTAAAAAGAATAAGCAAAAGCAAATAAATAAAACCCATTGTTAGTAGTTGAAAAACTGTTTTGTAGATGTTTATTGTGTTTGTTTAGAATTACATGCATTTATTTCCTCATTTTGTCCCTTCATTTGCCCTTTCTTCTAGAATGGCCTAGAAAACTTTCTTGCAAGGCTTTTCTTTTTCCTTGAAAGCCAAGCACTTGCCATTGTTCCCCTTAAGCAGATTTTTGTTTAGTTGCAATGTAACTTACAGCAGCGTTGGGCCATAGTTTATGGCAGGGAAAACAAGTACAAAGCAGTTACTGGGGAAGCCATCTATGGCAGGCAAAATTAATGGGCTTCACTTCAGTCATGGCTTAATTAATATGCAGATTACTTCTGGTACTGCTATCAAAGCAAGTGGGCATTGTGCAGACAGCCATCAGTTATTCCATTTTTTTTTGAAATTAATTTTATGTTTCTCCTTAATCCATGTAGCCTTGCAGTCCTTTAAAAGCAGAGTATATATATGATACATATATGTATAAATAAATGTAAACATGTATTAGTTAACAGAAGCCAAATATTTTTCTGCTTACCTTGCTTGGAGTGGCACTTTGGGATGCTTTGTAGTGGGTGTACAGAGCAAGCCTGGCACTGCTTCCCTCGGTGTGAGGGTTTGGTTGCACTTGGAGCTGTGTTTTATGTCACTTGAAAGTGATATTGGTTAATTATTTCTGTGGGTTGTTTCCCAAATGGTAAAATAATGTCAGTACCGTTCCCAAATAGCAACAAACTTGGTAATTGGAGGAAAAAAAAAAAAAAAAAAAAAGGGGGGTGTAGAGTGACAAATTTGTTTCTGAGAGAGAGGAAAACTCATGTAGGGCAATATATGGTGTGTCAAACAACTATGTAATTACAGGAATGGAAAGACAAAAAATATTTGCAGTAAATTTATTTGTATTAATCTGATTTCTGAAATTCAGAAGCTAATGAGAAGCTTCTCATTTGTAAGAGTGACTTGCATCATATGTCTCTATCTCCTGTGCTGTTTTTCCCAGTGTTGCCATTCCTGCTAACCTTTCTTTGTCAACACTTTCCCAGCTCCCCTACATCTCATGGTTTTTTGTGGGCTTGCTTGAAGCCAAGACATAGACTAATATCCTTCTCCCAGTGGTTTACTCCTGGCTGCTTCTGCTGGAGGGTAGAGGTTAGAGATGGAGCCTGCTTAATATATCTGTAGTTTTTCTTTGAGATGATTAGTGCTTGAGTTGACTGAAAGTATGCATCCCAAACTTCCTTTAAAATAAATAAAGGAAGGGGGGGTAAATGGTGGTTGATGACTTAAGGCTGTTTTTGTTCTAGAGCTGGTGGAAACCTGAAAGAATTGATGTTTGTGACATGAATTTCCACTTTCTTCTCCATGTAAGCTTTCTGTACCAGCAGCAGATTATGAAAACATACACTTTAAAAAGCAGTGAAATGGTTTTAAATGGCTCCTATAGTGTTTCTTCTTTAAAGATGAACTATCTTTATATGTTTATAAAGCCTTTTGCAAGCGGAGAGGGATGCATGATTCCTTGGGCTTTTTTCTCTGCAAAAGAGCTAAGCAAGCTTTTATTCAAATGAAAAGATTGCTCTTGAAATCTGTTTAAAGATAAAATCAGAAGTAACTCTGACATGCTAGCTAAATTTTGTAGGACTGTTTGCCACTCTTAAAAGTGTGCTACAGAGACACATATAAATAGGAGAAGAAAGTGGTAAAGAAATGGGGAATGTAAACCTGCATGCTTTCTTATTAGCTAAAGTGGAAAAATAGAGGTCCCAATTTTTGTCCTTTTTCTTCAGATTTTTATTTTCCCCCTTAAAACCAGAATTTCTAAACAAGAAGCCACACTGAGCAGCTGACAGACAGCAGCCTGGGAAGTTAGCACTGAAGCAAACAAATCCTTTCCTGTATCATACACTGCTGTGATCTCTGTCTTGAAAAAGAATCTCATTCTTTGAACACTCATGTGATAATCTGGATGTAATAAATGCACAGGTTCAGCTGGTTTGTGTTTTGCGAGGGTTTTTTTGTGGGTTTTGGTTGGTTGGTTTTTGTGGTTTGTGTGTTTTTTTTTTCCCCTCTTTTTTTTTTTTTTTTTTTCTTCCCCAAGTACCCAGTACTTCCCAGTTTATGTATTCACCATGAGCTTTCAAAGTAGTGTAAGTAGAAACAGAACTTTAGGGGCTTTACAAGTGCACACAGTATTTGTTTTACAGATGGACAAAGAGGAATTTGCTACACTGATGAATGAATCTCGAATTTCCTGAGTTAGCTGTAAAGATGTGTGTAGCGTGACTCGGACTAAAGATGCTCTAACAAGTTGGACTGACTGGTGTGAATGTTTTTTGTGATGGCTCCACTAAGTTCAGCATCTTTGCATTATTTATAGCCATCTGCTTGATGTGTTGAAGGCTCTGGCTCAATTAGATTACCTTTTAGCAGGAACAGCTCTCAGGAACAGTGCAAACAGGCATGAGTCTGGCTGCTGCAGAATAAATAAGAAAGCAAATAAAGTCAGCGGTGTCTTCCTGCAGGGCTCTTTAACTGCTTTACTTATGGAGTAAAAAGGACACATAATGAAAATATTTCAGGACAAAATATGTGATGACCTTTGCCCCTGCAGTGAGAAAAAAGGTTGTTAAGGAATGGAATTATCCATGGATTTACAATGGATTGCAAAAAAGCCCAAAATGAATCCAACAAACCAATGAGTCATAAATGCCTCTGAGCTGCTGAACTTCTAAAAATCTGAATTTCTGTTTTATAGGATGGAGTTATTTATAAACTTAACTGGGGGGAGATATGGAAGTGATATCTGAAAAGGTGTTTAAAAAGACCAGCCAAGAATGATGGAAAACTCAACGTACTGTGCTGCTGTGACCACAGGAAGTCCTTCAGTCCTATTTCAATCTGTTTCTAACAGCAACATTAGGAGAACAGCATTCCTCTTCTGCATGATCTGGTTTGGAGAAAAATTTTGCTCTCAAATGAGTCATTTCACTGTGGAAATACAGGAAGAATGAGGGATATTGCATTGACTCCCTCTTAATTGTGGGTGGAGAAAGGAAAAGAACATCCCAGATACTTTTAGAGAAGTGTAAGCTGTCAGCAAGAGTGTGCAGCCCCAGAATTTTCCTGTGTGCTCCCCCAGAGTTTTCCTGTGTGCTCAGTAATCAGGGTGAGATTGAGAGGCAAAACAATCTTTGAGCTTGAGAAGATCCCCCAGGATCTTCTGGAGGTCAGCAGGGACGTAAGATTAAGGAGAGCTCAAGCTCATTCTTCCTTGTTAAATAAACTCCTATCAGTAATGCAGAATGAAAATGTTAATTAAGAGACGTGAATGGATGGTGACCGTGTTGGTATGGAGGACAAGTGCTGAGGAGTAGGCTTGTCAGCTTTTTATTGTGTTCCCTCCAAAAACCTGCACCTGGGTGTAAGAATGCCTGTGTCAGCCATTCCTGAGAGCCAGCACCTCAAGGGTGGTGTGAAACCCTGGAGTTCCATGGTCAGAGATGAAAATTGCTCTGGGAAACTTTGTGGAAATGCGTGATGTCAGTATTTTTGAATTTTTTTTTCTGTTGAATTTAACTTTTCTTAACTGCTCAAGAGAATTGTATTATTATACAATAATAATTATTATTGTTAATAATACAATTATTAATATTGACACAATGGAGCAATTTCAGTAGTTGGGAGCTTTTTTGCATGTTGATTAGTGTTAGTTTATGGGGAGAAATATTAGAAGGATGTGGAATTCTGCCTCCACAGAGGTGAAGAGAAGCTGTCCACTCTAAGGACCATGACTGACTGGAGCATACACATCAGTAACACTTGTAATTATGTAATTTGGGTTTTAACATCTGCTTCTTCCTTAATTGGACAAATTACAACCAGTACAAATTATTATGACAATGACAGTAATTACAGATTGATACATCAGAGGAACAAAGATGGTGCAAACAATTTGTTCTCTCCCCTAAATCGTCTCGGTCTGCAGTTGTATGGAAGCGCTGCCATTTCTTCATCCTCTGGAAGTTGTTTTTCACTTGCAAGCTCCTTCTTGATATTTTTAAATCAGCCAGTTATTATCTTAGCATGACATTTGGCCTGCAGTTCCCAGCTAGGGGTGGAAAAGGCTATCATTGGGACTCTCTGCACAAAATAGCTGGGCAGAACATTTCTGTACACAGAGACTGTTATTCTCACCTTTCGAAGAGCAATTTCTTTGATGACTTGGAGAATATTTGACCTTCAAAGTAAAAGCTGCAGGCAGGACAATGTGCCTTTGTAGTAGTTGTGTAGAGGGTTGAATTTTGTGTGCGTGTCTTCCTTGTTAGTTTTGAGAATAATCTCTTCACTTTTCTGTAAATTGCAGTGATTGTTGTTGAACTGCTTGGTCCCATTCAGGCTTAGAACTGAATTACCAATAGATGAGAACAGGTAATATTTAAGAAAACATCTTTTCTTGAAAAGCTCATGGAATTCTTAAAAGCCTATCCAGATACACATGAGAAAAACAGGTTTCTTCTATTTCTTGTGTAAGTGATTTTCTGTTTTCTGTGTGATTTTCTTTTTACCCCGAGAAAAAACCCTCTCGTTGTCTCCCAGCTTCAGGCTAAAGGACAAAAGCATGTGATGTTTGGAAGAAAACCTGTCCCCAAATTACCTGTACCCCAAACATGCACAGGCCTTTGCACACTAGCCAACTAGCAAAAACATGTTCCTGAATTTGAGGATGACTTGGGAGGCTGCTCAGTAGAGAGGTCAGAGCAGACAGATCTTGAGCTCTTTTAGAACTGTTCTCTTTTATTTTATCTTGCTATCAGAGTAGCTTCAAGAATGACTTCAAAATATATATTTATACATTTTTAAGTTTAATTGGGAACTTGTGCTTCTAACTTCTTGACCAAATTAAAAAAAAAAAAATTGCACTAATTTTTAAAAACTTACATGTTCTGGAACGCTGTAGCACAAATGAACATTGCCAGCAATTGAAGATCCCAAAGAAAGCAAAGAAAGACTTGTTTTCCTGTTGAAAAGATTTTTCAAAGATTTTGCTGAAAGAATAAATATTTAAACTTTGCTCTGTCCACTGTTCTGTGAACTGTTGAGATTATGATTTTTATGATTATATGTTCTCTGATTTTGACCAGAAAATCCAATACATTGGACTGACAGAAATCACATGTTGCTTATGCTCACCAAGGGAAGGGATCTGATTACATATTGAGGCAATAACTGGTTTCTTATTTGGGACCATAGTATTTTTTAAAAAGAGTGATTTCTATTGAGGCTTGAGAGTATCGATTACAAAAAGTTAGGGCAGAAATTCCATGCTAAATAGTGATTGGTTATTGTGAAACACTTGTCTGTATTAATACCTAATTAATATTAACTGTGTTCAGTTAATATCTTCAATTTAATACGAAGGTTTAAATTACAAATTTAATCAAAATAATTCAGTTCATCTTAGCATTGCCTTTTCTGTCTGAATACTGTGTACTAACAAATAATACAGTTTTGGTCAGTGATTTTTCCACAATCGGTGAAGTTTTGCTAGATTTGTATCAGCATAAATAAACATATTTCCCTCTCCATTCTATTAGATTGGTCTCTTTCATTCATCATAATGTACTTTTTCACCTTTCCCTTTGTGTTTTCCCAACTTGATATATCTGTAGGGGGACTGGGGCAAGAGGCTCAAAGCTGCATTTTATGGAGCATGTGTCTGGCTTGCTGTGACACGTGGATGCCTCTGTGGGCAAAGAACTGAATTAGTTATGTGTATTATTTGTACTGCTTTATGGAGCACTGCTGCACTCTGTGGACAAACAGAGTGGATAATCTGGTGTCTGTTAATGCTCTGTGGGGTTTGATGTGCTGCTCACTTAATGCAGAAGACCCTTCAGCTCTGCTTTTCATTGTGGGAATAAATGGATCAAACTAATCAACAGGTTAGAGGAGCTGACCTTTGTAGCAGCTGGGCAACAAATTCCTGACAAGCACTGCTGGTTTTACCCAGTCTCTCCTGAATCATTTCATGATTTATTTTTATTTCCAGTAAATTATGTTTAACTAGAGGACCACAAACACTTGTTAAAAGAGATCATTCCCCTCTGCTCACATATGCACTTGATGGAAGCCCAGTATTCCAAAGTACTTTATGTGCTCCTTTCTTTGGATGGAGGGTGGTGATTCTTGTCAGCTGCTGTAGGATCAGGGACTGCAGGAGCAGGTAACCAGCACAGTTGTTTCCTGCTAAGTAAAAACATGTGTGAATTCTTCCCTAGTACAGAAAAATCCATTTTCATGTGGCCTTGCCTTTGAAAATGACATTTTACAGAAGATTAGGGACTGTGCTGGGGAGATACTCCGTGCTGTAAACTCAGCTTAAAAATCTGAGCAACAGTGTCTTTCACAGGTGCTAAGTTAGCAGGTGAATTTGTGACTGCCAGAGTAAAGGAGAAAGAAGATGAGCTCCTGAGAGAACTGTTTATTTATTTAGGACTATTTGAGTTGTTTACAGAATCAGAGAATATCCTGAGTTGGAAGGGACCCTCAAGGATCACAGAGTCGAACCCCTGGCCCTGCACAGACACCTCAACAATCCCACCCTGTATGTGAGAGTGTTTGCTAAACACTTCTTGAACTCTGTCAGGCTTGGGGCTGTGACCACTTCCCTGGGAACCTGTCCCAGTGTCCAGCCACCCTCTGGGGCAAGAACCTTTTCTTAATATCCACCCTAAACCTCCCCTGCGTCAGCTCCATGCCATTCCCTTGGGTTCTGTCACTGGTCACCAGAGAGCAGAGATCAGTGTCTGCCCCTCTGCTTCCCCTTGTGAGGAAGCTGCAGACTGTGTTTAGTTAGAGAGGACACAATTCACAAGTAAGACAATTCTAAAATTTCTTGAGGATTACTTGCTTAGAATAATTTTAAGGCTTTTGTTCTGCTGTGTTTTTTTTTTTTTTCATGCAAGACATCATTTAGTTTGTGAAACACTAGGATGGTATTTACAGAAGGAAGTCTCTTAACCTGAAGTCTGGTGATATATTGGTATTTAAAGCAGTGATAATGCTGTTAGTGAGGAGCTTTAATTGCATGATTATAGACCAACAAAATTAGGCACAGCGACGTGCAGTCATGATAACCCAGTGATATGCTAAATTTACAGATAAGACTTCCTTTCTCTGCATCCCTATACTGTCAGTATACAGAAATGTTTCTAAAAGCATGTACTTCAGGGAAATTTGGTGCTTCCTCCTGCACACTGCCTTCCCAGCCAGTTTGCTGATAGGCTGTTTGGTGTTTGGATTCAGCACATTGATAAGGGTTCAGTATCTCAAGGATGGCTATTCACCTGGTGCCCTTGGAAAAATCCCTCTCCATGTGCAAGTTTCTTACCTTCAAAATATTAATCTTGGAGGATACTGTGTGCAATCCATCAGGAGTCCAAGGTGTACAAGGGTTATTTTATGGGATCCCAGCTGGACCTGTGGAGTTGGCTTCGCTTGTGAGCTGCACTGGGAACCCCCCCACCCCCAGCCATCTGTTTTGAACCCATTTTGAAAAAACACCATGGCAAAGCACTCAGATTGCCTGTTAATGGAAGACTGAAGTTTATGATGACAGGTCAGCTTGTAAACATGGATTTACTGTTCTCTTTTACTGTGTGTCTATGCTAATCCATAGTTACATGCTATAAACTGAGATCTCCTATGAAATTCTATGTGCAAATCAGACAGTATTCTGTGTTACTGTGATAGGGGGGCTTTTGGGATGTGATCTTTGAGTTCCCAGGAGGTATGTGACAGGAAGAGTACTGATTATAACTACCCTTTTTCTTCAGTGAAGTGTTACACAGTCCATGGCACTGACTGCTCCAGAGCAACATCTTAGTTTTGTGCAAGGACGAGGCAAAATGTGTCTTATTACTGAGAGTGTGCTCAGCAGCGCAGTTGGGAATGATTAAATGCAGCTCAGAGCAACATCTTTGCTCATGGCACAGTGATTCAGCACTTCATGTTTCTGAGCAAGGAACAGGACTGCAGCCATCCCCTAATTGCTGTCAGCCTCGTGTACAACCAGTGTTTTCTGCTTAGGTCCTGTGCTTTGTCCATCCTCTGCACTCTCATTCTCCTGGTTAAACCATGGCAAGTGAACTTGCAGAGGTGTTACACCCTGGAGATAACAGTCAAATAGCATCATTCATTAAAACAAAACAAAACAACCTATAAGGTCTCTGCTGCTTTTCATTTTGAAATAGGAAAATGATCTTGGCACAGGGCATTTCCTGGGGATTAATGACTGGCTGGGGTTAATGGCCCTTGGCTGCGCTGTGGGCCATCAACTCCTCCCTGCTGGTCATTAATCTGCAGGAAATGCCCTGTGCCAAGATCATTATTGTTGTATTTGGGTTCTTTGAGAGCTGAATTCGGGAACCCACACTGCTCTAATGTCTCAGAGCCTGCTGGGTGTTATTACATTTAGGCCCTACGCGTTTTTTGTTTTTTTTTTTTTTTATTCCCCTGAGCTTATCTGAGGTTTCCAAACGTTCCTCTTAATGGAAAGTGTCTGTAACGCTTGAGGTCCTTTAAAAATACTTCACTGAGCAGCAAGCAAGGTAATGGTGAACTCTGTGGTGAAAGTAAAAGTTCTGTGTAGTGAAAATTTTTGAAAAGAGTATGAGTACTTGGGGGCAGTCTGTGCCTTTTAGCCTGGTCTAGAGCAACAGGCAGAGCATTGGACCTGGCATAGAACCTGACAGGCAATGTGTCTGGGCTTTCTGCTCCAGGCTGGGATTGCTGGACTCAGGGTCTGCACAAGCTGTAGACCCATTCTTAAAGCAAAGGTGGTTCCCATTTTTAAGAGAATTTTGCTCTACTGGAAAATGAAGAATAAGAAGAGATAAACTGATTTTTTTCCTCTCCCACTTGCCAACAGTGTGCACAAAGTGGGTTTTTGTTCATTCTTCTCAAATGATTTCAAGTTCAGAATGCAAGTTTTTAGTATAGATTTTATGCAGTAAGTTTATGATGCCTTCTTGTACTCCATACTAAAATTGGTTTAGGGTTGAAAATGAAATTACAGAATTAAAAAAAGAAAAAAATAATTCTTCAAGTGGTCAGTTTAGTGTTGTGGCCTGGAAGTGGCAACTCATGACTACTGGCATATTTCTTTTTTTTAAAAAAATCAAACAACACAAAAACACCACCCCTACCCACATGCCAGCTACAAGTCTTCTATTGGTTTTTTGTTTTGATCATATTAGGCCATATTAGAAGTAAGGTTATGAAGAAGTGAAGCTCATGCAGCAAGTAGTAAATGCAGTTTTGAGGGACTCAGCTGGTGAGCAAAGTTGCTACTGTGCACTCATCTGACATTCTTAGATGACTATTTTTATGTCAGTGAATTAATGAATTCACTGGAAAGAGTAAAAAAATCAATGTTGTGCCCTGATTTTTTTTTTTTTTTCTTCTTAAATGTTTTTTTTCCCTTGCTCCTTCCTTTCTCTCTGTGACTCAGACAGGTCTGTGAAGTGTCCTGTTCTTTCCTTCAGAGGCTTTGCAAGCAGGCAGCCTGTTGCTGTCCTCCTCCCCATCCTCAGATGTGCCACGCTGTGAAGCTGCCTTGGGTCAACAGGAAACCTTCAAAACGTGCATTTCAGATCTTGAAAATGCCACAGTGTGCATGAGATTTGAAGACAGCTGCAAGCTTAGTAGAGACTGTCACATCTCTGTAGACATTTGATGGATTTAGCAGAATTTCAGCAAGGAGAGGGAGAGATGTTTCATCAGGAGAAAAGGTCCTGGCTCAGATCTACATCAAGACTTTCACAGATCTTCAGATTAAGTGTGAGATTTGGATTTTTTGGGATGAAAGTATATTCATAACCCAGTTTCCTGTGTCTACAAGTCAAGGAATATTTCTGCTGTTGTAGAAGGAACACTCTGAAGTCATTCCCTGTAGTAGTGATTATGAACTGTCAGTCTGAAAGTTTTACCTAGAAAAATGTGATATGACAAGAAATAAGGATTACTAATATTTTATAAGTAAACAATACTATTATAGCAGCATTTTTGTTCCAAAATGGAATAGTAATTCCTGCTCTGACAATAAGCCTGTAACAAGGAGAAGACAGCTTGCCATTACTAGCTTTCCATGTGCTTTTTAAAAATAGATTTTCATGTTCTGTCACCCACGGCATATGAGATGATGTAGGTAAGTCAGGAAGTTGATATTGTTGTTGATGCATTTGAGAGACTGTGTTAGTGAAAGCAAAGAAGAATGCAGTGCATAGCAAGAGAGAAATTACAAGCCTGCTTTTGTTTGCTTAATCTAGGAAGATTTAAAGGAATGGGGAAAAAATTTGCTTGTAAAGAAACCTTACTTAAATTCCAGAGTGTCTTTGTTTTGCTGCTAGTCTGATAAAGTCATCTTTTATTGCTGTCAAACTGCATACTTCAAGCAGAAAATATCTAGTCTCTCCTGCAGCCTTTTTAAGTTGGTAGGCATCCATTTACTTTGCAAACCTTTTCCTACTTCCTCACAAAGACCATGGGGTTTTTTTTCTTTGGCTGAAGGGATGGGAGAAAAAGGATTCCTAGGGGAAGGACAGGAAGTCACGAGAAATGGATTTTCCAGCTGCTTGTTTCTCTGCACCCAGCCTTGAAAAAAAGGACTGGTCAGAGTGGATCCCTGGTACCAAGAAGTGAAGGATCCCCTTTTGGCTATGTTGGCCTCTCTGAGGGATGAGCATCAGTCTCGATGATTTGTATATGTGTAAATAATTTCACAGAATCACAGAATTTCTAGGTTGGAAGAGACCTTCAAGATCATCAAGTCCAACCCATGCTCTAACACCACAACTAGACATGGCACTAAGTGCCACATTTCCTAAAGTGCACACAAGGATAAACCAGGCTTTGCATCTGTGCTGGTTTTGGCTGGGGTAGAGTTAATTTCCTTCACAGCGGATAGTACTGTTGATGTCAGACATACCCAAGTGTTTTACTTTGGTAATGTCAAGATGTGAAATGAAGGGTGTTTTTTTGTTGCTTTTGTGCTCTTCAGATTACTGACTTTACATAAGGTTAACCATCTAACAGTTATTGTCTAGTCAGAAACAAAAACAAGGCCGAGGAGCTCAGCGTGATCTTTGTCTCAGGTAGGGGTCAGACCTGTCTTTACTGTATGGTTAAAAAAACCTGTCAGAAATTGAATAAACGTTAATTAAAAATGTTGTGGGCTGCATACAACATTTCCAATATAAGTAAATTTAAATGGAGAATTCTAAAGCAGATTTCCTGGAGCTAGAGCCACCAGGATCCTGATGAGGCTGAGTAGTTAAGATGGTCTGATGTACACAGCAGAATGCCAATATTTGATGGTTATATTCCATACTTGTTTGAACTACTGTGGCTTTGTATCTCTTTCCAGAAATTATCCTGGTTTTATCTTACTGTAATGCTTTTCTAGCTGCCCTGATGTTTACAGAGCACTATTTAGAATGTGGCAAAAAACATGGAAGCAGAATGATGCCCATATTTCATCTACTGCATGTAATAGGAGTTCTGAAGAAGGATGATTTTGTTAGCTGCTATTTTTCATTGTAAAAAATTAATGGGTGGTTGTGTACATTTCTTAGCTAGATTTTAGCTAGTATTTGTTTTTGCTTCTCATCTCCTACCTGGCAAACATTTGAATGTTATCCCAAGAAAGAGATGGATGCTGTGATAGTGATTATTAATTGTAGAAGATTAAGTAGCTGTCAGTAACACTTTAAAAACTTGTTAGCCAGATACTTGTCTATATGTGTGTGCTGCTTAGTTTTGTTGGCTTCAGCAGAAATTTATCATTCTCTTTGAAATGTGAAACATCTTAGAGGAAAGACAGACTCGTAGCGTTTGCAAACCCCAAGACACCAGGAGAACTCAGTTTGCAGTCATAAAGAGAAGCAGTCATACCCAAGAGACATCACTACTGGACTAAGAAAAATGTTTGCCAATCAGCAATATATAATGAATAATGAACAATATTTGTCATCTCCCCAGAAGTGGGGCATTGCAATACAAGCTGTACAGCTGTTATTGTTTAATTGCAGCTGGATTAATAAAATGTAATTTTTACAGCCCATTTGCAATATACCACTGGGGAATACGTTTTATTTCCACTTTGGGTGTCTCTTAGTTAATGATTTGTGCCTTTTGAGCATCTATGTTTGGCTTCAAATCCCAGATACAAGTTTATTAAAAATTGTAATAGTTCTTAGAAACTATAAAAGGAAATGAAGTGCACAAAATGTGCGTTTCCAGTGCTTGAGTTTAAAACCATTTTTTTCCTTGACTAATTTCAGTATTTGCAGGACTTGAAAGTATTGAATTTAAATAACTGTTAAATATTTAATTTGCTAGACATACAATATTATTTTCAACAGATTATTTATATTTGTTAGTAATTAAAGATTCAGAATGGCACTGAGAGGATGTGGTCATTTAATGTGCAATATTTAAAACTTGCCCAGTGTTTTTGCAAAGCAGTGGCAATGCAGGGAAACTGAACTGATACTTGAAGTCAGAAACAATAACAAGACAGTAGTTAAATGATCTGATTTACAGAATAAGGCTGACTTGGTCAAAAATAATTGACAAGCCTTTCACAGAGAAACTGGGCCTTGCTGCTGGTTGGAGTGGGATCTCCTGTTAAAAGTTGAGGCTAAATCAGTTCTTGGCTAATTTCCCTTTGCTTATCACTGGCAAGTTTGCTAAGGAAGTGCCAGAGATGCAAAGCCACCCCTGGATGAAAACACTTCCCTGCAAATTCCCTCAGACAGCTGCAGCAGTTTCTCAGTTACCTGTGAAAAGCAGCACTGCTCCAGGCTCTGTGCTCCTCATGCAGGTGCTTGTATCTCTTTGCCATCCCCATCCAGCAGTTACTCCCATTTGATTATTCTGAAATACAGAGAAACAAAACCCACTCTTATTTCTGGGATGTGGGACCTTTGCTTCCCGTTTGGTTCAAGTTTTAAGCTGCTGGCACTCAAAGGTGTGAGGGTGCCACAGTGCAGATGTTGCTGCTTGATGCTCGGACTGTGCTGCTCTTTCAGCTGTTCTCTAGGCAATGTCTCAGTAGATACAAGTAAAGGTTGATATTTTTGGGATGGAAACTTTGAAAATGCTCTTCTACAAGTGGGACAAGGTTTTTTGACCCTGGCTTAACAAGCGTGGTACCTGGTGGTTCCAGCCTTGTTCCTTTTACAGCACAGTACTATAACTCAGTTGGTTAAATTGAGCAAATATTGCTAGAATGAAATGAAAAATAAGCAGTTCTACTACTAGTATTTAAAGGATCCTACCAAAAGCATGCTCACTGTTCTCTGTGTTAAAAAAAGAGGATGGGGGGAAGCTCAGGTAAACATTTGGAAAAAGATTTCCAGAACTCTTAATCCAAATTCTGTCAGCATCAGGGGGAAGGCTGAGGAGGAGGAGGTTTAGAAAAGATGATACTCTGCAATATTCAGAGAAACTCAATTTCAGAATTAGATTTTTGCCAGAAAATTGATTCCGTTCCTTGTTACAGCAGTGCTTAGAGCACAGGTGAGTTAAGCATGTGCAGCAACCAACCCCATTTTATAAAAGGTGTGCTGTGATCTTGCAGTCATTGTCCAGCACTTGTACATAACTACAATGAATGAACTAACCCTACCTTTTTAAAAATGCTGATACTTATCATGGTTATCTGAGCAGA
Organism: Rhadina sibilatrix; assembly: GCA_013400275.1. Taxonomy (NCBI): domain Eukaryota; kingdom Metazoa; phylum Chordata; class Aves; order Passeriformes; family Phylloscopidae; genus Rhadina; species Rhadina sibilatrix. The sequence goes on along the minus strand of VWYO01002112.1, from coordinate 14,617 downwards.
GACATGGAAAATCAGCTTTGCTGTAGTGTTACCGTTGTGGCCAGCCATTTTTTTTGGATTGAGTACATGCCTGTTACTCCTTCATTCTTTTAAGATTTTATTCTGAATATTGAAATTGGTCTGTGCCAGAGAAACCCTCTCCCATCTTTGGTTTATTCCATTCTAATCCAAAGTCACAGGACAGCGGACAGGAGTAATGCAGCCCATCTGTGGATGAATGGACAAGTTAGAGCAAGACTAAGGTGAGAATAGAGAGGGGTGGAGAGCTTGTTCTAAGCCAACATTAAATGTATGTAATGTAATGCCTCTCCTACCCTCTGATAAATCCTCTTATCTCTCAGCATTGTGGGGAAGGGAGGGATAAAAGATGAACCTATCCCTCCCTGAAATAGGAATTTGCTTAAAGGTGAGAGCAGAGTAAAAGAAGTTATGTTAAACTTGAACTGTAATTGCTGCATCTGTGTCAGGGCTTGAAGGATCATGCACTGCACAAAGCTTTGTTAGAAGAGCAGTCCAGCTGTAGTCCTGCTTTTTTTTTGTTCCTATTTTCCTTGCTGTGTGATGAGTGAGCTTGCCTGGGTTACTTTACATGTGATGATAGCACTTGTGTGAAAAGACAATTTAATTTGGTTTCTTTTAGATTGTTATGGAATTCGATCTTCAAAACTAAAACTGAGTAATAAATATGAGGTTGCTGTATCTCTTGCCAGATAATTTTGTCTGAATTTAGTATTTGAAAGAGGCAGAGTGAAAAAGGGAATGACCCAACCTTTAGATATCCCCACGTGTCACGTGATTGTCAGTAAAACAAGATTTGCCTTGTGTGGGCACTTGTTATGAAAGCTTGACCATGGGAACCCTGGCTGAACCTGGGTTTCTGTTAGACAGCTTGACACATGACTTTCTTGGTACTCACAGAAAATCTATAAGGTTTGACTTTTAATCACAGGAGGTAGTTCAGACAGATGCTCACTGTTTGTGTTCAGTAATACCCAAGTAGAAAAGCTGTTGCAGGATCTCCTGTGAATTTATTTTTTCCTGGTAATTAATTGTGTGAAAACCTGAGGGGGTAAGCCAGGAGAGATTCTTCATGAGCACTGCAGCACCCAAAGGAGAAGGTTAAAGTGTAGAAAATGTTTTAAGCTGCTGACTCTCGTTTGTGCCTTCTGAAAATTCTCCCATCTCTTTATTTTTACAGCCACATGAAGATCGAGGATACTGATTTAAAGCATGATAGTAATTTGGATTTGCTTGTGGTGTTAGCAGTCAGATGTGTATTTTTATTATCTTGAGGCACTGAGGAAATTGGCTGCGAGCATTTATATTAAGCATTGTTCTGGCTCTGCATTTTCCGGTGTGCTCGTGGCCATGGTATTATACACCCTTGGTGAATACAAAGATGCTTATGAAATGTTAAGGCTTGAGTGTATTTAATTTCATGTCAAGAAGGACTCCCTGCCATAGTGTTCAGCTGAGCCATTGTGAATAACTGTCAGTCTCCACACTGACATAAAGCACTTTTGTGTGTGTGCGTGATGTGAGTTTTTGTGGATTCAAAGCCCTTTTTTGTTGGTGTATTTTAAAATGCTACAACAACTGGGCTTTAAGCTCTTCTGAACATGCAGAGCAGTTTGGCTTTGTGGTTCTTTGGGCCTGCTAAGGTGGCCTTCAGTTTGAGGGGTGGATATCTTCAGACCGTAGCAGTTTCATTAATATGTTTCAAAATTTATATATATGCAGAATTATATGTCATATGCCAGTCTTCTTTCATTGAGCTTTCATATTAATTTTTTTTGTCACTGTCAGTGCTGGATACATGTGAACAACTTTTTCATAAACACCTTTTGATATTAATAGTGTTAGGTAATAGTAAAGCCAGTCGCAAGATAAAATTCAGGAAATGATTTGGCNTACATGTGAACAACTTTTTCATAAGCACCTTTTGATATTAATAGTGTTGGGTAATAATAAAGCCAGTAACATTCACAATTAAATGGAAGGGAAAAGTACCATCCTGACGACAAAACTGAATTCGGTTTAAAACACATGGGGTAGAAGTCTGCCAGTCTTCAGGAAGCAAAAAATGCCATTAGCCAGCATTTAGTCACTTGCTAATACTGGATGTGATTTCTAATTGCTTCTGTACTTTGTCATTGTTGAACACAATCAAATCAAATTGGCCAGAAAATTTTTCTTGGATCGTCATAGTCCATGACTATGTTTTTACTGTTATTGTTTCAGCTTCTTTTTCATCACCCCAACCTTTACTGCTTCGTTAAGTCTAAAATTAGACTTTGACAATCAGCCTATTTTATTGGAATTATCAAATGAAAGAACTATACATGGCAAAGTTAAAGGGGAGGCTCCAGCATCATATTTTATTTCATGCCCGGCAGTTCCTTGAGAGTTATCAAAGTCAGGGATCCTTTATTTGTAATTAAATACTCCTCACTTTAAAATCATGACTAATAAATGTCAAGTGCAAGAAGAGGCACTATTATTCAGTGAAGGTCTTTGGATATGTTTTAGGGTGAAAATGTGTAGGCACGAAGGTTGTTAATTTTTAAAATGTTGTAGGGTTGGTTTCATTACAAAATCCTAAAGTTAACCACTTCAGATAAAGCTCAAAAATCATTGAAACGTTTGGGGAGCTCTTATACTACAGGAAGCTCTTGACATTTATGGTAATTAAAAGTGAAGGTATCTATTAAATACTTAAGTTATTCATATAAACACCAAGCTGATGTGCAACTGTAAGAGTGTATATATCTTAATTAGAGCTGGTCAGAACTGTTCAGTGAAACTGTTTTCTGCATTTGGTGGTGGCTGGGGTTTTATGTTTTAATGAGACCCAAAACCTCTGAGGAAACACTGACATAAATGCTTTGGGAGTCACCTGGAATGAGCTTTATTATCTTGCGATTGGCAGATCCAATTTGGGTCCTGCAAGGCAAGGATTTGCAGTGCCTGGAGCATCTCTTTATGAGACAGGCTGAGAGAGTTGGGGTTGTTCAGCCTGGAGAAGAGAAGGCTCTGGGGACACATTAGAGCCCTTTCCAGTGCCTCAAGGGGCTCCGTGAGAGCTGGAGAAGGGCATGGAGTGATGGACAAGGAGGAATAGCATCAAACTAAAAGGGAGGAGATTTAAATTGGGTCTTGAGAAGAAATTCTTCCCTGTGAGGGTGGGGAGGGCCTGGCACAGGTTGCTCAGAGAAGCTGTGGCTGCCCCATCTCTGGAAGTGTCCAAGGCCAGTCTGGAGAGGGCTTGGAGCAACCTGGGCTAGTGGAAGGTGTCCCTGCCCATGGCAGAGGGTGGAATGGGCTTTAAGGTCCTTTCCAGCCCAAAACATTCTGTGGTTCTCTGGTGATTTTCCCTCCCTTGCTCTTGTGTGTTGTGTAGTCTGTTTTGGCATGGGTGTTCTGTGCCCTGTGTGGTTTCTTTTGTTCCTAATGAAGAATAGGAACATACAAATCTTTCAGTTCTCTGTGGAGTAGCCCAGTTGATCTTGGCCACAGTGACCTGGCTGATTTTCCTCATCCTGTTAAAAGCATTAACTCATGTATGAGGATTTAAGAGCATCTAGGGAGAATTGTATTTAGAACCAAATTTTGGGAAGTAACTGTTTCCATTGGGCAGCATCAGCAAAATGTTAGTACTGTTTTAAAAGTTACAGGAATTAGGTCTAACCTGTAGAGAAAAACATTATTGTCACCACATATTTGATCGTAAATCCCGTTTAATAAAACCTGCAGAGTGCACCCAAAACATATTTCTGTCTATTCTTGCCTATTACTATAACATTTGGGGGTTTTCCTGCTAAACAGTGAGATAATCCCATCTCTAGGATGGGCTTTTTTGCCTTTTTTTCCCTCCTCTCTTGAAGGAAATACAACGTGTGCATTTGGATTGTGCAACAATTAAGGATGCACCTAAAGCATTGGTTCCTGGTTGAGCTAAGGTGTACCACTGAGCACTGTTGTGGAGGAAGGGCTCTGTTATTGAAACACAGCCATAGGAGTAGCACTGTAATAGGAAAGGCACTTCCATAGGAAAGGCATTTTCTTTCCAATGATGAAAGGCTCCCCTGTAAAATGGTGAAATCTCTTCCCAGTTTGTAGGGGTTTTTTCACACTGGACAGTCCTTTTGGTGGTGATGGAATCAACCGGAATAAAATACTGGATAGGAGATTGGCACTTCATTATAACCTCTTAAAAATAATGTTAACGACAAAAATGGCTTTTGAGATGCCATATTAATTCAGCTGAGAAATATTTATATACTTTATAGGCTGTTAGAGAAACATGTTTCAATGCATTTCAGAACAGATTTTGAGTGTGCTGTGTTCGAATTTGATAAATGTGCCATTCTCCTCTGTTTGCAAATGCAGGTCTTTCCAATGTACTTTTTCATGCATTAGATTTTTAATACTTACTTTTCCACACGTGCCCTGGAGAAAAGCATGCAATCCACTGTTACTCTGAGGTAAACTGGATTTTAGTGTAGTCTGTTTCAAATTAAATGAAATTGTTTATTAGTTTTGCAGTTCTGGAGAGCAGAGGCACCCTTGGGTTTTTGTTGAGCTGATGAGGGATATGTTAGCCTATACATCCAAAGAGGACTCATGCTAATTGGGCTTTTCACTTTGATAAAGTCCTTGGTTTCAATGATGATATGCAGGTTAGCTGCATCTTTTAATTAACAAAAAAAAAAAAATTAAATTCCTCTGCTGGAATTCCCTAACTGGTGAGTGGTTTCTATATGCAAGTATGCTCTCTTGTGGTAAGCCATTTTATTGAATCCTTCACCAGTTTGAAATTGTAACAAATTCTATTTCAAACTGATATTTTTAATCTATTATTTTTTATTGTGCTATTTTTCCAGGGTTTACAGTGTGCCACACAATGGCAGAGCTCTGGATATGGAATATGTGACTGTACATATTTTGCAGTTCTGTTCAGTGCAGTGAGTTAAATTCAGTGCTTGAGCAGCACGTGACTTTCCTGGTAGCATCCAGCTTGCTGTGGAACGAAGTGCTGTGTGATTAACAATGACTGTGTGATTCAGGGTGTGATACTTGTCCAGGCTCTAAGCATCAGGTAGTAAAAACAGAGAGGGTTCTAGTGCTGAAGCACTGTTATCAAATTCTAGTAACTGCATTTGTGCTTGTTGCAATAGCTAAGATGCTGTTTAATTGAATCTGAGTCTGGGAAATTCAGTTACTCTGGTTTTGTCCAATAACTAATAGTGTGGGGGGAAAAAAAAAAAAAGCCAGAACAACCCAAACCTTGCTGTGATTTGGGTACTCCTGGGTGGTGTGACTGCCCAGGTGCATTTCTTTGCTCAGCATTGCAGTAGGACTATCAGAAATATACAGATAAATTAAAAACACATCAAATCAAATACATCTCAGTTGCCTCCCCTTAAAAACATCTGCAAGACCCTTTTAGTCTTCATGATTAGCTTAATATCAAGGAAGTATAACTTAATAAATGGCTGAGATACTCGTAATCCTCTATGTATTTCTCATATGACAGCTGGGATTTCTAGCCAGATTCTTTACTGGCTGAGTAATTTCCATATACATTTCTGTAGTGTTTTGCCTGGGGGTGAGGATAGCCAAATGTCAGCAAAAACATGAGGTTATGTTCAAAAGATCTCAGTCATGGAAGTCGCGGATTCTTCCCTTCAAGGAAAATAAGGCTGTAAAGAAGAATTCCAGAGAATGTTTTTTGAGGGCTGTGAAATTCATGGATTGTGCTTAAACTCAGAAACACTGGGCACATTTCTCACGAGCTCAACTGCTGTTGACTTTTGTGGAAGTTCTGGCAGGCCGGCGACCCAAAGATCACATTCCCATGGTCGTGAAGATGATGTGATGTGTGCCGCTGTGCATGAACATTTAATGTCAAAGCAATCAATTATGCAGCAGGTGTGGGCTACAGTGGAATGATCTCATTTGGCACAGAACATGGATCATGTGTAGGAGACTAGGAGATGGATGGGATAAGAGCATGCTGGAGTAATACCTTCCATTTGCTGGAGCTTAATTTAGTTGAGGATATGAGCAACGTTTTTGAAAGACGTTTCTGTTGAATTCGTGTTATTTCATTTGTTATTCTTTAATATCAGTTACAGCTTCATTCAGTGAGAACTGAAAAGTGTGACCCTGTCCTCCAGTTTTCTTCTGGTTTTATGTAACCTGGAAGAAACAGGGAGTTTAAAAGGTTCGGCACGTGACACGTTGACTCAGCTCTTCATGAGAGCTTAATAGACCCTGAGCAGGAACCTGTGCTAGAAGCTTAATATAAATATTTTATGGAGAAATGGAATATTATTTAAGGGCAGAAGCTGGTTAAACAGCATCAGCAGTTTCAAACTATAGAAGGCAGAGAGTAAACTGCACTGTTTACAGTGATAATTGTAGGAAGGTGTGAGGTATGACTCTGGAGTTTAAGATGGTGCTGTGTCACTGTGTTCAGACACAGCCATATGCTCGTGGTGCTGGTTTACCCCATCTTGTTGCACGTAACAGTCCTGTGCAGTCTCTTTTACCTGAAGCACAGGATTAGTCTCAGCTGAAGTTTTTATTTCCATGGGGCTGGTTTGCTATACTTAGCAGTCATCATCTCTCTTGCTGTGGACTTCAACTTTGTTTTTATTTCCTACTGTCCTTCACATTTCTCTTTTCCTCCATGTCCTCACCCACACTTCTCTTTTCCCTCTAATGCTTAAGAATCCCATTCAGAAACACTTCATCCATCTTTGATATTGATTCAGCTTTCTGTGGTATATGTGTGTGTGTTAAATATAAGATGGTAGAGTTTTTCTTCTGGTTCAGTAGGCGCTCTTCAAGCTTTTATGCAACTAGGCGAGATTTTCTGTTTCTTTTTCTCACAGGAGAATAATGATAATATAAATAACAAGGCAACTGTGCTATTTTACCCCCACTTGCATCAATTTAGAGCACAGAATTACGCATGGATATAGTAATAATAGTAAATACATCTGCGTTTAAAATTGATGGCTGTTCAGTGCTTGACTCTGCAGTATTATTCCTTTCTAAATTTTTTTTTAAATTTATTTTTTTTAATTTTTCAGTTGTCTTGGCAGGCTGAATAACTCTAATCAGCCATGCGGTGCCCACAGAGTTGACCAGCACTGAGTCAGTGAACCTGAGACTTAGAGATGTGTAAAAAGGCTCTTCTGGTTATCTTTGAAAGAGGAAGACCACAAGTAGTTTGCATTCAATAAGGATGAGGGATGCACAGCTTGTTAGGGTGGTGCCCCTGTGCTTCCAGAGGAACAGGAGAAATCAATGGTTTGGAGTGTTTTAGGCTCTGCAGTAAGACTTTTGGAAAACACCATTGACCACGAGTCCTGCTGCTCTCTGGGTCCATTGCTGCTCTTTTCCTTGGCCTTTCCGTGTTTTCTCTGCTGCTTCTCCCCAGCCCTTCTTGTCCCAGTTGCTGTGCTCTGAACTCCATTTCCCCTAAACTGGGCGTGCTGGGGGGAGATTTCTTGTTTGCTGGTGGTGAATTAATGAAATCACATTTCAGAAATCTGTAGAAACATCTGCCCCTGGATTGCGAAATTCGGAATTTTAACCCACAGGGTCAAAATCTGGCAGTTGGAGGCGTTTGTAGCCAGATGCCATGCAGTGATAGTTCAGCAGTCCAGCCTACAGACTGAACTGGCTGCCATGGAAGCTGTGTGAAAATAACTGCTACTTTATTCCACTCTTTCCCGTTCAGTCTTGTTGCCAGTTCTTCCTTTAGTGTCCCGTGTTCAGAACCTGTGTTGCTTTTTTATTTTGTTGGTTTTGTCTGGTAAGATTTTGAGCTCAACTCCTTATAGTGTGCATTCTTCTGTATCTAGAAGAGTAAATCCAAGAGGATGGAGGAGAAACACCTTTCTGTGGCAGGTTAATGTGTGAGTTAATAGTAAAGGATCACTGAACTTTGGGCAGAAGGTGAACCATATGGGAGCTGCATTGGTGCTGCAACTGAAAAAGTTTTAAGGTCCTATTTTAAATGAGTGATTTATCTTTACTCTCCATACTTATTTCTACCCTTCAAAAGGTGCAAAGAATCTGTTATCCTTCTTTGCTGCAAGGAATAAAGTTATTTCTGTGCTGAAAATAAACAGGCAATCACCAGAGCTGGACACAGTTTTTCTTCCGGGTGGGTGATTTTCAAGTAATTAACTAATTCAGTCATATGCAGAATACTGTTGTTCTTAAAAGCCTTCTGAACTTTGTGTGTGCCGGCGAGGTTTTCTGTACATGAACCTTGAAACAAATTTCAAAGCTATCAATTTTCATAGCCACATTTGTCAGTTTGGCAGCAGTTCATTCTGGGCTTGATGCTTAAGCATGATTATTGTAAGTTATTAACTATGCTTACTGTAAATCACCTGAATCTGCCCAGCTCTGCTGGCAAGGTGGTGTGAGGCTCAGAGTAGTGCTGGTATATGTATTTATGACATATGCTACTGTTCAGAAATTACCTTTATCTTCAGGTTTTCAAGAAAAAGGATATAATTTGGTAGCGAGGATAATTTTAGCAGTATTCCTGTCTTGTGAAGAAAATTACTGAGCATCTGGAGTTCCTAATATTTTATTTTTTATCCTTCAAAAATGAGCTGTTTCTGTTCTCTGATCCTTAAAATCAATCCCTCAGCTGAAAAACATGTCGAAATAACAGGTTACACTTGGTGTTTTGAGTAATGTTTAGAGGCTGCAGCAGGAGTCTGGCACCTTTTGCATTTGGTTGCTGCCTGAAAACAAGCCCATCTCCCAGCCCAGCCTCTGCCCCAAAATGCTGAGATTGAAATTTAATGGCAGTGGGTGTAGCTGGAGGAGCACAAGGCAAGGTGTGATGGCTTGAATTCTTAGTAGGCACAAAAAAAGAGAAAACAACAACCCAACAAAGAAACAAAACAAAACAAAACAAAACAAAAAAAAAAAAAAAAAAAAAAAAAAAAAAAAAAAAAAGAGNAAAACAAAAAAAAAAGGAAGGGGGGAAAGAAGGTGAGGTAGAAGAGGAGGGAAGGCACGTGTGACCTTCCTGAAGGAAGATGTATCAAGGCTCAGGCTGTCCAGTGCAGAGTCCCTGGGCAGGGGGCTGCAGGAAGCAGCTCCCACAGTTCACTCCTGTGTCTGCAGAAGGTGAAATCACACGTGCAGTGCATGTTAGTGGCCCCTGGAGGTTTCTCTATTGATCTGTGTCTTAATAATGCATAATAGGCAATCAGAGCTTTCCTGATCTTTTCAGAGACACGCTGTCAGCGAGAGTCCTAAATCACCCTGCTGCTGGTGGCTGTGTTTGACCTGCCCTCCACAGCACCTCAGTACCTTTCACTTCCACTGGGACTGCTCCTGACTCACCCAGCAGAGTCAGCCTTGGCCTTTGGAACAATTACAAGTCATCATTCTGTGGTCTTTCAGCGAGGCAAGGTAGATCTGCAGTTGGTTAAAGAAATTATTTCCAAATAGAATCCGTACCGGTATTAGGTTTATTTTGTTTTGTTTCTAGAGGTATGAACAAGAGCACGGGTTTTGAATTATTAGCCAATTTATCTGTTCTGCCCTCTTTAGGCTTTGCTCTCCTTTTGAAGATCATTCTTTTGTGGAATGGCTTAGGATGGGATTTTTGGTTTAGATGCTTGACTAATCAGGGTTTTGCAATTCTGATGTCATCTCTGTCCCACATATTAGAACATTGACTTTTAGCAATGCATACTCTTAAATCAATAGGATCTTTATTGATACTTGCTGGTGACACAGCTGAGTTTGGCAGCACACTGCAAACATACATTGCAGCAGTGCAGTGGGTTTACTTAGAAAGCAAGAAAATGAGGTTTCAGAATTATTTATGGTTGTTGGACACCATCTGCAATGCTTGTCTCCTGGACTACAGGAACTGATAATCACTACTGTAAAATAAGTCTTTTATCCTTGGCCTTTGAGAGTATTTAACAGCACAGGTTAATAGAAATTGTTGTAATTGTATTACTACTGTGTGTAAGTACTCACTGTGCAAACCCATTCTGATTTTGCATTTGACAACATCAGAAGTTAATTGGATTACCAAAATAATGCACCAGCAACAATGGCAGGGAATTCAGCCTATAGCAGTAGAGTAAGTTTGTCTGTTTGTATTATCTCATGGCTATTCCCTTTTATTTTATTTTCCCTTTTTTTTTTTTCCCCCTAGAAAAGGCATAGTTTAGACATGGTCATGACTTTTCCCTGTGTTGGTTCTTTAATAATAAAAAAAAGCAAAAGCTACTGGGGCGAAAACTCATTTAATTTGCTCAGGAAGTAGGAGAATTGCAGACTATTTTGGATATTTTGAGTACAATGTTTAATGTTTTATTTATATCTAGCATAATAAATATGCTGACCAATAATAAGTCAGCAAAACTCAGTGTAGCTGAACTGTTCAAAATGAATCAGCTCCTATTTTTCCCTCTAACCTTGGACAGATGGCAGGCTGCTAGTGCTGTGGCTGACCAGGTGGATACCCATAAACCAGGATTGTCTAAGGAGGATGGAGGCCAGAAGATGCTCATGGGCTGAGGCTGGGAAGTCCAGGGACCTGTCTGGGCAGAGGTAGACCTGGAATGTAGATGCCACATCCATGGCATGTCCTAGCCACGAAATCCCAGGCAGAATCAGGTCTTGCATCTTCTCTCTTGGTGAATCCATGGCATTGAGTGTTCCTGATCCTGAGCAGTGAGGAGGAAGAGGGTCAGCCCTGGTGAGGCTGTGCCTCAGGAGTTCTTCACTGGATCTAAGGGGAAAAAGAGGCTCTTCTTCTTGTCCACCCCCTTTGTGAAAACATGGCTTAAAACAGGGTTTAACTGTGGTGTCCCCTGAAGGGTGGGATGAGGGAGCACAATTTAGGGCTGGGCAGGAATACCCAACATAAGTCAGGATAAGTGTCTTGTGTGCAGTCTGGTTTCATTAGCACCCAGCTCTGAGCTACTGCTGTGTGTAACATGCCTGGACCAGCTCACTGCCTACTGCTCTACACCACAAAATGTTTTCTTAGATGAAAATGTATCCAAACAGTCTCCATATTCTTTGTTGGCACGGGGGCTGAATCACTTTGTCTTGGCCTCAAACACTCTCTGTGATTCCCTGGACACAGGAGTAAGTTTTAAACTTGCTGAGGGCTCAAAGTCACCTTTGTTCTCCCATCCCAGCCAGGGCAGAACTGGAGGATGGAGGCTGAAGATTTCCACAGTGATGAGCACATTTCACACAGCAGCTCAGCCTTTGCTGATGGGCCAAGAATTGTTTGTTCCAAGATGGGCTGTGTGCTAGGGCAGGATGGAGATGTGTGGTTTAGTTTTTTCTCCTTACTTAAAAAAACGCCCAAAACTGTGGGCCCCACAATGTTTCTGTTGACATAAAATATGTATATATATAATTTCCAATTTATGAAGTCTGCTGATATAAGGAATTTAATAAAAATGCTGGCAGATGATTATCTATAGTCATGCTATATAAACCTGCTTTTGGTGAGGTCTGGGTCTTAGCAGTAGCAAAATACAAATTATTAGATGAAAATAGTTATAATGTGTGGAAATTGACTTTTTGCTACTTTTTTATGATTTAATCTATTTATATAGAGAGACATACCTTCTTTTCCAACTGGGATGAATCTTGATGAGAATACAAGTAAAAATAAAATGTATATTATCTGTATATATTTTTTATTTATGCTGAGGGAGAAAATACAAACCCTTTTGAAGATGAACCTGTTGTCTTTGTTCTCCCACTGAGAAATCTGCGTTCCCTCTCATTTGCTTTATTTCTTGTGGCTGAATTCCCCGAGCGTGTGAACCTTGCTTTTCCTTAAAGGAGAGAAGCTTCAAGATAAAATGTGTTGTGTGTGCCCACTAAACCTGATAAACTGATACTCCTTTCCTGATATAATTTCCGAGGGCGTAAGGGACATATTCCCAAACCTGTTAAAAATCAACAGAAGTTCTGCAAACTTCAGTTTGCATTCTGGACCAGGCTGAAAGTGAGATGTGTCACTGAGCATATCAGGGCAAGGTGCTTTGTTCTCCTGCAGATTGTTTCCTTCTCTTGGTCATCTTGTGTTGTGTTATGCACTTGCTGCTTTGAAACGCTGCAGTGGGGCTTTTTCTCAGTCTGTGGTGGTCGAAGCCCGCAGATACTTCTTTTATCTCGGTATCTAAGAGCAGAATGTGGCTTTAACATTGACAAGAAGCACTTGGAGACAAAGACTGACCTTTTGAAAGTGATGAAAAGGAGACCCCAGGGAATCCCATTAGGAGCGGGGAAGGTAGATAACAGCTCCTTCCACCCAACAAAGGTACAACATTCTGATTATTCTTAGGGGACTTTGTAACTGAAGCCGGTGTCTTTGGCCTTTTCTTTCAGTTCAAAGCAGCCATCTGTGTCCTTTAATTTGAGTGGTAGATATTCAGTTATTTTTATCTGAATATATAAAGGCAAACCGTTGGAGTCCTTATCTCAAAGACAAAGCAAAAGGCCAACATAAGTTCCCTGTTTCTCCCCATGTAGTGCCCTGTCCTGGCTCTTCTTTCTTCCAGCCCCCGGGTGACCCCAGAGATGCAGAGGGGATGCTGCAGGTGCTGCAAGGGTTGGTGGTGGCTCTGACATTTCTCCTGGATTCCCAGCTGTCCCCTGGCACTCCTCAGAGCAGTGTATCCATCAAACTGCACGTGCTGCTGAGCTCTCAGTTGCACCTATTGATTTTTCTCATGCATATAATGCAAATATATGCTGCTCTGCCCCTAATATGACGTGTGAGAACTACAATGTCTAGATGCTTTCTGGAAGGTTTGGATGAAAGAGAGAGATAGACTGCATTGTTTCAACAGTGTTATTCCTCCATAGAAACATTTAATTGCATTTTCCTCGTGTTTGTTTCTGTTTTAATTGGCCAGAATTTCCTGACTGTGAGTTGGTGGGATCCTTGGACATGCTTCCTTCTTTTCCAGCTTAATCTAGAATATATTTAGGTCTTCTAAATTAATTTCAAAATGATAAAATAGAAAACAGTGTATTGTATCCTTTTGATATGAGCTGGCCATTTTCAGTAGCGGGACTGGAGATTCATTGAATTTATTTTTTTTTTTTACCTGATTAAAAAAGTGTGAGTTTTGGGAGACCTTATGAAAGCTAGAAAAATACAATAATGTCTCTGTCATGCCATGGCTCAAAAACTGGTGATGGTGATCATAATATTCACTTGTTCTGTTTACAGAGTTCCTGATCTCAAAGCTTACACATGTGGCAATTGGGAATTTAGGGTTAGAGCTTTATAAATATTATTGAAGCTACCCCTAACTTTCAGTCTTCTGGTAAATAAAGTTGTGAAAGCACAAGGGAGGGAGATCCTTTCTGTATTACCTGTTTGATCTGATTGCAAGTCAGAGATCTTGCTACACATCTTGAATAAAATACCAGGAATTAAAGCAGCGATTAGCATTATTTGGATAACATTTCAGTTACTTCAAACATTAATATAATAAATAATATAGTCTATAAGCAAACATATATAATGTATTATATAGAAAAACTATTAAAAATAGTAATAAAATTGCATTTTCTTAGGTTTGAGGGTAGTAATTTCAGATTATTGAAGTATAGCAGGTCATAAAGCTGATACTTTTCTTTCTTCACCAAGATATGAAGACCGAAAATTATCTTCGGTGCAGTAATTTTGCTTTCAGGTTCTGTGTCCAGACTTGAGATTGAGAAAGTCCTCTTTTCAGAGGCTGAAAAATGTTGCAGGAAAATTATGGTTTCCTTTAAATTCTTCTTTTCGTCATCCAGTGTAACAGGTGCATATTACTGCCAACACGGGATTGTGCAGAAATTGAAAAGATAAATTTGGATGTAAGATTTTTCTGAAATACTTTCCTTCATTGAGAGAGTGGGAGAAATCTGTGGTAGTTATCAAAATTTACTGCAATCATGCTTCTGTGTTTTATGTGTCTCAAAAGCAGAAAAGTAAATGAAAGGAGTCAAAAAAAGATCTTTCAAAACTGTTGAAAATCTTTGCTCTCAGTGCTGCCTTGGCTATTGTTTTAATTTGCTTTAGTTCTGTGGTAGATCGTAACAGTGGGTGAGTAATTTACAAGAGCAACAAAGCCATCCCATTACTTCTTGGAAATAACAGAAATGAGCTTTTATACTTAGACAAAGACAGTTTAATTGCAGTCAGCTCTCCTGCAAAACAGTAAAAAAAAAAAAAAAAGTCAATCCAAGAAAAAAATCGGGTTTTTTTTTCCTGGGGTCTTAAAGTGGAATGTAGCTCTGTGTCCTTACGTGCAGCTGGAAGTGCAAATTGCTGTTTTAATGAAGATACTTTGAATGCTGATCCTATTAACAGGAAATAGGGGGGAGAAGCTTCTACCTGCCTGATCTTCTTGATTTGTGAGCTGTCTGCTTTCCCAAAGGCTGGGATAGCTGCACAGCTGGCTTGGGTTCATATTTTAGGCCACTGAAGGTGTTTTCTTGGCAGGGACGAGACTGCCAGCAATCCTATCTGTTGTTGTGCTCCCTGGAGGGTTTTCACATCACACACCAGCTACCTGACCACATGGAC
>VWYO01002110.1:119542-229016 GCA_013400275.1 Rhadina sibilatrix | reverse complement strand
TTTTTTTTTTTTTTTTTTTTCCCAGCTGAAAATTAATCAGCCAAAAGCCTGGAGAAATGGATCTGGGCTCCATCCAGAGCTGCACAAACAGATGTGTGAACAGCCACAGCTGGAAACACCACATGGACACAAACTGAAAGTGGGCATGTTCCCAAACAAGCTTGCTGACTGTGGAAGTGAGGAGGACAAACCCAAATCTGTCCTGTCTTCCCTCACTCCCCCAAGGAGTGTATCTGCTGGAGTCACACAGCCTGAATCCTGCAGCAATTTGGCACTGGGGAGCTGCCCTTGGGCAGGGTGGGAAGGGGCCTGCTCCACCTCCTGTGGAAAGATGGCATCAGAAATCCCTTCCTTGCTGGCAGTGCGCTGGGAAATGAGCTCAATGCACTTGACATCAAGCCTTGGTTGTATATAAATGTCGTTTTTATCTTAAGAAGTCATGGTAAGAGCCAAAAATATCCACTGAGGTGAGGAGAAGGATGATGTCCAGCTGTAACACTGGGAGCGTGTGAAGTGATGTGGACACAATATCACTGATTTTCCCCTAAAAATCCAGAGTGAAGAATGACACCGTGCTTGTTGGGCCCAGAAAATCATGGATAAACACCCTCCCGAGCTCTCTGGGCTTTGAAGCACCCAGATCTCCTCCGTGCACTGGTGATCAAGGTGCAAGGAGCAGCATGGTGATGCCTTCTGCCTCTCCACCAGAGTGCATCCCTCCCCACGGGTAAGAGCTGGAGAAACAAGGAGCTGGGAGCAGCACCTGCGTTACCTGGGGTGGTGGATGCCCTCGATGTGCCCTGTGGAGCAGCCCATGAAGAAGATGGGCAGGCAGATGAGGATGGAGAAGACGAGCACCACCACGGCGAAGCGCGGGATGGCCCGCAGGGAGAAGGAGAAGCGCTTCATGATGATCCCTCCCAGCAGCATCCCCAGTGCTGCTGCCGGCAGGTTCACAGCTCCTGCAGAGGAGTGGAGCCTTCAGGGGGGTCCATGGGCAAGGGGCAGCGCTCTGCACCTCACAGGAGTTGGGAGAACCCGCAGACCCGACTGTTCTCCAAAGCAGCCCAAACCCAAGGCAGCTGGAAAGTCACCAACTACCCCAGTGTGAACCCCAGGTCTCATCCAAAAATGAGCTTTCTGTGACTTCTTCTCCAGGATTTAAAAAGCCTGGGGAATATGGGCAGCTGAGTCCCTGCTGATGGATACTTTCTGCCTCCATCCGTGCTCACCTATGAGGAAGTTGGCCTGGGAGGGGGAGGCACCATACTGCTTCTCCAGGAATTTGTTGAGGAAGGTGGCCAGACCCGCAATGACGGAGGAGAAGCTGCACTGAGCCAGCACCAGGAGGATGAAGAGGGGGTTGAACAGCAGCCTGAGGAAGATCTTTGGGAATCCTGCAGGGAAATAGTAGGAAAAACGTCTTTTAGCCGTGTGATCCTCACACCAGCAATTTGTACTGGGAAGAAGCCCCCACCCTTAGCCTGTTCCCAGTAAAGATGTCTGTGGGATGATGATGATGATCTGCTGGGGGTGCCTGTGGGCATGGGAAAGCGGGAGGGAAGACACCCTAATGCATCCCAGCAGCTGGCAGGACCATGGATGTGCTTTCCTGGTGGGACATTGTGTCCTCTGGCCCTGTCAACAGAGGCAGGTGGGCCCTAGGAGTAACTCTGTTTATTTGGTCTCTTGTGAGTTTTCTAAACAGCTGAGAGCGGTGGAGAGCCAGCATCCATTAAAGCCCAAAGAGAGGAGAAGAGGGAACTGGCAGCTCCAGGATATGACTACAGTGGAGGAAGAGGCAAGGAGGGAGGAGCTTTATCTGGGAAGAAGTCCTCCTGGAGCTAAAAGAGTCATTAATCTGGTCCCTCAGCAGTGACATCCCTCTCAAGCCTGTTTTGGCTCCACATAAACAGTGTCAGCTGCAGTGGGGTGACCTCGCTGAGGAGCTGGTGGCGCCAGCAGCCCCGTGCCCACTCCTGGGGCTGGGGTTAAACCTCCCAGCAACCCTTTACTGGCACACTGGTACCACTTTAAGGTTCTCAACGCAAGGTTTGGAAACAATTCAGGCCCCACAGAAGAGAGGCCTCAAGAGGTCTGTAGCCAGAGGGAGGCTGTGCCCACCTTCCCGTGGTCCTTAAGCCCTCGTGGTGCCGGAGCTGGTCCACACATGGTGCTGAGCTCCCAAGGACACCCAGCAAGCCCTCTTGGTGTCAATCTGCCCACCCAGCATGGCCCAGCACCCTCATCCACCCACTCCTGGACCCGCCAGGAGTTTACTTTTTATAAACTCCAGCAGGGAGGTCTCTTCAGCAGCCCCTGTCTCCATCTTCCTGAGCATCCCGGCCTCCGTGTTCCGCTCCTGGCAGGGGAGAGAGGAGCAGCCTGTGGTGAGAGGGGCTGCCACTGTCCTGGCACAGGGAGACTCAGGAGGGGCAGGGTCTGTCCCAGGGGCCTTTGACCCCCCAGCCAAGCCTGACAATTACACAAAGTCCCATCCCATGTGCCCCAAGCACTTCTCCAGGCTGGGAGAGATAGGAGTGTTCACCTGGAGAAGGCTCTGGGGAGAGCGCCTTCCAGAGCCTAAAGGAGCTCCAAGAGAACTGGAGAGGGACTTTGGACAAGGGCCTGGAGTTCCAGGACAAGGGGGAATGGCTTTCCACTGCCATTAGGGTTAGATGGGATCTTGGGGACAAGTTCTTTAGGCGGGGAGGCCCTGGCACAGGGTATCTGGAGAAGCTGTGGCTGCCCCATCCCTGGAAGTGTCCAAGGCCAGGTTGGACAGGGCTTGGAGCAACCTGGGATAGTGGAGGTGTCCCTGCCATGGCAGGGGCTGGAACAGGATGAGTTTTAAGGTCCTTCCAACACCAGCCTTCTGGATTCTGTGATCAAAGGATTGAATTATCTTGAATATCACTGCAGCCCCTGAGCAGAGCAGCAAGACAACAGCTTGTTGCTGGGAGGTTTTAGGAACTTGGAAATCTTTCCTCCCCTGAACCCTGACAAAATACCTCCCTTTTAACTCTGCAAAAAGTCTGAAAATGAAAGCCAGAGATAGTTCAGCTCAAGTCTGGGGAGTCCTTTAGCCATAACTGTGGAATATTTTGGTTTTGATTTTACCTTCAAAGAATCAATGAATAAACCATTTCAAAGCAGAACTAAAGTAGTTTTGTAATAAAGCCAGCGGGGTTTGGCTTCGAAAACACCAAAATGATACATGTCAATTATTTTCCATCTTTTAAAATTTGTTTTAATGGGAAAGGGTTGCTGGACTGCCTTCGTCCCTCCCACCCCTCGACTCTGGGTATTCCCTCCCTGAGCACATCCCAGGAAGCACCAGGAGATTCCAGCCTCTGGAGATGAGGTCTCACCTCTCCTTTCAGCATGTACCGAGGGAAGAAGAAGTAAGGGATGGAGGTGAGCACCAAGCACCCCGAGGAGATGAGCAGCCCCAGCCACCAGGCTCCGATCCACCGCTGGTCACTCGGCGTCAGGTCCACTGTCATTGCAAGACACAAGGACACACTGTAAGAGCTCCAAGGGTGAAAGGGACAAATCTCCATGAAAATATGGATTGGTGGAGTATGAAGAGTCCCTGTGGGCACAGCCCAAGGGTCTCTCCACTGGCATGTAAGAGCAAATGGATGGAGGTGGGAGCTCCCACCAGTGTTGGCAGCAAGACCAGCCCTGGTTGTGTTTGACCTGTGTTTTCCCTGGCCAGGGCACTGTACTGCCACTCATCCCAACTGTGCTGAGCCTCCCAGGTGACTGCAGGATGGATTTGGTCAGCATGGAAGCACACTGGTGGCACAGGTTTGACTTTTACGGGGGCCTGACCCCATCCTCCGCCTGGAGAACACGGTGGGTGGGACCGTGCTGCCTGACAGGGATGCTGAGCCAAGACAGGGACTGGGCAAGGGCACGCTGCCTTCCTGGAAAAAGTTGCTCTCCCATTGTTCCAGGCTTGGTCACTTTCTGCTTGCAGGGAGCAAGGGAAGGCCCTGTGCTGGCAGAAGCTCCCGGTTTCCGAGTGGACCAAACTCCGGGCGCCTTCTCCGGAAAAAGGAGGAGAAGGTGAGAGCCTCTCTGTCTCCAGCACACACATCCTTTGGCTGGGCCAAGTGATGCTCACGGGAGCTTTGACAGATTGCCTGGCTTGGCCTGGGGACCTGGCTGCCCACGGGATGTGGCGGCTGGGAAGGAACCAGAGGCCAGCTCCGGGTGGGAGCTCCGTGCCAGGGTGTGACAGGAGAGGAGCCCCCACCCCACTGAAACAATCGTCCCACTTCCCCAAACAGGACCACTCCACTCTGGAGCTTGGACGTCATCATGGAGCGACCAGGCAGAGGCTGCTAAATCCGTCTGCCGCCACAGGGAGTGGGCCAAGGCTTTCTGGCGTTTCCTGCCCACGTTCATTTATTATTCTTATCAGGCACCGGACAAAAATGTCAGGCAGGCTCTGATCTCTCTAAGGAAACACAGGAAAAGCCATGTTAATGATGGAGCTGGGGAGAATTCTTTAGTGATTAAGTTACCAGAAATAATAAGCACACGCCGCGGATAAAGCAAATTATCCCTGCGGCGGCGTCAGCTCAGCCCCTCTCTCTGCAGGTGCTGGGGAGGAGGATGAGACTCAAGTTCTCTCTGTATCCATAGGGCAGTTGTTGCTCTGTGCTTGTCTTCTCCATCCCTCAGACTCCTCAGATTTCCCTGTTCCTCTCCACCACCATGCTGGGGTTGTGGGATACCTCCTCAGTGTGGTGGGAGTAGGCAGTCCCCAGCCGTGACCTCCAGTGCAGCACCATGAGCTGGGCTTTGGGATGTCCCTACCCCTGCTTCAGTGGTGGTGTCAGGACCGCCTGTATCTGTCAGGAGTATGCTGAGGGTGCTTTTCCAGAGCAGTGGGTGACAGGACTGGTGGCTTCTGTCACCTTTCAACTCAGAGTGACCTTCTGACCCCCAGAGGGTCTTTGGGAGCACTGCTACCCCAGCAATACTCACCAGTGTCAACCCTTCCGATGTCCACGAAGAGCCGCAGCACCACGGACCCCAGCAAGTACCCAAAGGCAGGGCCAAACACAGCAATGGCAAAGAGGATGGCTGGAAAAAGGGAGCAGAGAGAGCCCCTGTGAGCAGGGAATGGTAGTTTCCATGCTGATATGGCTTCTGCCTGCCCAGGAGATGGGGAGAAACCACCCTTCATCACGCTTCAGATGGTGAGAAGGTCCCCACTGCCCCAACACTGAAGGTGGTGTTTATCTGACAGGAACAGGAGAGGGAAGGCAGCTGCCTGTGGAAAGTCCCTCTGCTCTGCTGCCATCAAGGCTCTGCTGACATGATACAAGTTGCCAGCTACACCACAAATATCCATGATATTCATGAACCCCAGGGAGCAGCAGGGCAGTGGCATCCTGGGCTCACACAGAGGATTGAGGCCTTCATTTCCTCTAGGATGCCAAGGAAACAAACACATCCTAATCCTCAGATCCAAGGAAAAACATTTAGTACAAGCATCAGGAGAGGTGAAAGGTTCTGAGGGCAAAAGGCCACCAGACCACCCTGGCTGCAGCTGAACCCTCCCATTCTGAAACAGATAACCCGTAAGGTCAGAACATTTTCTTTTGACTTGCTTGCAATGACAGGATCCAAGTTCCCTCCTACAGAGAAGCTCTTTACACAACCTTCTCAAGATGTTTAAAAGGAGACGGTGAGCTTGAGCTGCATCAGACATAAAATGAAAAGGGGACTTGGGGAGATGGAATTTCTGCTGTACTGAGGCAGCTGGGACCCCCCGGAGCCATTCACCCTGACAGACATTCCCACAGCCACAAAGGGAGCACTTGTGTTATAAACAACACACCAGTCCCACTTCCTCTTCAGAACCTTTCAGGTTCCTTCAGCCCTCTTTCCTTCATTTTCCTTGCAGATTTGGGAATTCTGAGGGATTAGTGGGACAATTCATTGGAACAGGAAATCTCTCACTGCAGAGGGAAGACAAGAATGCTGGAGCTGAGAGCAACTTGATCTAGTGGAAGGCGTCCCTGCACATGGCAGGGGGTGGAACTGGACGAGCTTTCGGGTCCCTTCCAACCCAAACCATGCTGGGATTCCGTGAAGCAGAAAACAACGAACCAGCAATGGTCCCACTTACCAACGTACAGTGGGGAATTGTTGGCATCTGCAAAGTCATCCACGTAGGAGATCCCAAAGGGCTGGATGGGCACGGTCCCGACCCCGGCCAGCAGCTGGGCGATGACCATCATGGCCCACATGCTGCTGGCCTCCTTCTGCGGGTCCCGGGTGGTGTTTGGGCACACAAACCTACTCTCTGCATAGCACAGCTCAACCTGCCCCTGGCTTTTGTTACCTAGGAGGGGGAAAAAAGGAGCATTTCAACACTGGGTGCATCCCCTGCCTCCTCCCACACTAAATCCCTGAATATCAGGAATCTCCCAAACTCGCTGAGTAGGCACAAACTGCTGGGTTTTGGATGGATTGATCATTTTATTCAGTAGTCCTCATCACCCTGCCCTTCCTTTGGAGTATTACACCGAGGTCAGAGTAGCAAATAACCAGGCTGTGATTTTAATCAAACTTTTAAAGGGTTCATGGCGTGGAGTGAGGGTGCTCTGGGGTTAATGAGGGCAGACCTAAGCCGTGGCTGGTTTTGCTGTCTGTGGTCTCTGCTCTCTTGTGGTACCTGGGCAGGAACTGGGAGCGATGCCCTCTGGGCTCAGCTGGCTGCCCTCAGCAGGACACCCTGCCCTGAATGCCTGCTGCCCCCATGGCTCAGGAGTAGCCCAGCTCCTTCCAAAGCATGGTCTTTGCTTCTTCAGACAGCACAGAAACTGGGGGCCTTCACCCTGCTCCACCCTTCACTTCAGCCAGGACTGAAGTACCTTCAGGGGCTATTCACAGACTGAATGTGCTCTTTTCCATCATCAGGCAGCCCTCATAATGTCAATACCTTTGTCCTGTCCATTTGTTTTTGCAGTCCATGCTCTAATTCTCTTCTGTTTAGCAAAGGTGTTCTCCAAGAACTGTGCTCTGTAGAGAACTTTTGGGTCAAATACAGTTTTTGGTACTTTCTTTCAAGCTTTTCAGTGATTTGTAGTTATACTTCTATGGCTGCACACAAGTCCAACACTGATCAGTTGGGGCATTAGCATTACTTGATCACTGCATAATTCCTGGGCTTCTCTGGGCAACCTGTGCCAGGGCCTCACCACCCTCACAGAGAAGATTTTCTCCCTAATATTTAATCTAAACCTACTCTCTCTCAGAGAAACTTTGGCTGCCCCATCCCTGGAAGTGTTCAAGGACAGACTTGGAGCAACCTGGGATAATGAAAGTTGTCCCAGTCCCTGGCAGGGGGTGGAATGAGATGGTCTTTAAGGTTCCTTCAAACTCAAACCATTCCATGATTCTGTAACAACAGCTGGAATAACATGTGCAGGAGAGGCAAAATAAGTCCCACATGTAATTTTTGCGTTCAGAAAGTGAAGTGTTCCCCTTCCCTCTACCCCCTAATCAGCTGCTAGCTCAGGATTTGGGGAGGTTTGGACGAGGGGATCTTCAAGATAGGGGGAAGAAATCCAAAAGAGGCTCCTTACCTCGAGCGTATTCCAAGGTTTATTCCAAGAAGGGATCCCAGGGGTCAAAGAGAAAGCACATGGAGGGATGGGGCTTTTTATCTCTTTTGGGATGGGGGGTGAGGTTACCTGGCTCCAGGCCATAGGTCAGAGCCAAGGGGCAGGTGGGGTCAGACCAAAGGTACAGTCCCAGAGGGGGTTTCAAGGGGGAGACCACACATTAGGGGGATACAACAAGAAAGGGTTCCAAAGCTATCACGACATCAGGTTTAACCAGCAACTGCCCACCTTAAGGCTCTGCCTCCAGCCACTCTTTAAACTGCCCTGGAGACAGCCCCTTTTTTTGGGCAGTCCCAGGGTAACCCACCCCGCAGCAGCTGGCTCTGGGTGTGTGGGGCACAGCTGGTGGCACTCACCGGTGCTGAGTGCAGTGTACTCGTAGGGGCCCGACAGGAAGTGGGGCAGGGTCACCAGGAAGGCCCCCAGGGCCAGCAGCAGCCCCCCGGCGCCGATGACGCGCGGGCGGTGCACTCGGCTGCCAAAGTAGCTGACAAAGATGATGAGCACCACGTTGCCGATCTGGAGAAGGCACAGAGAAGGGAGAGGAACGTGAGAAGACACCACAGAGGACACCCAGACCCCATGGCTGTGTCAGGGTGGGTGGACAGGTCTCTCATCAGGAGGTTTTTCACCCTCACAGGAGCATCCCCTCTTCCCTGCGTGCTCCCTTCTCCTCTCCAGCCAGAGGGTCACTCCTTGCCCTCGGCCACCTATGGACATCCCTCGCTGGCATGAACGATGTCACAGCCTCCTTGTGATCTGGCTGGGGCTTTTTCAACACCCACACCTGCCCCCCACCCTGCAGGCATCACAGAATCATTCAGGTTGGAAAAACCCTCCAAGCCCATCAAGTCCAACTGCTCCCCCAGCACTGCCAAGGCCACCACTGACCCGTGTCCCCAAGTGCCACATCCACACATCTGTTAAACCCCTCCAAGGATGGGGACTCCACCACTGCCCTGGGCAGCTGTGCCAGGGCTGGACAACCCTTTCAGTGAAGAAATTTTCTCTCATACACAAACTAAAACTCCCCTGGCACAACTCGAGGCCATTTTCTCTTGCCCTGTCCCTTGTTCCCTGGAAGCAGAGATAGACCAGTGTGGCATAAACTCACAATTCCTCCAAATCCAGCAAGGAATGAAACTTGCCTCTATTCCTGTGACTCAAACAGACATGAGTCCTGCTACAAAGTCCAGCTCACTGCAAATATTTATGACCCTGGACATTTGCAGCTGTAGATAGCATCAGCTAGAAAGCCATGAAAGCACTCAGCTCACTGAGGCAAGTGGGTGAACACCACAAAATTCCCATTACATGGGCTTTGACAGCTCAGGACAAGCTAAACATCATTTTAACTTTGGCATGCTGAAGCTGTCCCTCCTCATTGCAGGGCGTTGGGCAAGATGGCCTTTAAAGGTCCCTTGCAACCCAAACCATTCTGTGATTCTATGTATGGCTAAGAAAACTTTGTATTTATGTTTGCGTGGGCTCCCTTGTTTGTCCCTCTGTGGGTTTTGTTCTCGGAATTGCCGTAGGCACCAACGCAATAAGATTGTTGTCCTGGACAGGCAGGGCATCTCACACAGTCACAGACAGCAGGAAGCCTCAGTGGGCCCAGAAACATCTTTTTAAACCCAAATGGTTGAGGTAAGATTTGGACATCCACTTCCCCAAGGATCCAGGAAGATTCCCAGTGTCCAGCTTCCTCACCAGGGAGCTCACAGGTGTGCTGCCACTTGGTGCCAGCAAAACGTCTCTGCCAGCAGATCTTTTCTGGGCCCTTGCCAGGCCTTGAAGAGCTGCTAGGAAGGACAGAATTCTTGAAAATGTGAATGAGAAAACTTATTCCAAGGGATTTATTGATAAGAAAGTGTTTGTGAGAAAATCCTAAGCCAGATCAGCAATATGCCCTAAACTGCTAGAGGGCAGGGTTAAATGGGATATTGGGAAGTAATTCTTCCCTGGGAGGGTGGTGGGGCCCTGGCACAGGGTGCCCAGAGAAGCTGTGGCTGCCTCTGGATCCCTGGAAGTGTCCAAGGCCAGGTTTGACAGGGCTTGGAGCAACCTGGGAGAGTGGAAGGTGTCCCTGCCCATGGCAGGGGCTCAAATGAGATGGGATAAACTTGAAGGTCCCTTTCAACCAAAACCATTCTGGAATTCCCTCCAGTGGAAGTCTGCTCTTGTCCAAGGGCCATCAGCACAGGACCCTCCGTTCCCCCTGGGATGTGGCAGAGCAGGATGAGGTGTGACGAGGTGTCCCAGAGCACAGCACAGCTGCTCCTCCCAGCACACAGAGGCTGAGGAAGCCCTGGGTGTGAGCAGCCCTAGACCCTGTTTTGGGAAGGTGCCCCCCAGGTTCTGGCCACCCTTTGGGTGTTCCTCTGCCAGTTACCTCGTGCAAGCTGGAGATGAAACCTGAAGAGAGGCTGGAGAGCCCAAAGCGCTTCTCGATGGTGGTGAGGCTGCTCTTGAAGTTGGCGCTGTAGAGGAGCTGGGAGAGCTGGAGGAGCCCATGGCACAGCACAAACACCTGTGAGCAAACAAAGAGTGCCACCCAGTGAGGACCCAGTTGGAATCACAGACTCATTAAGGCTGGAAAAGACCTCCAAGGCCATCAGGTCCAACCTTTGACCGAGTACCGCCATGCTCACTAAACCACATTGAGAAGTGCCACATCTACTCGCTGTTTGAAATTCCCAGGGGTGGTGACCCCACCACTTCCCTGGGCAGCCTGTTCCAGTGATTATCCACTCTTTCAGTGAGGAATTTTCCCTGCTATCCCAGGTGAGCCTCTCCATGCACACCCTGTGAGGCCGTATGAGACCACAGTGCCCTGCTGCTGCGTAACTGCTGGTGACCACATCCTGCGTGAGCGTATTCCAGCTGGCTTTGGCCAGTGACTGCACCTCTGGCACGGAGCATCCTGGGATTCACTCAGCTGGAAAGTCAATTAACCAAACCTGCTCCAAAGGGCGTTGCTAGAAAAAGTTGAAGAAGGGCGTTAAAAGCCCCAGAGGGAGAGGATGAAATGTGCACAGCGTGGTCTCACCACTGGAGACTCCAAAACAGTATTCCAAACCCAGCATCTTCCCTTGAGCCAGGCAGTGAGCCCAGCCAGGAGCCAAGCTGAGCAAAGGCAGAGCAGGGAATACAGAGAGTTTAGGGAGAAATCTGGTTGAAAGAGCCCGGGTGGGCTGTGAGAGGAGAGCGCTCTCAGCCAGGGATGCAAGAGGCAGCTCACAAGTGTCTTTTGATCTATATTTAGTCAGAACAGTTTTCCTTTATTTTTCTTGGAATGGAATGCATCCACATGGTGCCAAAAGTATTTTAAAATCAATAAAATAATAATAATTAAAAAAAAAAAAACAACAACCCAACCAAACAAACGGGGGAAGGTCTTTTTATTTAGATCCACAGGAAATCAAATATTTGCTGAATACCGGAAGAGTGTCCCTCAATGATAACGCTGGGAAGTGCAGGATGATGGATGGGGGAACAAAGGTACTGCAGGGCTGACAAATCCCTGATGCTCTTGGCCAGGAGAGCAGCAATAGCCCTGAGGAGTATTTATTTGGCAGGGTGGTGGGGCCCAGTAGCCCTGACCCACTAAATGTTAAAAAAAAAATCAAAAAAATTGTCCACCCACCTTGAAGGATGCAAATTCCGTAAGTGGGTGGAGTTGTGTTTTGGGGGCAGAGGGTGATGCAGGGCCAGGCCCAGGAATTGTAGCAGAATCTGGGTAGAAGATGGGCAAAAATGGGAGTCTTTTCCTGTGAGGGAGGAGAGATCCAGCCAAAAGACCTGGCTGGGAATCTAAAAGCATAAGGGATAGGAGAGATGCTGACAGACAGCAGAAGAGAAGAGGATGGAGATGAAGGAGGAGGTGAAAATGAGGCAGTGTGAGGGCAGGCTTGGAAAAAGCTGGAGATCATGGGGAAGATGAAGGAGAAAGGAAAACTCCCAAAAAATGAGGAAAGAAGGATCACAGGCACAAGCTGCCCTCACGGAGCTCCCAGCCACATCTTGGAGGGGTGAGAACAGACAGGCTGGCATCAGGCTGGCATTGCCATTGCAGTAAGGAGAGGACAAAGTCCCAGTCTGGAACTTTGCCCCGACAAAAAGCTGCAGAACAGGAATTCGGGGTGTAACGTGGGAAATCCTCCCAGACGGGGCCAAAGTGGAAGTGAAATATCTGCCAGTAAACTCTTGAAGCTTGAATGACCTCTCCATCCTCCCACTACCAGCTCCCACACTCAAAATCCCATCCCAGGACAAAATCCTGTGGGTGGAAGCTGGATCCACCTTCCCCAGGCCTGACCTGGAATCATCATGGGCTGCTCTGGAGCAGAGGGGTGACTCCTGTGAGGATGGGAACCGGAGAGGGGATCTTGTTGCCAGAGAACATCAATTTTTGTTGGTGTGGCTCTGACCAGACACTACTGAAGCCACTGGAGCAAGGAAGAGCAGGTCTGGGACTGCCCGAGCTGCAGAGCAGCTGGACACAGAGCTGCCCTGGAGCCAGGCGCCAGCCGGAGAAGCAAAGCTGTTTGCCAACAGGGAGGGACAAGGGTGGATCACCAAGGCCGAGTTTGGCGCAGCAAATGTCAGCCCCATCCCAGGGCAGATGTCGAGGACAGAGAAGATGCTGGCACGGAGGGAAGATGGGGAGGAGAGGCAGCCTGGCTCCCCAGAATGCCAACCCCAGCTGGCAGGAGATGGTTGGAGGCATGGAAGGACCATGGGAGTGAGAGGAGAGGAGAGGAGAGGAGAGGAGGGGAGAGAGGGCAGGGAGGAAAAGGCAGAACTGCCAGGAGATGGCTCAAGATGTGTTCATGCTTTGGTGATAACCTGGGATGGCCAAAACAGAGCCCTGGATCCAGAGATGCCTGGGAACAAGCTGGGACTTCCTGCCAGGTGGGAGAAATGCAGCTGGACAACACCACCAAAGGGAGAGGAAAACCTTGGGGTGTGACTGCTTCCCCCTGCCCATGGATCCCTCTAATCCAGCTCTTGTCTGCAGGATTAACCGGAAAGGCAGCGAAGCCGGACGGATGCTCCAGGGATGTGATCCCACCCTGAGACCACACAGCAGCCTCAGCCCTCGGATGTGCAGAGCCCAGAGAATGGGAGGGGAAGGGCAGGGGTGATTTTTTTTCCTTGGGAAGGAGCTGTCACCCAAAACAGCCAGAGAAAGGCAAAACAACCTTTGCTCCAAGACTTGTGCAGCTGGAGAGTGGCTTTTCCAGACACTCTCCAAGTGTCTGGAGGTGAGATGAGTCCTGATTCAAGACTTCCCCTGCATTCAGCAGACTCAGTTTTAATTAAAATAAGGACACCTCAAACCTTGAAGGCTCTGAGTGCAAAATACTGGGAGAGGGCCTTACTTGGAGGGCTCCCCAAAAGGGAGCCTGGTGGACTCCCCTGAGGCTGGTGGACAAGAGGGGCACCCCTGTCCTGTGTCCCCTCACAGGTCCCCGTGGGTCTCTCCCATCCCCTGTTCCCACCCCCGTGTGTTCATGCCGACCACCCACAACCTGCCGGGGCATGGGAACCAGCGCTGGCCCGGCCCTTCCAGCTGCTCCAGATGTGCTGTGCTGCCCCAGGAGGGGAGGGAGCCGCCGTCATCCATCTTCCCTAACGACAAGAAGGGGTTCTGAAGGAAGAGCCGAGCTGCCTTGCAGGGAGGTTTGGCTGAGGCAGAGCCGAGGGCAGGGCGGGGGCGCGGTGGGAGGTTGAGGAGCCGGGGGCACTCCCAGGCGCTGACCCTCCGGAGCAGCAGCTCCCACGGGAGCCTGGTGAGCTTCTGGAGCTGCAGGCAAGGAGTGGTTGCAGACAGGCAGGGAGCAGCACGGGAAGGCCAAAGCTGTGCACCCACATGGACCCCCCCAAAATCCCCTCGTAATCATCCCCGTGCTTCTGTCGGAGCAATCCTGACTCCAGGCTGTTTATACAAGGCACTTGACTCCTTTCCAAAAGGAGCTGCATTTAGAAGGGAAGCAAACTCCTGGGGAAGGCAGGCTGCTGCCTCCACCCAGCTCGTGGGGACCAGCACCTCCCAGGGCAGTGCTTTTTCCAAAGGAAGAGAAACCCACCCCATGGCAGGGAAGGGGGAGGACTGGTCCTTCCATGCTCTGGACAACGGGAGCTGGCAAGGATTTGGTCAACCCCAGCCTAAACTTCCATCTGACATGTGTCCAACAAAGACTCAGGTTTCATTTCATAGGAGTGAACCATCTCTATGGAGCCCCCACAGATCTCCAGGAGTCATGACAAGACTGCTCCAGGCGAGAACCTAACTGCTCTGCAGGGACCACAGGTTTGGGAGGATCCTGCTACGTGTAGCATGGCCATTGCTCCACCTGGAGGAGTAAGTTAAGGGTCAATTCCTTGCTCTGCTTCCCCAGCTCATGTCCAAAGTCATCCCCCTCTTCATTTTTCAGTGTCTTCCCCTTGGCAGCCCTGGCTGGAGATAAAGAGGGTGGAAATGTTGGCGGCCCTCGTGCTGATCTCCGTGCCCGGCATCTTTCCCACAGCAGTGGGGATGGAAGGAGCCAGGGCTTTGCTCATTAGGTGGACACAAGGACTGCCTGGAGAGCTGGAGACCCTCCCAGAACTTGCCCAAGTGCTCCCAGGTGACTGATGACACCAAAGTAGGACGCGGCCAAGAGCAAAATTAATCTGGCTGGAGTAAACCTTTGGGAAGGACTAGGAGTAAGGATGCTCCGTTAGTTCTTTCCCTGTGCAGAGTACAATTGGAGCTGAGTGCAAAGCAAAATTGTTTGACCTGAGTGGAAAGTCAGAAGGCTTTCCTCCCAAAATCAGGGAATATTTCTCCCAAAGCAGGAGACTACAAGCTGCCCACCTTTGGAGACTCCCTCCACTTTAATCTCCTGAGCTTGCAAAACAAAAAAAACCAAAGAAAACAAAAACAAAACAAAACAAAAAAAACATCCATCCAACCAAACAAAAACAACAACAACAACAACAACAACAACAGCAACAACAACAACAACAAAAGGGAGGAGGGAACTGTAGGAATTAATAAGGATGTCCCCAAATTTTCAACAGAGAGAAGACAGAGTGTTTATTTTAGACTTTGTGTGTGATCAGCTCTTATTACACTGGGAGATCCTCCTGCAGTAGGACAGCTGAGGTCACTCAGTCCACAAGAAATATATCAGTTTGATATGGGAAGTGTAGGCATGAGTGGGAAAACACATCCCTCCTTGGCATCACTTTCCTTAAGGGCAGGTGTCTGGATTTGTAGATCAAAAAGTACCATGAAAGATGAAAAAAAAGCACAGCATTCCCACAGAAGGAACCAAACACCCTGCACAGAGCCCATCCTTTAGCACAGAACCTCTGGGTCTGGCCCAATGGCAGAAGTTGGCTTCTAAGTGGGATTTCTATCGCAAATAATAAAATAATATAAAAATTAACCTGATCAGGGATTGCCTGAAGCACACTGGAATGACGCCTGTCTGCTGCCAGGCTGGGCACGTTTTACACCCCCCGACTGTCACGTGCAAAGACAATATTTGCTCTTTTTGCAACAAACACAGACACGGGATTTCCCGGCACTGTGTCCCGGTGACTCTGCAAGGCTCAGAGTGGAGGTTTTGGCTGCAGAGGATTGCTGAGACAGACCCTCAGAGTGGGATGCTTCCCAAGAAAATACCGCCCTCAAAATAGGATGCCGAGCATCCCGCAGCCTTTCCTCCCTGTGGCAGGTCGGGTGGTTGGTCTTCCCTCACTCTTTCCTGAAGATCTCCTTTCGTTCCGGGGCATCAGGATCCGATCAGGGTTTCCTTGAGGGCAGGTCCAGGGTTTTGCCTGACCCAGAAGTGTGTGCAAACACTCCTCCCGCCCGGCCGGCCGTGCCTCGTGCTCCCTATCAGCGTCACTCCTCTCCCGTCCTGCTCCCGATAATCTTATCTATGCTGACCACTCCTTGCTTGTGTTTGGGCACCCAACCACCTCGCCCCTCATAAAATTACCTTGTCTCAGGCCTCCTAGACCTTGACCCCACTAAACTTTCCAAACCATCTCTTTCCTTATCCCACTGCTGGTGTTGCTGGTGAGGACCAGGTGGTTCTTCCCTTCTGGAGCCTGATCCCACCAAAAGCAGATGTGACCACAGTGCTGGACCATCCAAACCCAGCCTGTGCTGTCAGGTGCCAGCACCATCACCTTGAGTGCTGGGAGACCCTGGTCACGGCAGGTCCTTCTCCTCATGTCACTAAAGACCCTCCTTTGCCACAAACACTCATCCAACCTGCCTGCACAGGGCCCAGGATTGCAATATTGCCTTGATTTTATTGATTAAATCAATGGCTCTAATCAGCCATGACTTTCTCCTTTCTGTGTTTCCCTCTCCAAACCTACAGCCATGCTGCCTCCAGATCTGTGACTTGATGAGTCTCCTGTTCTGGCTAAACAAAGCAACTCATAATCTTTTCCAACAGGATATGAGAGCACAACTGGTACATCTCCAGGCTTCTGGAATACGCTCCTCAGCAAATTCCTTTAGTCCCTTGGAAGGAAGGGACAAAAAACTTGCCCTGCTGCTGTTGGGACCTCAGACCCCAAGGGCAGGCTCCGTTTCCTCTGCAG
This sequence comes from Rhadina sibilatrix, assembly GCA_013400275.1. NCBI lineage: Eukaryota > Metazoa > Chordata > Aves > Passeriformes > Phylloscopidae > Rhadina > Rhadina sibilatrix. The sequence continues at coordinate 212,751 of VWYO01002110.1, read as the reverse complement.
GAGACATCCAGCCTCCCCAGGGAGGGGAGAGCTCCCTGCTCCTGTTCACTACTCCCTGTGTGCTCCCAACACCTTCACCCCGGGATGCTTCCAGGCCTTATCACACTCTGAGAGCCCACAGCCTCCTCCTGACCTCGTTGTCCCCTCTCCTACCTTCTTCCATTCCCTCCCTCTCCCTGCCCCAGTGTAACACCCAATTTAAACCTCTCCTGAGGCTTTTAAACCTCTCTCTGGATCACCTCCGGCTGACATAAGTGAGAATAATTCTCTGTTGTCCTCCTGTTTCCTTTTCCATGCCAGGCGGTCTGCAGGCATGGAAAATAAAGAGCCTCCCCCTGCCTGCACTCGCAACACTTTCACACTGCTCCTCTGTGCTCTCCAGCTTCCAGCTGAAACCAGTCCAGCTCCTCTAAATCAAAAGATATTTATAAAGCTCTCCTCCTTGTCATCTTTCTGGGGATCCCAAAATCAATTAAAATAGTTCAAAACCACGAATGAGACAGTAAAGACGAAGAAGCCAAAAGATCTCAGGCTCTGTAAACAGAGAATTCCTGTGAAATAATCCTTTTCCAGTGGTTGTCTGGGAGCAGAAAATGGACATAGAATCATAGCATCACTAAGGTTGGAAAAGGCCTCCAAGATCACCAAGCCCAACATGAGCTTAAATCACATGGTTGGGGCTCTGAACTGGGGGACACTGATGGGGTCCCTGGCCACGTGTGGGTATCAGAAGGACCAACCACCTTCTCCACCTTTTAAACCTGTTTTAATCCTTTAACTGTGAGGTTCTCGATATCCCCAGTGCCACCAGGTGCTGGCATCCACCTGAAGGTTGGGTTCATCCTGCATTTGCTGAGCAGCACAGCTGCAAGGGCCCCAAACCTCAGTGCCAGTCAGCACAACCCCAGGAGCTCTGGTGAACGTCCAAGCAGGGGAATTTCCCTGCTCACTAAGGTTGGCACAGAACTGCAGAATGTTTTGGGTGGGGAGGGAGCCTAAGCCCATTTAGACCCATCCATTTAGACACTTCCCACTGTCCCAGGCTGCTCCAAGCCCTGTCCAACCTGGCCTTGGACACTTTCAGGGATGGGAAAGCCACAGCCTCTCTGGACAACCTGCACCAGGGCCTCGCCACCCTCACAGGGAAGAATTTCTCCCCAATATCCCATCTAAATGTCTCATCATCACCCCCATCTCCACCAATGCTGTGGGGTTACTGGGATGCTCCAGGTTTCTGGGCGAGGTCAGAGCTCAGCAGTCCCCAAACTTCCCAGCCCCAGAACCTGAAGTCCTTTCGTGTTCTGCTTTGTGTCTGCCAGGGGGATCAGGGTGGCAGCAGCGGGCAGAGGGCTGGGCAGCCCTGCTCTCAAACCAAAAGCCGTGGCTGGGTGTTGTATTCCTCGGGGAAGTGGGAAACCCCCCAGAGACTGTAACCCTTAGTCTGACCCTACCTATCCCTTATCTCTAGCCTATGGCTCTGCACCAGGTATCCCATCCCAGACAGAGACTAGATAAAAACCCCTGCTCCTCCACGCTCGCCCTCTTTTGCCTCTGGACCCCTTTGAGAATAAAGCCTTGGAATATTCCCTTGAGCTAAGGAGCCTCTTTTGGATCTCCTTTCCCTATCCTCGAAGCCTACCCTGCCCAAAGCTCCCCAGAACCTGCTAGTGGGGCAGGAAAGGGGGGGAATACTTCAGCTGGGCTCGTTCCGGGTGTGAGGCACTGCAGGCAGCAATCGCTCCCCGGCCGGGGCAGGCGGGGCCCGGCGGTATCAGCGCAGACCCAGCCCGCTGCTGTCACTGCCACAGCCGCCAAATACCCACGTGTGGCTGGGAGAGACTGCACAGCGCCACAGGGAGCTGTCACAGCCGGGCTGCAGGGGGGACAGGCAGCAGCACGGATCCGAGGCCACACATGCACAGGGAGTTGCTTCCTGAGGTGCAGCCGCGCTGCTCCTGCATCCCGAGCAGCGTCCCCATGACTCCAACCCCATCCCGCTCCTCAGACCCCCAGAGGATCCCTCAAACTGCCCCTTTGCACCAGGACTTCTCCCTCCCTGATGTCCATCCCACTGTGTTCCCACACCTCCAAAGCTCGGTGGTGGTGGTGGTCCCTGTCACAGGGATCATGGAGGGGCAAGAAGGTTTACATGGAAAAATAATTTGTTACTTTGGCCCCAGCCCTGCAAAAGACACCCTGAATATGATCCCATCACATGGGCTTTGGGGATTAAATATGGTCTTTGTAATTAATCTTCCAAGTCTCAATCATGTCCTTCCAAGCCTGTTAGAAGTAGGGAATTTTGTTGTGTTAGAAATGCTGTCCCCATCAGAAACTGCCATTGCCTGTATGAAGATGTTGTGTCTGATGCCTCTGGGGAGGGTGATGCCCTCAGCCTTCCATAAAATTTGGGGCTGGAGGAGGCTTTTTTGTAATCCATCTTTCATAGCAGCTGTGGCTTCTTGTACAAATAAGAGCTACAAACCCTCTCAAACCCAGATGTTGACCACGCCTTGCCCTCTGACAACCATTCACCCCAAAACTCCCCAAACCTGGAAACTCCCCTGTGACACTTTGAGGTCCTGCTCATGTTTGGGGGCTGAGGGGACTGACACTGCACACAGGCTTAAGCTTTCTGACCCTGAAGCAGTTCTTTTGTTAATGTATATGTTTTTAATGCAAATGCCACAGGTCAGGAAGAGTGAATAGATCAGGAAAGGGTGGGGGATCTTGTTGCCTGTCAATTTATACATTTGCTGTTAAAAGCAAGAATATTTCTCTGAGGGATGGGTGTCCTGAGTGCCCACCATCCCAGATGGAGCACATCATCCCTCTGGTGCCAACGAGCATGTTTGGGTAGAGCTCAAATTGCTCCTTCACCTGCTTGCATGGTGTCACTGCCAGACTGTTGACTTTTTAAACCAGAAACAATTTTAAACTGGAAGTTTTAAAAGAAGAAGTTTAAAAAGCAGTTTTTAAAGCTGTTCTTCAGGCAATGGTTTTCCTGCCACTCGCAAAGTGATGCCCCCAAGTCATCTGCCCTTGGCCAGATGCCCCTGAAAGGTCTCACCCAAGTGCTCTGGGGCATGTGGGGTGCTGAGCACCCAGCCTGACTCTGGGGCACCCACATCCCACACCCTGCAACTGCCTGTGGGGTGTGCAAATGGAGTCACATTTATTTTTTGGGGCTTTTGCTTTTCAATCCAAAAGTATTGACATCCTGCAAGAGGGTTTGGCCATGTTTTTTTCACTCCAGGCTATTTTCACCTGCTGCTGGTTTCCAGGAGAGGGCATGAACTGTAAGCAGGGCTCTGGTTTTGGGTGACTTTACTCACCCCAAGTCAGGGTCGTTACTGCAGCAGCCTGGCGGGGGCTGGGGGCACATCTTGCACCTCCAGCAGAGCAGGGGACAGGTCAGCAGTCCCCTCCAGAGGAACATCAGAGTAGCCCAGAGGCAGTCCCAAATCACCCAGGGTAACCTCAAGCTCTTTCTCCTGGAGCCCACAGCCCAAACATCATCAAGTCACCTGCTGGAATAGCCCAGCCTGGGCAGTGGGGACCTTCAGGGGTGTGGGACGGGGAGACATCATCTGGGATGATGGCTGCAGCCCTGGGAGCTCCGAGGAGGAGCAGCTGCTTGGGAACAGCCCCCTGGCACCCTACAGCATCCCCACAGAGCTCCAGCACAGTTCCCTATCCTCGAAGCCTCGCTGCCCCTCACGCAGGGTGAGGGAAGCCTGATGGCAAACCAACCCCAAAACCCTGGGCTGGGAAGGGCTGACACAGCACAGCACACACGCTGGGATCCACGACACGGCTGGGAAGGCACAGCCCGGCCCGGGCAGCCCCGGCAGGAGCGGGGAATGTGCCGCTGCCCGCCGGGGCCCCCCGGCACATCCATCCCCGCATCCCCGGAGCTGCTCTGCCCAGGGCAGCGGCCGTTCCCAAAAACTGCACCCGGCTGCTCCGATGTGTGGAGGCGTGGAAATCCCACCCTTGCAGGGACATCCAGGCGGATGTCCCGAGGAGAGGAACCAGCACGTGCGGCAGCCTTGGCGCATCCAAAAACGGGGCAAAGAGCGGGGGGAAAGCCGGGTGAGGGGCGGTGTGAAGCCGGGGGGGTTGGCAGGGTGTGAAGCGGGTCCCACGGCCGGGGTGAGCCGTGTGGTCGCACGCAGGTGAGCTCAGGAGCCTGGAGCGCAGGCAGGGGCCGGCTCTCAGGTGACAGCAGGTGAGGAACGGGGCAGCCAGCACCGGGAAACCCACCTGGACCCAGCGAGCTTTTGTTTCTGGTCACTCAAAAACTCCGCTCGCCCAAGTTTTTAAAGCAAGCGCGTGTTATTCTAGGGCAGTGCTTTCTTTTCACACCAGGATGTGGTTAATCATTCCCTAAGCAGCAGCACACCGTGTACCAGAGGCCGTGGGGAAGCTCACGGAGAGCTGCTCCATGGGGTGAAACACCCAGGTGCCGCGCAGGGCATCACTCCGGACCCACAGGCACAGGGCAGGATTCCCCGGGGCTGCCCCAGGAGCTGATGCTCAAATTCTGCATCGTCAAACACCCTTTCCTTTCCCCCGCGGTGCGTGCGAGGGACACGAGGATGCCCGGGGTGGGCTGGGGTCCCTCTCCAGGCAGGAATCCCCCTCCCTCCCCGCCAGCATCCCCGCCCCATCCTTACTTTGATGTTGCAGAAGATCCCCCTGGAGCAGGTGCCGGAGCTCTTGGGGATGTCAGCGGGGGATTTGCCGACCTCGGGGTGGACTCCCATGGCGAGGGCTTCCCGGGGAGCCCGGAATTGTTGGGCTGCGCTTGGGCTGCCGCCGCTCTCGGGCCCGTCCCGCCGCCCGCAGCCCGCACGGACCGCGCCGAAATCCCTCCAAGGCTGCGAGTGAGCCCGGCTGCGGCAGCCTCAAGTTTTTATAAGTCGGCTCCCGGGAGCGATGATGAAACGCTTTCTCCTCCCTCTTTCGCTCTGCGCGCCGAGGGAACTTTAAAGTCGCAGGGAGCGAAGGCAGCGCGAGTGGAGCGGGTGGGGGCCCGGACACTCGGGGAGTGGGGCTGTGGAGGGGTGACAAGGCTCTGCCCACCCGTGGGGACACCCAGCGCCCCGACCCGCCCCTGTGCTCCTGTGCCAGGCTGCGGGACGCGGCTGGACAAGGAAAGGGCCCCGGCAGCGGAGCTTTCCCGCAGGGAAAACGATGGGATTCTCATTCAAAGACCCCCTGAAGGGGCGAGAGGAAGGGGGAGGCACCCTCCAGCAACTGAGATTTGGCTCCCAGGTGGTGGGAGGGGGAAACTGGGTGGCCACATGGAGAAATCTTTCTCAGGGCCGAGAAGTTTCGGAGGGAGAAAAAACTTCGGTATTTGTTCGCATAGAAAAAGCTTCGTTTGTGAAGCTCCTGAGCGCTGGGTTTTTCACCAACACCTCTCGGGGCTTTGTTTATGCAAAGCACTGATTTATTTTGCAAGCTCCTCTCAGCGGGAAACGCGTCAGAAGGAGAAGGGCAGGTTGATCCAGCCGGAGGAGAAACCAGCTTCAAGGGTTTTGTGCACATTATCGCTTTCCCTGCACGAAGCAGGGGGAGCGCAGGGGGACCCCACGCCAAACACCGGGGCCCAGCCTGGGCTGTCCTGAGGCTGGAGAAATAAATCCCGGCTCCCGGGATGGTTTCCCCGGGAGGGCTGGCGGCTCCCGGTGCGGTGCCAAGGACCGAGCCCCTCTCGGGGGCACCCCCGGCCCCACGTCCCGGCCGTGGGCGCTCACCACGAGAGGGTGCCTGGAACCTGTGGGAAGCGGCTTCCCGGGGCGCTGCCGTCCTCCCTCCCAGGGGAGGACCCTCGGGATCCGAGCCTGCCTCGGGCAGTGTGACAATCAGCGCTGCTAAAAGTGAAAAAGAGCTCCTTTTGGCCGTCAGCTCCCCAGTTTCCGAACGCTGTTCCGGGGCAGGTGGGTATCGCTGGCTTTGGGGTGGCAAAAGAAGCATCCTTGTTTTCCAGCTTTCTTTCCCCACTCCCATCCCCGAATTTGCCAGATCTGGGGCCAGGAGATGGCGTGAAGAACCTTTTATTCCCCGACAGAGTTAGCCGAGCCCCTTTACCCAACATTCTATGGCAAGACATGGAAGTATCAGCCTTACCCAAGAGAGAAGCTCAAGCAAACCAACATCTCTGCTCCTCTCCCATCCTCCCCGGGAGCCCAGCGTGCCACTGACCTGATTTTTCAGGCAGTGCCTGACCCGCTCCCCATTCAGTTTATTTTGCAGCAGCCGTGACTCTGGCCTTGTCATAACAACCTCTTCATGCAGCAGCTGCTCTGGCCACTGGCTCCAGCTTTTGCCTGCAGATTTGTCTCCATGCAGCAAAACAGAGTGGAGAAGATGCCTGACAGCCTGAGCCCGGCCTGGCAGCAGGGAAACACTCCTGCCCTGATGCCCTGTGCCATGGGAGGGGTTGGACACCCCGTGAAGGGGGATGGGTGACCCCCACCAGGGGAGACAAAGGGCTCTGGTGGGTCAAAAGAGGATGGGGATCCTCTGCATCTGCCTCTGGTGAACACCTCTGGGGGCTGGGCGTTGCTGCCCCACTGGAATTATTTAGACTGGAAAAGCCCCCTAAGACCATGGAGTCCAAGTGTTCCCCCAGCACTGCCAAGTCCAGCACTAACCCACATCTCCAAGTGCCACATCCACTCCTCTGTTAAATCCCTTCAGGAATGGGGACTCCACCACTGCCCTGAGCAGCCCCTTCCAATGCCTGCCCACCCCTTCTGGGAGGGAGTTTTCCCAATATCCAGTCTAAACCTCCCCTGCTGCAACTCGAGGCCATTCCCTCTCCTCCTGTCCTTGTTCCCTGGGAGCAGAGTCCAACCACCCCCAGCTGTCCCCTCTTGTCAGGGAGTTGTGCAGAGCCAGAAGGTTCCCCCTGAGCCTCCTTTTCTCCAGGCTGAGCCCCTTTCTCAGCTCCCTCAGCTGCTCCTGGTGCTCCAGACCCTTCATGGATGCAGATCCTTGGTGGGAACTGACCACACACCCCACTCAGTGGCTGGAGCAGCCTCAGACGTGCTGTCCCCTCAGGCACCACTGGTGTCCCTGGGCCTGGCCACCCCCAGAAAGCCCCTGCTGGATCTCAGACATGGAGAGAGGCCCCAGAGGGGCCAATTTGCTGGAGGGCAGGGAGAAATGGTGCTGGCAAACCACGCTGCCATTGTATTTCTCAATGTGCAGCTCTTGCAATAAGTAAGGGCAAGAAAAGAGCTGGTTCATGCCCAGCCATGAGCCATGGACTGGGACCCCCAGGGGCTGCACACCCTGCTGACCCACCCCATGCCACGTCCTGGTCTTCCTGCACTCCAGGAAGAGCTCCCAGTGAACATTTTTCCCAAGCAGGGAGCTGCCCAAGCCTTGGCAGCTTAAGTAGCCATAATAACACAGTAAAAGCTGACAATCTGAATTTAAAGCCCAGTCATCTCTGACCATTGGAGAGCACTGCTGACATCTCCCGAGCTTTTATCCTGCTGGAAGAGGAGCTCCAGTGCTTGGACACCTGTTCATCTCCAGCTTTCTTACACCTACACTGCTTTTAAATCATGGGCTTCAGATTGTGTAAAACAGGAGTTGACAAAATGAGCTGCATGTGAGAAAACGGGGGTCTCTTGCCTCTTTTTGAGGATTCTCTACTCCATTTCCCTTTCTTCATCCTGAAGATAGACGAGTGCATGGGAGGGAGGTGATTTATGGTGGTCCTGACAAGGGGAGGAGAGTTGGGTTTCACATTCTTCTCATCATGCTTGGTCAGGGCAGTAGGGTTGGTGTTGAAGTGCCTGGCAGGAGAGATCCCACATTTGGGTTTGGCTTGTTTTACAGTTCCCAGGCTGTGCTTCATCCTCAGCCCTTGAAATGAGCTCCTCCTCCAGCAGTGACGCTCCCCTGGCCAAGGAATCAGTGGGAAGGAGAAGCCCTCATGCCTCTGGCTGAGAGGGAATCAGCTACTTCAGTCAGCAAGGCTGAGTCAGGCCATAGCTCTCCGTGCACCCAGCAGCTCATCCTCGAGCCCAGCCCTTCCCTCACCCAGAGCAAGCCACCAATGGGACAGTTTGCCCCCACTGAGACATGCCCACCTTGCACATTTCCAATGGCCAGAGCAAACTTCCACCAGTGCAGCAGTGCAGGAACTTAGACAAGTCCCTCTTCGGGGTGCTCACGGTGTTCACAGAACCTCAGAACCCTCTGAAGACACTTTCCTTCTGCTAGGGAGGTGATTGGGTCAAACTGCTTGAACATGACCACGAGTAAAGAGAAGACCCTTTCCCCACATCCCCCTTCTCAGTTTCCACTGGGCTGATGCTTTCCTGGGCTGAGGACAAGGCTCACTCTGCTTCACCACCCACCTTCAGGCTGGCAGGGACTGAAGCAGCTCACTTTTCCACCGTGGGATCCCCAACCTGTCCTGCTCAATTATTTGTTGCCAACTGGGCTTTAAAAACACAGAAGTCATGGAAAGGTTTGGGTTGGAAGGACCTTGAGACTTATCCAGCCCCACTCCCTGCCATGGGCAGGGACACCTTCCACTACTCCAAGGTGCTCCAAGCCCTGTCCAGCCTGGCCGTGGACACTTCCAGAGATGGGGCAGCCCCAGCTTCTCTGAACTTTGAACTTGGAAATTATTTCCTTTAGCTGTTCTCTAGAAGACCTCAGAGTGCTCTGACAGCCACCATTGAATGGAAATTGATTTGCTGGGGAAGCAAACACAGAGCTCCTGGGCTCCCAGGAGGTTTCAAACTGCAGGTACAAACATTGCCCTGGGAATGTGGATTCAGAACCCCCATGTTACCAGAGCCAGTCCCTGGGGTGCAGAGCAGCACACCAACCCCAGCCCTGGAGCCCCCATTTGTTCTCCAGGGCTGGTGGTGTCACGGGGGGGGACAAGGACCGGAGTGGCACCAGTGACTCCTGCCAGTGCCTGTGGTTGGGAATTACAGAGCTGGGTTTGATCTGCCAGCACTGTGTGTTTGGAGCAGGAACACTGCTCAGGGGAAGTGCACAGCTGTACCTGAAGAACAGGCTTGGCTGGCTCACAGCCCAGCTGTCCTGGGCATGGAGAGTGAGGGGCAGGTGATCCACCAGCACCCCCAGGGGTGTCCACCCCCTGGGGAGGGGACACTGCTGTCCCCACAGTGGAGAGGCCCATAGGGGATTTGCTTTTGGGACAAGCGACAGCTGAGCCCCAGAGCAGGAGGTGACACTGCCTGTCCTCCATCACCAGCAGCCCTGCAGGGCAGCCAGGATTAGGAGTGAGGTCAAGGTGGGATGGAGGGCAGGGAGCTCCTCTGGGAGGTGACAGCAGAGCTGGAGGGTTAAACCTTCTCTGCTGTGATGCTGACTAATACACACACCAAGCAACACCATCCCATATCCAAACCCAGGCAATCAAGCCTCTTGCAGGGCAGCAGCAGCAGCAAGGTGCCTTCTGGAGGACAAAATGGGAAGGCAGGTTTTGCCAGGCTGTGGCTGCAGGGTGGCTGTGGAGCCTAGAAGCTGGGAGGCCACGATTTTGGCAGGCTGAGACTTTAGGAAGAGCAGAGAGGAAAGCAGAAGCTCCTCCACTTTTAAGAACCAATAGGGGGATGGAGGAAATGCTTTTAAACGAGCTCTGGTGGTGCTTCGTGTCTCTTAAGACAGCCACTTTCTTTTCCTCTGCCTTTTCTGTTTCAAGTAACTCCTGTTTATTCTGAGGCCCCTTGAGATTCACCATCAGTTAAATCAATGCCATGGTACACCAGAGGCTCTTCAGTTAAACTGGAGATGGCCTGAGGGGTGGATTATTTTGGTGGGAGAGCCAACTCTCCCTTCTCCACGACACCTTTCCCACCTCTCCTTTCTCCCCGAGAGCTTTTGGAGATGCCTGCCCCAAGGTGTCACGTGTGGGGCCTTTAGCTCAGGACATTCCAGAGGAGAAACTCTTCTGGCTGGTTAAAGGAGGAGGTGGGAGATTGGAATTAAGATTGTTTACTCCACGCCCTGCCCATCTGTGTTGTGCCATACACCAGGGCAGCTGGAAGGGCGGAGGGTGACGCACATCCCCGGGTGCCGTGTGGGTGCTGCCAATGCCAGGGGTCACCCAGCACCCAAAGGGCCCCCCCAGCCCTCACACCCTCCTGGCACTCTCTGAGCACAGTATTTCAAGCAGCCAGATGCTTGCAGCCAAGCTGGAGCCCCGGCCCTCACTGCAGGATATGTTCTGCACACCAGAACAAAGAGACAGCCTTTGCCTCGGAGGATTTGCAATCTAAAGCATCAGCATCCTGTAGGAAAAGCAATTAAAGGAGGCAGACAAGGATCTGACAGAGCCATTCAAAGCAGGATTGTACTTCCTTGAAATTGCTTCAAGTGATCACCATGAGACAATCTAAATTACTTCTGCCCACTGCCAATAAACTGCGCAGTTGGTAAATATTTCAGGAACAGTGCCCCTAAGCAAGGATTCTGCTGCCTGAAAAGGTAGAGTCAAATATTTATGTAAAATGCCTTAACCTCCACACCTCCATGGACTTACACCCTGGAGAGACAGATTTTCCAGGCTCTCCTCTGCCTCAAAATGGGTTGTGGGGCAAAGCTGGTGCATCCAGCAGCACCCAAACCTGCTGTTGCTTGTAGGAGCACCCTAAATCCCTGCAGACCTGCCAGGGGTGAGACATGGGACTGGATCAGACCCTGAGCAGCCCAAGGAGGGTCCTATCCAGAGGGACACCCCACGCTCATCCCAGCCCAGGGAAGAGGGTGGTGACACCTCAGCATGACCTGTCCCAGCAGTTGCTCCCAGCTGGGTGTGATCCAGCTGCACTGGCCATCCCAGGAAAAGATGGAGAGCTCAGGTGTCAGCCTCCTGCTTCCCTTGGGAAGGCCTGGCAGGTGACGCGTGAGATGTGTCACCCTGTGACACCCTCTAATTCACTGAGGGTGAGGAGATTCTGCTCTCTGACAGACAAGGGACTGACGTGAGCACAGAGATCCCACAGACACCCTGGGGAGGGCCAGGAGGGCTGGGAGAGTCCCTGTGGTTTTGGACATGGGACACCCAAGTGCCCACATTGGTCACATCCCGCTGGAAACCTTCACTTCCTCCAGGAGCTGATCCTTGTTGGGTGTATCATGGAATCACAGGATGGTCTGCATTGGGAGGGACCTTAAAGCCCACCCAGCACCACCCCCTGCCATGGGCAGGGACACCTCCCACTGCTCCAGGTTGCTCCAAGGTCTGTCCAACCTGGCCTTGCAGGGATGGGGCAGCCACAGCTTCCGTGACCCTTAAACTTGGAAATTACTTGCTTTAGCTGTTTTGCCTCCTTTAAAAGACCTCAGAGTGCTCTGGCAACCACCACTGAATGGAAATTAAACTAAAAAAAGCAAAATATCCAAAAGGTTTAATGGCTCTTACCCCATTACATGACAGGAGCCGGTCCAAGCACTGTGCAAAGATCACAGCTCTGATCTGGTTCCTCCTGAAACTGTTCTAAGGACAGTAAAACCACAAACTTTGGATGCTTGTCGGCGCCTCCCTGGAAAAAAAAAAAAACAACCCAAAACGTTAAATTCAATAAAAAGAGGATAAGTGAGAGTGAATTCAGCACATCTCATTCCTAACCTCTCTGGCTCTGACTGCACTCGCACTGCTACAAGTCCTGAAGCTCTGGGTATTGTTAAATATGGAATGAGAGTTATGTGTTTGCAAGGAAAATGCTTCAGTCTCCACTAATAGGCAGCAAAATATTTTTATTATACTATATATTGACTTTCTTAACGATGATGGCAACCGGAGTGCCAACAAAGTTGTGTAATCATCTCTCTTTTTTTTTTTTTTTTTCCCCGTTTTGTTTTTCAGCTGCTCAGAAGTTTCACAAAAACTCCTTGTTTGGTCTGAAATCTTGCAGATCTCCCTGATGCTGTGGGGTATCACTGTTTGGCTGTCAGTGAGGAAGGGTCACCCCCTCCATAAGCCAGCCTGGATCTCAGGCAGCAAACTCAGCACACCCCAGCACAAAGCCACCAAACCAAACCAAAGCCACTAAACCTGCTCTGCTCAGGCCGGACGCGAGGCAGAGGCAGCTCTGAGCAAGGTGCCGAGGTTTGGCAGCCACCAAGCCCTGCTGACACGAGTTTTGTAGAGCCCAGCTGGGAACCTGGTTTGACAGACCCTTTTCTGGCTGCTCAAAGCAGTTGGATCTCTTCATTCCTCCCCCGAGCTTTTCCAAGGAGACAAGGCTGCTACGAGCTCTTTACGTCCCCACACAAAACGCCTTTGGGGGGGTGTCTCTTCCCACGGGGTTCCCTCCAGCACTGAGATTTAGCAGCTCAAACCCCAAAATGAAGGTGAGGGCTTGGCCATGCCTTGGTACTGGCAGCTCTGGCTCCATCCCGGGTGTCATCCCGTGAGGAGGGTGCGGGCGTTGCCCAGGGCAGGATGGAAAACTGCAAATGTCCGTCGTACAGAACGTGCTGGAAACTTTCTGTTTGGAGAAGCTGGAATCAAAACAGCTAAAAGGTTTTGGATCACAAGAGCCTCTCCAAACTCTGAGTGTGGGCAGGGAAGAGGTGATTTTGAGCTGCTATCAGCGTGAGCCATTGCAAGTGAAATTTGTTTTCCTTGGAACGGGCAAGTCCAACTGGAACAATGGCTGGAATCGACATTTTGCAAGGAAAGATTTTGTTTCATCTTGAAAGGTTGCAACACCTTGAAATATTTTCCAGTGGAAATGACATTTAGTTTCTGCTGATACACACACAGGAGCCGTCCCATCACAGTTTCCATCCTTCTCTGGCCCTTCCTGGTTCAGCAGGAGGGATCCACACACAAGAGCAGTGGAGAGCCATCCAGCCATCACATCCAGCAGGATGGAGAGCCATCCAAGCAGTCCCTATGGGCACAGCTCATGGAAACACCTACTTTATGTGGAAAATGGAGGGTAAGATATCCAGTGGGAGGTGTTTTGGACTGAGGAGATGTAAGACCTTGGGGGAAGGCCAAGAAATTAGGAGAAAAACAGAACTGAAATGTGACATATCGCAGAATAGGTCTACAGGAGACCTGGGGATGGTTTTTAAAGCTCTTGGTTTCTACCTGACAGGAGGAGGAGGCCTCTTTGCATCTCCTCCATGGACTGGGTAGGAGCAAGTCCCTGTGGACCCATGTCCAGGGCACTAGAGGAGCACTGGAGAGAAGCCAAAACCCCTGTCAGTTTTCCATAAAGAAATGGTAGGAAAGCAGGTAAACAAATGAGAAATCTGAGCTCTGCTTTGTTGTAGTCTCAGGTTTCTCGTACCTGGAGAGCTTCAAGGAACCTCCACCCCCTCCCATCTCCAACCTGGACAAAAACTCTGTTCTTGAAAAGCTTCATCAGCAGAAGAAAGTTGCAGTCTCAGGTTGGCTGCAGCGTTACCCTTTCACAATTTCAAAACATTTCCTTTAGATCATGTCTTTTTTAGTACTATGTGATTAGCTCACATTCCTAAACAATCATTTCTGAGCAAAATAATCTGCTGCTGTTTCCTTTCAAAAATGGGCTGAGGACTCTGAAACATCTTCCTCCCCTCATGCCTACCCCCGCCCCACACACGCATTCTAAATGATTGTGAAAAGCTTCAGGTTTGAAACAAAATGTATCCTTTCTTCCTTCCTCTTAAAAAAAAATAAAAAATTAACACAGATGGGAAAAAAAATCACAGTATTCCAGTCAAATGTGTTGGAAAGAGGATCCTTTCTTTCCTCTTCTCCCTGAGGAGATAGGACAAGGGGGAACAGCTTGGAACTGAGAGAGGGCAAGGCTAGATGAGCTCCTGGGGAAAAATCTTTCCCTGTGAGGGAGGTGAGGCCCTGGCACTGTTGCCCAGAGAAGCTGTGGCTGCCCCATCCCTGGAAGTGTCCAGGCCAGGTTGGATGGGGCTTGGAGCACCCTGGGATAGTGGAAGGTGTCCCTGCCCATGGCAGAGGGTGGGACTGAGTGGGCTTTAAGGTCCCTTCCAACCCAAACCATCCTGTGATTCCATGATCCTGCAAGAGCATCCTGATGGAGATGATGCTCATCTCCCAGCACACCCCACACCTCGTGTCCCCCTGACTGTGCTGGGGATGGGCTGGTGCAAGGGGTGACTCAGCACCACATCCCTGGGCCAAGTCCAGCCCACAGAGTCCCTGCCTCGGGGTGTCAGCACTACAGTGTCAGCAGGGGAACCTGACTGCTCCCAGGACAGCAGGGACCCGAGTCACACAAGGAGGGAGTGAGCTTGCAGCAAGGAGCAGGTGTGGTGAGGAGCTGCCAGCTCCCATGACACACATTTTGCCTTCACACTCCACCTGAGCCACCTCAGAGCCACCCCGCCAGGTGACTGAGTGACTGGCTGACTTCTCAGCCACGGCTGCTCAGCCTCACCCTAAAGAATGAGGCAGATGTTTATTTTCACAGGGAAATCAGTAAATTGTTTTGACAGCCATGATGGAGCACTCCCACCCAGAAGAACTGCTTTGATCAACCATCTTCCTGATGGGCTTGACTTTACTTACCTAAGAAATTACTTGTTTTGAATCAGGAACATTGTGTTCCTCATCTGTAGCTGACAGCTGACAGTCAGATGAAGGATCTGTCATAAGGTCTGAATTCCAGAGCAAAAGGCATGGCTGAGATCCCACCAGCTGGATCCATACTGGCTGGCTGCACAGAGACCCCACTCCAGCTGTCTTTGACATGCCAGCACAGAGGTGTAAGGGGAGATAAATTCTGGCATAAAAAGGATGTGTTCAATGGTGGCCCCCTGAAGCTCTCCCAAAATCAATCATTCCGAGAGTGAGCTGCTAGCTCATGGAGCAAGCTGCCTGTTTTCCCTTGGAAGTGGCATTTTAAACTTTTCCTGCACTCTGAGCAGAGGGAGAGGGATGGGAGTTGCTGTTCTTTAGAGAAGAAACTCCCCATAGCTACTCACCTGCAGGGAGGACCATGCTGCCGTAGGGGTGGGATGGTCCTGGCCACTGGGGGAGTTTGGTCAGCATTTGGAATTGCACAGTCGTCCTTCAGCTCCCTCCCTGCCTCAGATCTCCTCGTGAGCTGCAGCTGAGGAGAACTGGCTTCACCTGGCAGGGGTGGGCACCATCTAGCCAGAACAATGGGAAGCTGCATGGACACCACCACGCGTTTTGGGGCCAGCCAAGCTCTTCACAAACAGCCCGTGGGGTGATTTCAGTGGGGGCTGCCCAGCCATCCCAGCCCAGGCACTGCCCTTCTTTTGGTGAGGAGGCACCGAAGTGCTCACCCCATTCAGCCCAGACTCCGGCAGGCATGGCTCCCCAGGGACACCAGGAACCCCACACCCAGCTGCTCCTCTCAGCACCATGAAGGGAAAAGCTCTGATTCACACCCAAGGAGGTTATCCACACCAGTTCAACAATTTTAGCAAGGGATCATTTCCTCAATGCCTGTTCCTGTTGTTTGACCTCTGGCCTTGCTTTTCCTTCTTTTGCAAGGTCACCCCTCAGCCCAGGTCACACCAGTGAGAAATGCCAACCCACTTCTGGGAACCGCTTCCCGAAACGTGCCCACCTCTGTTATCTCTGTGCTGACACGCTGCTGAAGGAGCCTCTTGACTGGAAACACTCAACTGGGAAGAGAAATGGGACATCCCATCCTGCTCCTGTCTCCTCCCTGCTCCTTTGGGGAATGTCTGTAGGAAACACAACCCTGTCCCTCGCAGTCAGGACACTCAGTGGTGAGACTGGGCTGTCCCGGCCCGAGGGCTTCATCACCAAGGCACCAAACATCAGACAACAGCTTTCCTCATGTGACTTTCTTTATTCCAAATTTAAAACCCAGTGAGCCTGGAAAGACAAAAATAGTGGTTTAAATTTAGGTAGGATAGACTGAGAGGCACCGCAGACACTTCCCCTTCCAGCGACAGCGGCCTGCAGCCAGGAGAAAGCAAACAAAGCAGGAGGAGAAGCCGCCAGGCCAGCTGTAGGATGCCGTTGTTGAGGAGATAGCCAAGGAAAGATGATAGCATGATGTTTGTCCCGTGGAGACTCTCTGGACAATGCCTGACTCATCGTTTGTTGCCTGCTCCCCTGCTAGAGCAAGCGAGGCAGGGGATGGAACATAACTGGAATAGGTGGAGCACAGCAGCAGTTCCTCTCTCGCATGACTCAGGCTGTACCTCCTCCCATCCCCAGAGGCCCTGGCATTTGGGGTCTTCCAGGGATCCAAGCTGCCCTCTCTGTGGGCTCTTGATGTCAAGAGAAGGCCATAGGCACCTGGATACTCATCTCCTTTTCCAGTCCCACCGGGAGGTTTGATCTCAGATGAGCGATGTCAACTCAAAGCCAGTCTGGGCACAAACAGAGCAGCAGCAGAGGGATGGGAAGACGCCACGAAAAATTAAGACTCAGCCGGTTCCCCTCTGCTGCCACGAACAGCAGTGCAGATCTTGCCTGGTCCATCCATGCATCGGGAAGCAGGTTGCTAACTCACCTAAATTAAGGAAAACTAACTCCTCCAAAGGTTGCTGGTGCTGGCATTGGAGGCAGCTGCTGCCCCTCCAAAACACTGGGGAAGACCCAAGGACAGACACATCAACCTGTCCTGTCAGCCAGGAAAACTCCCAGAAGAGATGCCAAGGATAAGATGCAAACCTGGGGCTACACGGAACCCAGAGGGGAAAGATCACAGCCTGGTGTGGACAGAACACATCAGATAGGTGGGTACAGGCAGCAGGTCTCTGGCACTTGAATGCAGCTGGTGCCATCCAGATGGACAAAATTTCTGGGTTTTCACGGGGCAGTGCTGTGCCATGGTCTAGAGAGAGTTCCTTGGGAAAATAACCCTTGATGTAAGACACGGGGCATCCTCCTCACAGGTGATGGGCACAGAGGGGTTGAAAGAGCAGGATTTAGCACTGTCTTTGCTCCCCAGGCCTTCCCTTGCCTCCTCCAGCCCGTGTGTCCAGAGCCAGCCCTGATCCTTGATGCAGCCAGGACGTTTCACAAGAGAGCGCGGCAGCACGGGACCGGGAGGAATCGTTCTGTGAACAGCCTGTCCAGAGCTGTTGGCATCCCCAGCTGGACGCCAGCCCGGGACTCCTCGTTCTGCAGCACAGCCCTCCATCACCAGAGATAAGAGGCAGAGCCACTCACGGAGCGCTGAGCGACAGCCAACATCTCTCCTGGAGGGACCGGCCTCAGGAACATCACCCTCAGCACACAAACTCCTGGGCAGGGCAGCAGGTGGTGCCCCTCGTTGTGAGGAGGGCCCCAGTGCCAGAGCAGGGGCTGAATGTCTCCCACCAGTGCCCAGGTCCTCCTCCCAGAGCCCATGGGCACATTCCAGGGCACGGCAGGGCATGGCAGTGTCTCTCACAGGGAGGGGACAACCTTGTTGGGGATGTAGTACTGGGTTGGGGTCTCACTGGAGCCTGGGGTGTTCCACCTGCCTTTGGGAAGGTGCAAAGACACTCCATACGGAGAGTTTGGGACAGCTGCAGTTCCCTGGGGTTGCTGTGGACACATCATAGAACCAGGATGGTTCTATGATGAATCCCAGGATGGTTTGGGTCAGAAGGGACCTTAAAGTCCATCTCATTCCAAACACCTTCCTCTAGAGCAGGTTGCTCCAAGCCCCGTCCACATGGAGTGTGCAGGATGCTGTGCTTTGACTGCCAGCTTGGTGTTGGAAGCATTCCTGGGAATCACACAGGAATGGTGAGGACATAAGGCCTGGAGTGTGACGTGGGGCTTGATTTAACACACTCAGTGTTCATGTGGTGAGGTCCTTTAAGAAGCAATGTCTCCTTTTTTGCACAACAATGTACCCAGGGAAATCCAGCCCCTCTCCTGCTCCTGCCATCCTGTCCTGGAGCAGAGGGTGTCTCTGATGGATTCCCAGGCCAGCATTTCCCTCTGCAGCACCTTTCTACTCACTGGAAAACAACAACACAACTCACAAAAGCAGAATCTTATGGCACAGAGCAAACCCCACAGGTACGGGGTGCAAGGAGGGGGAGCAGGCCTGTAGCTCCTTAGGGCAGAGCCGTCCCCACTGCACAGTGCCAAGTCTCAAATGTTCTTTAGCCTCTTTCACAATCCTCATCCCAGGAATTCTCACCTGGGCTGCTGGCACCTCTTCAACTCAGAAAAGTGCCAGGACAGGGGATTTTTCAAGCCTTCATGAATAATTCCCTTTTTCTTGGGCCAGGTGATACCAGGACATTCTCCTGCAGCATCCAAGAAGAAAGGTAAACAGGACACTCGATGGACTCAAACCGAGGGTGTGTGCTTTTCCTCAGCAACTATTTTGAAAAGGCTGACTGGAATGCTGGTATGGCTTCCTCTGGAATGGGAATTTCCCCTGCCACTGCTGGGGCTTGGATCAGGACCAGACAAAGAGGCGCCTGCATCGGTAATGCAGCTGGAGATGTGGAGACATCTGGGTGGCAGGTTTTGTTTTCTCCCACCATTACATGTGTACCAGAAACTCTCGTAGGAAGGGCTTTCCTTGGGAAGGATTCAGGAAGAAAATCAATGATTTCAGCAGAGAAAAGCCCAAAGTAAGTGCGCACCCAGGTAAAAGCAGATCCAAAGAGGTTTTGAATTAAATGGGAACGTGTTGCACTCAAGCTCAATGGAAAACAGCAGAAATGAGACCAATAAGAGGCAGAACTTGAGGAAATAATTTTTTGATCAAACACCATAGATTCAAACAGAGGAATGGGTTTCTAAAGAAGCTGTGGCTGCCCCATCCCTGAAGTGTCCAAGGCCAGGTTGGATGGGGCTTGGAGCAACCTGGGATAGTGGAAGATGTACCTGCCCATGGCAGGTGAGTGGAACAGAATGGACCTAGAGTCACAGAATGGTTCCTTCCCATTCAAACCACCCAATGAATCTAGGGTTTAGTGCTCCAGATGGAAAGGTGGTTCTATGAAATGGAAACCAGTGACTCAGTCGTAGGCCAAGCGAGGACCAAGGATCCCCTGCCACAGCTGGCTTTGTGCCAGCTTGGCTGTGCAGGCAGTGTAACACAGGTGCCCAAGGGGAAACCCCTGTGTCCCCCAGCAGGACATTCCATGGCTTCCCATGACCAGAGAGGGATGGACATCTAATGTGCAATCTGTTGGTCCCTTTCCCCAAGGAGTTTGGGAGTGTGGTGGTCCTTTTCCATGACAGATGGAAACGAGTGAGGTGCAAGCACAACATTCTCCCTGCTTCATTGTTTTCAAGCCCTTTCAGAAGCTGAGTTTCCAAAGAGAAGGGTGGATTGGCATCATCTTAATGAAAACTAATTAAACATAATTATTTAGCCCTTGGAAAATATTCCGGCTCCACCAGGAACACCCTGCAGTTGGCTTTTAAAAGGCAGGAAGAAAGTACTTTTCCAGAAGCAGGTTTTCATATTGGCTGATGTGGTGGGGAGAGCTTCTCATTGAGGTCTTTCATGCTCACAGAAACCAGGTTGGCCAAGAGTCTGGCACGACCAACCTGAGCCTTGCATTTCTGAGAGTAAGGAACAGCCTCCTCCACCCAGTTTCATGGATTTGGGAGATCTGCAGGGAGGTGGGTAGAGTGAGGGGGGAGGCTTTGCCCACATCTTCTGATTTTTGTTTGAAAACTGCTGGATTTGGGGCTGAAGAAGAGGTTTTATAGAGTAAGGCAATTCCTCCTAGACATCCTCTGCTAGCAAAAACTCCCAAACCACACAACAAGCCACAGATAAACATGTTCTATCTGATGATCTCAGTGAACAGGAAAGGACATTTCTAAGAAGTGAAGAGTCCAGGAAGTGTCAGCCTCTGGTCTGGAGAAATGGATGGGCATCAAGCTAACTTTGAGTTATTAGAAAGGCTAAGGAGCCTGGGTTCTACGAGTCTGGTGTTTGTATATGTTACTTTTCTTCTCTACTATCCCACAGCTCTGCCTCTGTTTCCCTGTGGCCCCCATCTCAGCACCAAGGACACACAACACTCAGTGGTCCAAGCAGCAAAGGATGGGAAAATCCTTCTGACATCTCTCTCCTTGGGATGCTTCTTCATCTCTTCCCTCCATTTCTTGGGAGTTGAATTATCCCAGAACCCTTTGCAATTCATTCAAGGGGATCTCTCCATAAACATATCCCAGGCTGCCTGGAATGTCCAAGGACAGATTGGACAGAGCTTGGAGCAACCTGGGATAGTGGAAGGAGTCCCTGTCCATGGCAGGGTGTGAAATGAGATGAGCATTTAGGTTCTGTCCAACCTAAACCACTCTGGAATTCTATGTTTCACACCTGGGATTCTGTGTTCCACATCTGGGATTCTGTGTTCCACACCTGGAGCCTCATCATCGCATGGGCAAGGGTGGCAGGGTGGGATCAGAGCTGGCAGCTCAGGCACGGGAGGGGACACTGCCTGCCTGTGCCTCTGAAATGGAGGAAGCCATCAGCAGAAAGGCTGGGCTGAGTTCTCAGCACCAGCCGTGCCCTTCCCAGAGCTGAAAGAACAAGAAAAAGGAATTGTGTGTTGCAAAACCATCACAGTCTGCAAGGAACTGGCCTAGACTGGCCTGGCCAGGCTTTGCCCAGAGGGAGCCCTGTGACCAAGGTGGGATTCTCAGATGTCAGCCCTTCACAGCCTTTTTTCCTTCACATGGAAAACATGTGATTTTTGATTGAGATGAGCCCAAAGGAACCCACTCTCAGGCAGACAATCCCTGGCCCCTGGGGCCAGTGAAACAGTGGGAGCTCTTTAGGAGGCAGAGCTGAGCCTGTGCCAATGTTTTTGGGCTGTCAGTGTTTCAAAGAGGGGTTTGGGACCCCTGGTCCTTGACCAGCAGGGAGGTGGCATCTGCCACTGTGGCTCAGAGAGAAAGCCAGATCCTGATGAAATGCTGCTATTCCGAGGTGGAAGTGGTTAAGTGACTCTCCCTCCCCTGCAATGATCTGGCCAAGGCTGGCAGCCCCTCCTGGGGAAGGTGTAGGCTCAGCCCAAACCCACGCTGGGGGGGTTTTGGAGAGGGAACAGTCCAGGATCCCCTCAGCCTCTGCAAACTCAGCTGCACCAGCAGCAACTTGACCCCCACACCACTGACAGGGGTTACAAAGATGGGCCTAAAAGAGAACCTGAAGCACAGATCCCACTTTTTAATGGACAAGGGGGCTCAGGGATTCCAGAGAAGACCATGCTCCACTCTGACCCTTTACCCTTGTGCCACCAGGCTGCATGTTTTCCATGTGATAGCTCAGTTCCCTGAGGCTTCAGGTGAGCACAAATTTTGTAAGTCGTGGCTGAAATCACAGCAAGTGCCAACACTGGGGTCATTGGAGCAGTAGGTCAGGTCTGTAGAAGAAAGCAGCACCTTTTGTTAATATTTCTAACCAAAACATCACATCTCCTCCTCAGCCTCATCTTGCTAAAGATGTGCACAAGGCTCCTCCTAAGTCTTCCCAGCTGAGTTTCTAGGGCAGCTTCTGGCATGCTTATGGCAATTTCCTCTGTCTTGCTCATTATTTTGATATCCAAACTGCCTTTGGCAGGGTCAGAACCGACTGTGGGTCTCCAAAGCCTGGACTGGGCTGCAGAGCATGTCCTACCCCCAGCTACAGAATCGTGCACACGTGAAGTCTTGGCTGGAATATTAGACAGAAAATATTGTTGGAATACCAGCTAGAAAGTAGTAGGGTTTGCCACTGCACCCTGGGGCAGGGTGGATGAGAAGATAATAAGGTCATACACAGAGGATGCTCATTTAAGAAAAGTGACCAAAGCAGGCTTTTTGGGTAATCAAGTGCAGTTTTTATCTCTGCAAAGGAAAACTTGAGTTACACAGCCCACGTGTACCCTCTGGAGCAGAATTTCAAGGAAGAGAAACCCCCTGCATACTTTTGGATGCCTCATTTACTGAGAGAGGGCTGAATCACAGCCTTTGACTAATCACAGCGAGAAATCCAGCTTTTTCCAGAAAAACTCACCATGGCACAACTTGTGCTACTTCCCCTCCTCTGGACCAAGCCACAGTCGATGTTTCCCCAGGGATCTGAAAACGGAGACAGTTTGCTGAAACCCTCGCCTGGTGGATATCGTCCAACTTTCAGTTTCCAAGGCCTCAAAAGTATGTGCTCAGGAAGCAACACAGCCCTCTGCCAGTGGTCCAAAGAGAACCAAAGGCAACCTAAGGCAAGATGTCCAGTAATTTACTCCAGGGTTACTCAGGTTCTTTTGTGCTGACAGGGGTGAGGGGCAAAAGAAAACAACTTATATTTGAGAAGTGGATTATTTACGGGGTTCTTTGACCCTCCTGGCTTTCAGATCAGGACCTGGAATGGCTTTCAGGGTTTTCCACTTCCTAGGTATAACCCAGGTTGAGCTTCAGCATAGTTGCCACCAAGTTGCTTTCTAAGCCAGGAAAAAACAAAATCCCTTTGGAGCTACTTGTGGTAACTCTTGACTTCCTCTCCTTTTGTCTCCTCACTCCCTGGGTTGCTGCCTTTTTNTCCTCCCCCCGTGGTTGTTTCTTTTTTTTTTTTTTTTTTTTTTTTTAATATATAAAATATTTTCAAGGATGTTAAGGCGGAGCAGCCCAGCCCAGGGAGTGGAGCAGCCTGTGCCAGGGGTGGCTGCCCCATGCCACAGGACAAGAGTGATTTCCCTGCAGGAAGGAGTGACTGCCTTGGCCAAAGTCCTCGAGCTGCTTGGGGAGCACGAGTCCTGAGGCAGAGCAGACAGGATTTCCAGCTTGGAGAACAATTGCCATCAAGATGTGTTGCTAAGGTCACAAGTGGAAGCAGCAATGATTTCCATGCCAAGACTCTCCGGAGAGCTTTATCCAGCTCCAAAGATAAGTGAGGCTTTGCAAGACGGACAGAAGGAAGCTGGACCTAGACCATTCCTGCAAGGAGAAACAACAGATGCTCAGTGTTCCCCACACCAGTGAGTACCACATGAATCACCCTGGGTACCTGGGGATTCGTGGAGGAAGGACCAGTCCATAGGAGACACAGGGTGTTGTTCCCATTACCTATTCAGGGGACCTATTTCCTTCATGAGGAGAGCAGCAGAGCTGAGTTGAGCAAAGCCAAAAGTGACGTGGGCACGGCTTCCAAGGAGCATCCTGAAATGTTCCCTTGAGGCTGGACAGTAGTGTCCAAAGCTGGTGCAATCCAGACAGGGGCGAGCAGCTTCTTGAATGTCATGGAGTGAAGGGAGAGACAGATCCACACCTCTTCCCCAGGCCTTGAGACAAGGATGAGAGGAGAGCAGCTGTCACCCAGCAGTCCAGACAACATCCAGGTTTGCATGGCAGAGGTCCCAGCTGGGCCCGTGGGATCAGCAGGGCAGGCCACATGCTTCCAGGGCACGCACAAACCCTCAGCATGAGCAGGGAAGGGAATCATGCAGTGATTCCCAGCAAGCTGGACACACAGGGTGGCACTTTCCTGCATCAGTGATGGTACCCAGCCAGGCAGAGCTGGCTGTGAGTCAGCACAGGAGCGGCGTCCCTTGGCACTGCACCCTTGTCCTTTCTCCAGCTCCTCCTTCTCCTTCTCCCTGCTCCCCGGCTGTGGTTTCAGTGCGATGTTTTCCTGCTAAGCCCACGTGTGCGGAGACTTGCCCATTCTTCCCCCAAAGCCCCCAGAGCCATGGCATTGACGTCAGCAGAGCTCCAGCTGTCAAACGGTGGAGATTAAGGCTTGGCAGGCGGTGCCAAGCCATGGAGCGCCTGTGCCTCCCCGGGCAGGTGAGCAACATTCCCTGCCGAGCAGGAACAGGCACATTGCATCAACCCATCTGCTGCACCTGGACACCTGACCCAGCCTGACCCCCAGCCCTATCCCTGGCAGGGGCTGGGTCATGCCCGGGCAGCCCCCAGGGCTCGGCGTTCCCTGTGCTGGCCCAGCAGGACCCACCGTGGCCAGGGCACAGGGCTGGGGGAGGCACAGCCCTGGCAGGGGCTGCCGGTGGCTCCAGCCCACAGGAGGGTTATCCTGCGTGCCAAGGGATGTGCAGTGCCAGGAACAGGCCCGGGGCTCGTCCCTCCCTGTTCTGCCCAGCACAGGGACAGAGGCCACGACGTGCTGCCTCTTGCAGAGGGGTGGCGCAGCCAAGGCCTCGCTCCCCGCTCGGGAGGTTCAGCCCTGGGGTTCTTCCTGGAGCAGACAAACATCTTCAGGACGCTCAGTCCTGACCCACAGCAAGAGCCTGGGCAACATGGAATGTTTGGGACGTGGCCAGGCTGGCACCAGCCTGAGGGAGCAGCTGGAAAGACTCCTGGAAAACAGGGAGCTGCCTCTAGTCATCATGCTTGACCGTCCCATCATCCTGGCTTTGCATGCCAAGCTTCCCATTCCTGCTACAGGCACAAGGTGCCCCACTGCCAGCAGGGCTGCCAGGACATGTCTTTTGCCAAAATAAAGGCAGGAGAGCTGCAAACACCAAGGTCACCCAGTACTGCCAATGTAACTCAGCCCCTGGGTTGTAGGCTGGGCTCAACAGGGACCTGGGGGCCCTCAGGGCCAGAGGAGAGACAGAAACATCTCTGTGAGCAGAGCAGAACCTGAGCCACCAGCAGGGCACCAGCCTCCCTGCCAGCCTTCACTCCTCACCAAACAAGCAGAGCCAGGCGGGCACCCGAGGTCAGAGAAACACGATCTACAACACCCAGGGATAGGAGCCCACAGGGATGTGACAGCTCCAGCACAAGCTACAAACCCTGTGGGGCTCGTGCCCTGCTTTCTGTGCCTCCCACTCCAGCTGCAGGATCCTGCTGGCAAACTGGGTCTCAGCAGGTGCAGGAAGGGAAGCACGTGGGTGGGACAGACAGCGCTGGCCTGGGGACAAGGGCACAGCACACCCATGGACATGGCCAGTGTCCCGGTCCTGCTCACTCCCCCCACACCAGGCTGGGAACACCTGACCCCAAGCAGGAGCAGGAGAGCCAGGCCCTGGCATCTCCTTGTGCCAGGGCTCCTGTAACTCACCCTGCCCACGGGAATACCTGTTGGTGAGGTCCTGCCTCTAACCAGGACATCAGGAGATGTTCCCTCTCCCAGGCTCCCCTTCTCCAGCTCCAAGGACAGGTCAGGCCCAATCCAAGCTGACTGTGTTTGCTGGAGTGCCTGCTCCACAGCCCAGCCAGGGTTCAGAGCAGAAGACAGGGGTGCCCAGGGCAGGAGGTGCCCAGGGTAAGAGCTGCTCCAGCTGAAGCAGGCTGGCAGGGACAGCACTTTCTCATGGGCTCTGTTGACTTCTCCTCCCAAGTGGTCCCTGGTGTGGTGGGATTCAAGGGCTCCCTGTGTGCTGCCCTCTCTCATGCTCTTCACACCAACCCTCCTGGCAAACCTTGCCTTTCACCCACCCTTATCAAGGGCCTGGCCGGATGGGAGGGGAGCAGATGGCCCGTTTGAGTCCTTCCCATTTGTTCTCCCTCAGGACAGTCTCAAAGGAAAACCCTGGAAGTCATTGTTCTATTTTGGTCCAACAAGGGCATCCAGAGCAGCTCACACCAGGAGGGGCTGTGCTGGAGGAAACAGCTCCAGGGTCTGACCAGAGAGGGCCAGGGGGAACATCCAACACAAAGCCCAGACAACCACATCGTGCCCACCTTCCTGGAGCACCTGCCCAGGGCTGACAAGACACTTTAAACAGTTCACATCACCCCCACAAAGAAGGTTCCCTCCAGGAGCTGGGATGGCAAGAGGGATGCAAAGTGCCATGAATCAACATGAGTCAACATGAGCCAAGCCTTCTCCTCTCTGCAGGAACATCACCAGGGCTGCTGGACACCAGTGTCTGGAGGGGACAAGAGCAGAGGAACAGAGCACTGGGAGAGCAGCAGCTGCCACCAACAGACTGAGAGAGCTGGGGTGTTCACCTGGAGAAAAGTTTGGAGAGATCTTATTGCAGCCTTTTGGTTCTTACAGGGGCTTATAAAAGAGAGAGAACAATTTTTTCTACACAAGAAAACAGTGACAGAATGAGGGGAAAGGATTTTAAACTAAAAGAGGAGAGATTTAGATTGGATAGTGGGAAAAAATTGTTCCCTGTAAGTGAGCTGAGGCCCTGGCACAGCTGCCCAGAGAAGCTGGGGCTGCCCCTGGATCCCTGGAAGCGTCCAAGGCCAGGCTGGACATGGCTTGGAGCAACCTGGGCTACCNTGGGGTGTTCACCTGGAGAAAAGTTTGGAGAGATCTTATTGCAGCCTTTTGGTTCTTACAGGGGCTTATAAAAGAGAGAGAACAATTTTTTCTACACAAGAAAACAGTGACAGAATGAGGGGAAAGGATTTTAAACTAAAAGAGGAGAGATTTAGATTGGATAGTGGGAAAAAATTGTTCCCTGTAAGTGAGCTGAGGCCCTGGCACAGCTGCCCAGAGAAGCTGGGGCTGCCCCTGGATCCCTGGAAGCGTCCAAGGCCAGGCTGGACATGGCTTGGAGCAACCTGGGCTACCTGGGCAACCTGGAAGGTGTCCCTGTCCTTGGCAGGGGATGGAATGAGATGGGCTTTAAGGTCCATGGTATGACACCTAGCACTGCCCTTCTGTCTGGGCTCTGGGTCACTGCAAGGAGGCCAGTGACCATTTTCCAGCACTGCCTCTGCTTTCTGGGAAGAACTTGGGATTTCCTTCATGGAAAGGAAAAAGGCTGCTGAGGCCTTTTTCCTGCCCCCATGGCTTCCTGGATGGAGATCCCTCACTGTAAGGACAGGGTCCAGGGCAGGACACACTCAGCCATCCTGACACAGCAGCTCAGCAAACACCTGGCTCCATCCCAGGGCGTGGTGGGACAGGTGACAGGCAGCCACCCCACCCTGGCACTGTGTCACTCAGCTCTGACATTTGCTGCTCCTCAGCTCTCCCTGCATATCCTCAGTGGTATCTGAATTTCTCCCAGATCCAACTCCCTGCTCACACCAGGAGGATTGGTCTGGATGGCCTTTAAAGGTCCCTTACAACCCAAACCATTCCACGATTCCCTCGTGTGCTCCCCGCTGGGTTTGTGATCTTCAAAATATTCCATTCCACTGGTCTCATCCAAGCTTTCCTCCATTTTCCAGGCTGAAGTTTTCCTGCTGGCCCCAGGAGATGGCCCTGTTTCAGCCCTGGTCAGTGCATCCACCACTACCTCCCCTGAAGCACCTGCACGGAGCCCCAGGTCTCCTCCGGGCACTCCTCCTCTTCCACGGCAGAGCTTTCCAGGAAAAAGGTTATTAACCGAAAATCGGCGGCACCGTGGACTTCGGCCAGAAAGCAAGCAACAAACAAACATAAAAACCCCAACCGGGCCCATCAGCAATTCCACTAAATGCCAGGGCTGCGGGAAAGAGGAAGGGCCGGGGTTTGTTTTCGTTCTCACGGGGTTGCGCAAGAGCCGCGGCCCCAGTGCGGGGCAGCCCGGGCGGCCTCTCCTCACCTGCGGCAGCGCAGGAACCCCCGGGCTGCTCTCGGGGAGCCCGTGCCGCAGCTCGGCCTCACCCCCGGCACACGGAGCCACCCCGCTGGCCTGGGGTGCCAGCAGGGCACGGCCTCCCGAGGCTCTGCGGCACCGGGGAGGTGCCCGGCCGTGCGGGCGGCACCTGCCCGCCCTCGGCAGCCCAGGTGTGACCGTCCTGTGTGCTGCTGGGCTGGAGGATCCCTCTGCCAGAGGCAAGATGATGACCTGTGTGATGGGGGAGCGTCCTTACTGCCCTGCTCCCAACAGTCACGGAAGCCTCAAGGTTGGGAAAGTCTTCTGAGACCACCAAGTCCGGCCATCCGCCAGCAGCAGAGTTCATCACTAACCCTTGGCCTCAAGTGCCACATCCACACGTTTTGGGAATACTTCCAGGGACTGTGACTCCACCACTTCCCTGGGCAGCACATTCTGATGCCTGACAACCCTTTCTGTGAAGAATTTTTTCATATTATCGAGTCTACAATCTTCTTATGGAACAGCCCTGGACACAGCAGCAGGGACAGGTGCCCCAGTGCTGTGCTGGAATCCTGGGGGACATTCAGGAAGCAAAGCCAGCTCGTTCCTGGGGATTCCACACCTTGCTGGGGTCAGAGGGTAATGCAGACCTGTTTTGCTCCAGGTTCTGGCATTCCTGGGAGCTTAGGAAAGGTGCCTTAGAAACCTGCCAGCCCTCTTGACCCCTTGCTGCCTCCTGCCAGTGTTGGCTCCGGGGCTGCCATGCAGGTGCTGCTTTGTTTGCCCAGGGCACGTGTTTGCCCCGTGGTTGCTGGAGCTGTGCTGGCTGCTCCCACCTCTCTGGGCCCTGCCCAGGCCTCAGCCTGGCTAACAACTTTGTTGTTTCTGGAGGCCTCCCCACAAAGGGTACAGCTCCCACCCGTTTGTTTCCTTCAGGCCGAGCTCGGAGCATCGCTCCTGCTTCCCTGGCCGAGCACATCAGCCACCTGCCTTTGTTTGGACAAGCTAAGGAACCAGGCTCTCAGGGCTGGAGCGTGCCAGGCTGGAACGTGCCACCCACAGGGACAGCTTGGCACAAGCTGCAACAGGGAAGCACATTTTGAACATGTGAAGTGAGTTCATGAGCCTTTGGTGGCATCAAACCCTCTGCAGTGGAACCAGGATGCAGCCCAGCAGTGCAAAACTACCTAAAAGATGTGAGCATTCCCTCCCCAAAGTGCGGCCAAAGGGCTTGGGAAATTTTGGATATCTTTGGAGCAGGGGGGCCCTCACACACAAATTGGGTTTACAGAGCATTTGACAGCTTTGCATGACTCAATCACAGAGGAATTTACCCTAAGGATCCCCGATGAAGGAAATCCTGGGGTGGGTAGGATGGCCACAGCCATCTTCTTCAGAGGATTCACAGTGGCAGTGAGAAGAGAGGCCACTTTGCACCACATCCCATCAGGATTCACCATGGGAGCTGCACATCCTGGGTCCTCCTGTGCCCTGTGCTGAGAGAAAGGGGGTCTCTGCCCTGGAGCAGCCCCTGCCAGCATGTGGGCATGTGGGCTTTACTCTCCAAGAGCATCCCTTTCCCATGGCATGTGATCACCTCACTGCTGGTAGAGGCAGAACAAGCCTGAAGCATCCTAGGGATGGAATTCCCAAAAGAGGAACTCACAGTAGCCCCGAATATGTCCTGACAGCTGAACTCACCTGAAGGGAGAGGTCAAGCCCCCAGGATAAGCCAGCCCCTCCCAGGACACATTCCCCTTATCCTTACAAGTACCACCTGCTGCAAGCAAAGAGACTCAGGGAAGCTTCTGTGATTTCTGAGTTGGGCTTTGCAGCTCCTGGGAAGGTTGTGGAGGCTGCAACAAAGAGACACAGCAGCTGAGCAAAGTGAGTGACTTCTCTTCATGCAGTCATGGAATGGTTTAGGTTGGAAGGGACCTTAAAGCTCATGTTCCACCCCTGCCATGGGCAGGGACACTTTCCATTATCCCAGGTTGCTCCAAGTTCTGTCCAACCTGGCCTCGGACATTCCAGGGGTGGGGCAGCCACAGCTTATTTGGGCAACTGACCCAGGGCCTCACCTCCCTCACAGGGAAGAATTGCTTTTTAACATCTTATCTAAACCCACTCTCTTCCAGCTTGAGGCCATTCCTCCTTGCCTGGTCACTCTATCCCTTGTCCAAAGTCTTTCTCTGGCCTTCAGATACCGAAAGACCACAGTCACCCTCTCTTCCCCAGGCTGAACAATCCCAGCTCTCCCAGCCCTTCCTCCCAGCAGAGCTGCTCCATCCCTCTGATCACCCTGGTGCCTCCTCTGGACTCTCTCCAGCAGCTCCACGTCCTTCCTGTGCCGGGCCCAGGGCTGGGGCAGCTCTGCAGGTGGGGCTCTCACCTGAGCACAGGGGCACAGGGGCACAGAGGCACAATCCCAATCCCTTTCCTGCTGCCCACTCTGGGGATCAGCCCAGCACAGGGGCATTTCTGGGCTGCACAGGGAAAGAATGAAAACTTGAGACTGAGGAATTAAAAACACACTCTGAGCAATTAATTGACACTTAGAGCTGCTTCCTCCACCTCCCAGATTACTGTATTTTTGCAGAATACAAACAATTTCCTTCTTTCCTGTGCTGGGGCTGTCCGAGCTCGGGGGGATGCTCAAGGACTGACGTGTTACCGGCAGCTGCACCATGCATGAAGGAAAGCAGTTTTCCTCCAACACGGAAAAAACCCCCAAAACTAATTAAATCTTTCTTTAAAAATGACATTCACGAAGACATTTTCCCTATTAGAGCCCATTTGTTTTCCAGGTTTTGGTTCTTCAGGGCTGGGAACTTACTGCAGCACCTCGATGAGGTGTTCCCATAAGGACAGGACTCCAGACCCTGACATTTTTAAGGGAGTAAATTAAAGCAAAGCTTAAAAAGCCCCATTTGGCAGTTTTCTGCTGTTTTTTGTGGCTCTGACATCCAATCTGTGGTGGCTGCCACAGGCAGCAACATCAGCTCACCAAAAAAAACCTGTGCTCTGGCCCTGCAGCCACCTCACCCCACAGGGACAGGAAATCCAGGAAACCCTCAGGTTTTGGAAGTCCAAGGACCTGCCCAGCACCAATGTCAGGTGAAAGAAGCCCAAATGAACTTTGGAAGTGGTACAAGATGTTACTCCTGGCTGAGGAATGTACATGGGGGGGCAACAAGCTCCACATGGAGGTCTGACCACCCTTGGAAGGGTGAACATGTGAAGACCACCTGAAGGCCCTCGGAATCACAACTTCGCCACCAGCAGCGAAGGGAAGGGAGACTTTCTGCTCCAGGGAACCGGAGGAAAACACAAACCTGTCACCAATTACTGCCAGATGAACTCTGCCAGGACACAGGAAGGAGATAAAAAGAAGTGGCAGCACTCAAGCTTCCTGCAAATCCAGAGCATCTCATCAACGACTCGCAAGGAGGAAATATATTCGTGGGAGTGGCGGCTGCTTAATGTGCTCTCCCACCCACCTCTCCTTCCTATGGCTCCCAATTTCCCCCCTGGGATTCGGCGTCTATTGAGCAGACACGTTGAGAAAGAGGATATTAATTCCCTAAACATCAGAGTTTCAAACTGCTCTGGTCCAAATAAAGCAGATCTTGGGAGGGGATAATGGTAGGAGATTCCTGTGTTTCAGTGATCATGGATCCAGGCAGTCTGGTCCCACACTCAGAAGCACCGCCTGACAATACATGTAAAAACTGCTTTAATTAACTTAATTTTTTCCTTAAAGCTCATAGATTTAAAGATTAGAGACACACACCCAGCATGGCTCAGGCTACCTAAAGGAACAAAGCAGCTTTGAGAGAATTATGTGTTTCTATAGACTCGGAGACAGTATCCACAAGTCCCTTCTTGCAGCAACACCCTGTGTGTACAACTTCGGGCATTTAGCTTTTCATTATTAAAGTCTTTTTTCCCTTGTTTGGGAGTCATGCTGAAGCTTTCCAGTATGGATAATTGTCCACACTGTGGGGCACTCCTCATTACACCAGTCTTACACAAGGGAGAATGACAAATCTAACACTTGGGTCAGGAGCTCCATTAACTTTAATTTATCCCTAAAGACTTACTGTAATTCCAATGCTCCATGACGACGTCACTTGCTTCTCAGCAAGGAACTGAATGTCAGCTGTTGTGTGGAACGGATCAGAGAGGGGAAAAGAGGACAAATTTCATTGCAGTGATAGGTAAATCCAGAGTTTACCCACACCAGGAATTGTTTGGGTGTTTATAGCCCCCTGGTCCTTTCTGTGAAGAAATGTTTTGCTAATATCCAACCTAAACAGCCCCCAGTGCAACCTGAGGCACTTTCCACTTGTTCCCTGGGAACAGAGACCAAACTCCCACGGCCCCACCCTCCTGTTAGGGAGTTGGACAGATGAGAAGTGTTGGAGTCCAGGGTCCAGACCCCCCGAGAGAGAAGAACCCCATGAGCCTTCTTTTCTTCAGGCTGAGCCCCCCTAGCTGCTCCTCATCAGACTATTGCTCCAAAAATTACTTGGACACTAATTTTTAACATTCAAGGGAACAGGATTGTATCTGCTGAGTGAAGTTAGAACAAGGAGCAGAACATTATCTCCTTTGCAGGTCCAGGAACCACACTGGGGTTAAGGAGGAGAGGCCACCTCAGAGGTGGTCCCAGCCTGGGTGACCACACATCTTCAGACCTGCGGCAGCAACCCAGTGGTGGCTGGTTCTATCCCAGGAAGTCCTCCTGTTTTTTGGAAGCAGCATTCCTGTTGCTGCCAGGTACAGCTTTCTGGCTGAGAGTCTTTGGAGGATGCATCCCAAAAGCCAAGACTCTGACGTTCTGCAGTGCTGGCACCATGGGGCATTGGGCAGCAGCCAACACCATCCCAGGGCACCGGCACCCAGGATCCAACACGGATCCCCCAGGGCACAACAACTCCCTGCAGACACCCAAACCCAGCTCTGACGTGCAATCCTGTTTTCCCAAAAGCTGAACAGAGCTGGATCTCACAGCTCTTCCCAGAATCCACGTTCTTTGTTACATCCCAACGATGCCAAAACAAAGCTAGGAATGGTTTCTGCAGATAGGACCAAGATATCCTGAGGTAACATGATGTCAGAGAAGGAAGGGCTGGCACGGCATCACCTGAAGCTTCACTTGTCTTCCAAGAGCAACAGCTGGGATTTCTGCTGGACATGGGCACTGAAAACACCTTTTTTATGGAGCTGGCCCTGACTCCCGCCTGAACTGCTGCCATCTCCCAGGCTACAAAGGGCACTTCTAGAGCAGCTGGGCCCACAACTCAGCTGCCAGCACCATCCTGCTGGAGAAGAAGATCAAGCCAGCAATTTTTTCAGTGGGTTTTCACCATCCCTTCATGTTTTTGTAAGAATTCAAGGCCAATTGTCTCCTCAGTTCCCCAGCAAACCACTCCTTTGCTTCAGAAGTAACATTTGGTAGTTAATCTACAATGGCACCCTATGGAAGGGCCCCTTGGAGATGCAGCACAGGTTTCCCACTCCCAGAGAAGCTGCCAGCAACTCCCTCTTCCCATCTTCAACTTCCCCTGTGCTATTGCCAGTTAACTGACAACCAACAGGATGGAGAAGCCCTCCAGGATCATCGAGTCCAACCCCACCTGAGCACTGCCAAGGCTACCTCTAACAAGTGCCCCATCCACACAGCTTTTAAATCCCTCCAGGGACAGGAGTCCTACTGCTACCCTGGGTAGCCTGTTCCAATGTCTCAACACCCTTTTGGCGAATAATTTTCCCTAATATCCAATCTAAACATCCCCTGGCCTTGCTTCCCCACCATTTCTTGGTGCTCCTATAAACCCTTCAGCAAGGCAGCCTCAGTCACCATTTCTTTCAAGATTAAATATGAATTTGGTTGTGGGATTTTGTTGTGTGTTTTTGTGTTTCATTGGGGTTTTTTTCCTGCTCTTCACCCCCTTTGCTCTTTTTCTTTCCCTGCCCAGCAGGACTGCAGATCCAACCCCAGTTTGGTCACTGATACAGAGCAGCTCTCCACTAATCCCATGCCTGATGTAATCCTGTGCATCAGCCAGGGTTCTTTCTGAGGGGTGGCCCATCCAGCTACTCCATGAAACACTGTTTATATATAAAAAGAGATGCTCCAAACATGAGATTTACCCAACACAGAGCCTGAAGCCTCCTGCCAGGCCAACACAGCTGTTCTCCCCTGGTATTTGACCATCTCCCTGCTCAGCTCATGCTTTTGTCATACCCATGGTATCAATATCTCCCTTCCACAGCAGCCTCCTGTCTCCCCACCTCCTCAGACTTAGACATGTCTGCAAAGACAAGTTGAGTTGCTCCACTTTCCTATTCCTTCAAGCCTTTTCCATTAAACCCTATTACTCACTGTCCTTCAGCATTTCCTAGAGAGCTGTTCCCAACCTTTGTCCCATTTGCATCGCCCAGATAGACAATGCATTTGTTTTTCCTTGTAGAGCATGAATCACCCCCCAGATGACACTTTCTCTACATGGAATCCCAGAATATCAAGGTTTGGACAGGATCTTAAAGCTCATCCCATATCAGCCTCTGCTATGGGCAGGGACACCTCCCACTGTCCCAGAATGCTCCAAGCTCTGTCCAACCTGGCCTTGGACACTTCCAGGGATAGGGCAGCCACAGCTGCTCTGGGGAACCTGTGCCAGGGCCTCACCACCCTCACAGGAATTTCTTCCCAGTTTTCCATCTAAACCTACTCTCGGTTTGAATCAAATCCCTTTTGTCCTGTCACTCCAGCTCCTGACCAAGAGTCCCTCTCTGGCTTCCCTGTAGTCCCCTATGATCCTGGAAGGCTGCTCCACACAACTTTCCTTTCTCCAGGCTGAAACCTCAACTTCCCCAGCCTGACTCCACAGGGGAGGTTTACACAGAGGTGTATCCACCCCTGGCTCAGAGACAAGGCTTGGAGGGCAGCTGTTTACAAGTCCCACCAACTCTGCTCCATTTGGAAAGGAAGGATTGAGAACAGCTGGATTCTTTGTCAGCAAGGGGCTTCAAGAACCAAGACATACTCACAGCAGTGTTGACCCAAGGCTGCCTGGAATGAGGTGGGACACAGAGGGCCTGGGCTGAGCAGTCTCAGGACCAGGTAAGCTTGAAAAGAGCTTTTATATGTTGGCTGCAGCACTTGATTCACATCCTGCACAGGCTATCGCATCTCAGGCACATCCAGAGGAGATTCCAACTGGCTTTCATCCCAATTTTGCAGCAGAAATGCACTCAGCACTCACAGTTTCAGCTTCCAGCCTTCTCCTGGAGAAGTCTATTCCAGAGGCTGAAGCATCACAAATGTATTGGAGCCACCTCCCCTAACTTCCATGCTTAGCAACTGGCTTTTACAGGGCAGGCAAGCCTGGGACCTGCGCAGAACTGGGATTTCAAACCCATTCCAGCAGTGAAAATGCCTCGTTTGAGGGTGTTGGACAGCTCCAAGGGCAAGCCTCAAGTGCCAGCCTCTACTCTGGGTCCCTCCCAGATCAGGACAGGTCTCAGACATCTTGTCATCTCCAGGGTGACATGAGCAGAACCGCACAGATTTTTCCCTTACCAGCTGGTTCCAGTCTGATCCCATGAGCAAAATTCCTTGGGCTGGGGGACCCCTTGCAGCCCAGCCAGTGCCAGGGTTTCTGGTTGCTTGCTCTGTGTTTTGGCTCCACATGGATGCAAGGCAAGAGTTCTTGGATCCTGGAGGGTTTCTCCCAGACATAACCCAGCTCACCAGGTCCAAACCTATGGGACTGTGACACAGCTGAAGAGCCTGAGATAAAACTTCCCAAGCAAAGAAAGAGCTGGAATAAACTGTGTCATCCTGTTTAAGAAACGCAGGAGGAAGCTGAGAGTATGAAGCTGCAGAAGGGGCTGGGAGCAGAAAGGAGGGAAAGGAGGAGACAGGTTGATGATCCAGCCTCTCCCACTCAAGGAATGCACAGAAGCTGGCATATGGATCAAAAACACACTTGGGGATGTTATTTTGTTTAACTTTGTCCAATTCTTGGATTTCTTAGTGAAAGAATGTTTTCATTGGAAGCTTCTGGAAAGCCACCATGTCTGGCAGCAGGACATCAAGCTCAGCCATGTGAGAACACGCCAAGCTCTGCTGAGTCCAGCACTCAGTGACAAATCAGGCCAAAAACTGACCCAAAACACCTCCTAAATCTTCCAGCCAAACCTTGCCTCCTGCTCAGAGCTGCTGCACAGCACCACAAACCCCTTCTCAGCAGCACTTAGATGTTGTTCCAAGCAAGACCCAGACTGAAGCCAGGACAGGCAGAGCACAGCCCTGCAGGAACGGTATGAGCCATCAGGAATAAAGCACATTCTCTCCACCCCACAACACTGCCTCTCTGCAATGCCACTTCCATCTGATACTTGCAAGGCATTCCCAGAGCAAAGGTAGGTTCTTCACACCCTCACCTGTGAGGCAGCAGCAATTACCAGGAGCATCACTGCGTGGAGCCCATGATGGCTGCAGGAATGTCCTTATCTGGTTGGATCTCCTACCCTGTCCTT
Source organism: Rhadina sibilatrix (assembly GCA_013400275.1). Taxonomy (NCBI): domain Eukaryota; kingdom Metazoa; phylum Chordata; class Aves; order Passeriformes; family Phylloscopidae; genus Rhadina; species Rhadina sibilatrix. The sequence goes on along the minus strand of VWYO01002110.1, from coordinate 176,796 downwards.
CAGCCAGTAAGCCCCTAACTTAATGCTTAACACTTCTTGCCTTTTACTCCTCCAAGTCTCATTTTCTACTTCTGGTATTGCTCTCCCAAGAAAAAAAAAACAAAACAAAACAAACCTGGGAGCCAAAATCTTCCTCATGTCTTCTTTCCTGTAACCACAGCTTTCTGTTCTTCATCTCTTTGCCTCACCTCCCAGCCACACTCCATCCAGCTCTCCCCAGGGTCACACTGAGACTTTTCCATGAAGTTACCAACAATGCTCTCTTTCCAGGAAGTCTGTCTTTCCAATCATCTACCCAAGTGACCTGCACCTCAAGAGTTTCCCCAAAAGCCCATGGAGCTAAGATACAGCACATGCAGCAAAATCCCTGCAGGAAAGCTATCTGCAGTCTCAGGTACAACAAATTCCTGCAAGGAATCTACTCAAGGTAGTAGCTCTGCTGTCAGCAGAATGCCTGTCATAGAAGCATTGAATCATTAGGGTTGGACAAGATTTCCAAGATCATTGAGTCCAACCTTTGACTACAGCCCACCATGCCCAACAAACTGCATCATAAAGTGCCACATCCACCTCTTTTCTGAACACTTCCAGGGATGGGGACTCCACCACTGCCCTGGATGGAGTGGTAGCAGCCTCATTCCTGTAGATGAACCCTGATTAACTGAAAGCAAATTTCCAAAATTAAGAGTTGTATCTGTACCCTAACCTATGCTGAACCACTCCCCAGTCTCTGGGGATGAAAGCAGGAGAGAAGTAGCCTAGGGAAAGGAAAGCTGATGCATTTCCCGCTCCCACAGCTCTGAGTGCAGCAGGTTCAGGTGCAGCACATCCCTGAGCCACATCCAGCCCACACTGGTCAGATGTCACCTGTGACACCCCTGGGGTGTGAGCAGAACTTGCACAATGCACATCCTGTGAGCATGTGACTCTGCCTTGGGCACATACAACAGGTGGATCATTTTCACCCTGGGCTGTTGTCCAACCTCACTTTTAGAGCTGTGATCTCTGCAGACCCTGTTGGAACACTGACCTGGATGCCAGGAAGTGCCACTGCTGACTTCAACATCCATGTCACCATCAAGTCCTGCCACTGGTACCAGTTCCCCAGGTCAGAATGGAGAGACCAGACACCCAAAGCCCTACTGCTGTCCCCAGACTCAGCCACTCCAAACTCAACCAAACAAAATGAGTTTCAATTCCATCAGGCAAGCACAGCCCATGACAACATGCCCAAACTTGAGCCAGCAGGAGAATTTCCTTCCAGGATAAAGCAAAGCTTGGGTCACTGGCCACAGGTAACAAACCCTGGAGTACAGACAGGAAAGCTCTGGCATTTTGAGGGGCACAGACCACAGAAGGCTCTGCCTCATGTGACACTAATTAGAGAGGATTAATTTTCTTCAGCAAGGTTCACCACTCTGGGAAGAACAGAAGCTGCACATCTGCATGACCCAGCCAAATCCAGCTGCTTGTACTTGCACAGCAGTCTCCTAAAATGCTCGGATGGCTCTGGAGCCTGTCAGGGCAATGTCCCACCCCTGCAGCTGCACAAACACTCGAGGCAGTGGGTGCTCAGCTGCAGATGTGAGAGACAAAAGGCAACTTTTCGTGTCCCACACTGTCCCCTGTGGTGCCACCAGGCAGAGGATGCAACCTACAGTTCACCAGGAGAACTGGGAGCTATCCTGCAAGTAACTTTGTTACATATAGAAAAAACCTGACTCTGTCACACATTTTGCTGACAAAACATGTTCAATCCTCTTAAGCAATGTTCAGCTCCAAACAACCCGGAGTGGAATGGATCTCTGGGTTAAGGAAGGCAGCAAGATAATACCTGAAGTCTCAGGGACCAGTCCCAGAGGGAGGAAGGTAATCCACCTTCCCTTCCTGCCAACTCCAACCGAACCACCACCAACCTGCACAATCCACACACGGGCCAAGGTGAGGGACCAAGCTTTCACATTAGGTGTAATAGAAAAACATTCTTTACTCTGCAAGTGTCTTTACAAATATATATTTATATATTTAAGCCCATTTCAGGCCATAAAATCCCATAAAAAACAACCAGTACCTTTTTGAACAAGAGAAACTGCAGGGCAGAAGCCTGAGGTGACAGACTCCCACACAGGGGCTGCTCTGGCGCTTCTCTGAAGGCCTTTAGTTAGCACATAAAACCATCTCAAAAATCCTTTGATGTGAAAGGAGGGGCACCATTCTTACCCCACTTTCACCACTCTCTGTATGAGGTAAACTGGGATCACTTTTACATCATCACTTTAGAAAGGAGATGTTGCATCCTGAAGACCAGCTTTTCCAAAGAACATTTGTGAGTGGGTTAAAAAGGTAAGATGTGTGGATCCAACCATAATGTGCTGTTGTCTCAAAATAGAAGAAGTTGATACTAAAAAGCTATTCCAGATACATACAAGTACAAACACTAGAGCTGGTCAGAAAGATTCAGTTTCAACATTTTTCTTAAAAGCAGGGAAAATTTTCTGCAGTGTGGCTTTTCATTTCCCCTCTCCTCACTTTTCTACCAGTTCCATAAACCCTTCCGAAAAAAATCACGTGTCTGTTGTCAGAGTGCAAAGTCCACCCAAATCTCATGTTTCAGTTCACTATCTCTACACTTTACAAATCCTGATGGCAAACCAAAAGGTCTCAATTTAACTTAGCAAAAGTGATATCTAGAAAAAATTCAACACCAAGAGGTCTTACAAAAAAAACTTGAGACTACTAAGGCATTCTAAGGCACAGTGTTTTGGAAGAAGTGCTTTCTCCCTGTAGTGTTGCTTTATACACATCACGTGTGCGAGTCCGAGGGATGCATGGAGCTGCAGATGGATGCCACGGCTTCTCCCAAGCATGGAATTCCATCTTCTGCTGCTGCTTCAGACGTAGGCTCCCAATGCTGCATGAAATTCAGTGAGACATTGCACCAGCTGCTGAAACTTGGGTCTCTCCTCAGGATCCAGGGCCCAACAGCAGGCCATCACAGCAAACCTGCAACACAGAGGCACATGGAGCATGGGGGAACGTCAGCCAGGCAATCACAGCCCCAGCCTGAAAGGCAAAACAGCATCTGCCACTGGGAAACTGGCTGAGCAACCAGAGAGAGACAAGAAGCCCTGGATCTTATGGCTCGTAATGCTGAACAGCTCCTTCCAAGGATGGACCCCTAGAATGACGAGCAAAGGGGCTGTCACCAGAGGTCCTGGCTTGATTTAGGATATAACCCATGGCAATCCAGGAAGGAGCAGTACATAGTTCACTGGAAAATGCTCAACTGCTATAAAAGCATGGAACAGTNTGGAGCCTTCTCTGGTCCAGGCCGAACACTCCCAGACTGTCTCCAGGGCAGAGGGGGCTCCATCCATCAGAGTATCTCCACGGCCTCCTCTGGACTCACTCCATCAGCTCCACATCCCTCTGATGCTGGGGACCCCAGAGCCAGAGGCAGCATTCCATGAGCAATGTTAACCCCAGGGTTTGTCTGACAGACAGAACAAACAAGCAGGGAGAGGCAACCCTGGCTCTCTCTTTGGGCAGCCTGGCTTAACACACCAAGCACAAAGCAGCACCTTTCTCCTTCCCCAGCAGAGGCACTCACAGTTCATCGGGGCAGTTGATGGGCTGAGCTATTCGATAGCCATCCTTTAAATAAGCTGCCATCTCGAAGGGGTCGATGTCCACGTAGGGGGTCTGTCCCAGGGTCATCAGCTCCCACAGTGTCACCCCAAAGGCCCACTGCAAAGGAACAGGGCAGGCATTAACACAACATTAACACAACATGCTGAACCCCAGAGCTCCTCCAAATCAGCTGGAAAGAAGATTACACACAGTAAGAAAGCTTTACAGAAATGCTCTATATAACTAAATTCAACATGTCTTGAACTGGGCTAAAGTGTCCATGGTCAGGCTGGACAGGGCTTGGAGTAACCTGGGCTAGTGACTCCCAATCCATGGCAGGGAGTAGGATCCAGATGGTCTTAAGGTCCCTCCCATCCCAAACCAACCTGTGATTCTACAAAGCTGAACTAAACTTAAAATCTGACTGCACTAAGGTATCAGTGCTAAAAATCATGCATTTTTTAACATGACATTACAAACACTAAATCTAAACAATACTGAACACCAAATGATCGTCTACTATAAAACTGTTGGGGTTTTTTTTACATTTTACTTCTTCAAAATGCCTCAAAAATAGTCTGTGAACTTCAAAGAATCAGAAAGGCAAACTGAATGAAATGATAATTTTTTGATTCTGAACAATCTGTATATTTGGAGAGTATGCTCAGGAATCCAACTCAGGAAAAAAAAATTTCATCTCAGTAAACCTGACAGCTGGATCAGCATTCAACACATTCAGCTGGCAACCCTTGCCAGAAAGAGCCTAAAGTGATGAAAAATCCATCAATTAATCCACACACAAGCCAAGTACAAGGAAAATGATTTATTATCTGGTATCCAGAGACCCAGGAGACCAAACAGAGATGGGGCTGATACTGCACGCTCGTGACTCACTACTCAAGTTACACATCATCATTCATTAAAAAGGGACAGAATCCTGCAAGGCTCACACGATTCTTGTTTTAATCAAGAGAAATCCCACCACTGCCTTCATCCAAGCCTTAGGGAAGGGATATTTTCATTTGGGAAGGGCAGGGCTGCAGAGGTGGCCCTGCTCCAAAAGCCACCAAAGGAAATAAAGCCCCCTTTTACCTGCAGTGGAGAAGAGTGCTGAGGGACAAGGGATGGTCATGAAGATGAGACAGAGAGTGATTCCACACGCTCTGAGAATACAGCTGTTCTAATTCCATAGGTAGCTGCATAAAAATGGCATGAAGAGATGCAGAGCTTCATGCCCAACAGCAGGAAAGCCATGGAATTAGGATGCAGCAGGAATCGTGGTTTGTTTTCCTACACTCTGGCTGACTGATAGAGCTGTTGGCAGGGGAGCAACACATTATTGGGAAAGTTTCAAGCCAGCAAACACATTTGAAAGAAAGTCATCCAAAAAGCAAGGCTGGAACACATCCCATGGCATCTCTGCAGACACAGACGCTGTTTGTACCACACTTCATCACCCGTTCCCTGTTACATGCAATGGATCACTGGGTTTGTTCCTACCAAACCCACAAAAACATCTGACATCAGCTTTTTGTGAAAGGAGTCCAGGTAGACGCAAGGCTGATATTTAGGGCACACGGTGTTTTGTACACCCAGAAAAAACTGCTCACTTTTGAACTCTACAAAAACTCAGATGGCCACGTGACTCCAGTTAGAACTGTGTGTTAAAAGGTGGGTGGCATTTATCCCTAAGCAATGAAAAAAGGACTTCTGGGATAAAATGGGCTGGAAGAGATGCTGAATTGCACTGGAGTTTTCAAAAATGGTTACAATACTGAGATTTACTCACCCTAATAAAATTCCACATCTCACTGCCCCTGTTACATAAGCTTTGGTTTCCCAGTCCTCACAAACAGCAAATGCTTTCACGTTCCAGATTTTTTTTTAAAAAGTAAAAATAACAACTGAGCGCTTGATTGAGTTCATTTAGCTCTCTAAAAACATGCTTTTACAGGCAACTTCCATTTCCTCTTCTGTCTTCAAGTTTGGTACAACACAAACCACCATATGTTTTCCAATGAATGCACATGTGGAGCACAACTGGCACCTTCCCTTCCTTCCTTCTTTTTCTTCTTGTTTATATGGCTGCAGCACTAGTACAGAGACCATGAAAGAAGAAAATCCAACCAGAACTTCTCTGAGGTTTCCCAAGCTGGCACCAGATCACCGTCCTGGATGGGATGAACCCGAGGGCACTGAGGGAACAGGCTGAGGTCACTGCAACACTGCTCTTATCTCTGAAAGGACATCAGCTGGGAGAGGTTCCTGACCACTGGAATGAAGGCATCCTCTGGAAGTGCTGGGATGCAGGGGGCTATGGGCCACACAGTCAAACACCAGCTGCTGCTAATCTTAGGGAGCTTCTTATCTTGGAGCTCACTCCTGTGTGTATGAAGCACAGGGATGGCTGGGAACAGCCAGTGCGGATTTATGAAGGGAACCTGTGCCTGACCACATCTGTGCTGAGCAGACAGAGGGTGAGCAATCGATGTCCACCTTTACTTCCAGAGGGTGGTGGGGCACTGAACAGGATCCCCAGGGAATGGGTGCAGCCCCAAGGCTGCCAGAGCTCCAGCAGCACTTGGACAATGCTCCCAGGCATAGAGTGGGATTGCTGGGGTGTCCTGTGCAGGGCCAGGAGCTGGACTGAATGATCCTTGTGGGTCCCTTCCAACTTGGGATACTTTATGAAAAGCAGACTAGTCCCAGTGCAGCTCCCTGAATTTGACTGTATTCCCTGCCAGCACTCCCAGGGGAACAGGGAGCAAGGGACACTTCTGCTGTGCCCAAAGGGCCTGACTGACCCCTGAACCATCTGCCACGAGCAGCTGATGCAGGAGTGGGAGCAGAGATGCTGCTCTGAACAAGCCACTGTTATCTATCCAGTGCCATGATCCCCTGCCTCCAGCTCTGGGCATCAGAAGGATGTTGGAGCTGCTGGAGTGAGTGCAGAGGAAACCACAGAATGCTCCAAGGGCTGGAGCCCCTCTGCTCTGAAGCCAGACTGGCAGAACTGGGGAGTTCACCTGCGGAAGAGAAGGCTCCAGGGAAACATCACAGGACCTTCCAGTGCATAAAGGAGTTCCAGGAGAGCTGGAGAGGCACAAGGGGGAATGGCTTCCCACTGCCAGAGGGCAGAATTAGATGAGATATTGGGAAGGAATTCTTCCCTATGAGAGCGGTGAGGTCCTGGCACAGGGTGCCCAGCAGCAGCTGTGGCTGCCCCATCCCTAGAAGTGTTCCAGGCCAGGCTTGGAGCAACCTGGGACAGTGGAAGGTGTCCCAGTCCATGGCAGGGGGTGGAATTAAACAGGCTTTAAGGTCCCTCCCAACCCAAACCGTTCCAAAATTCTGCGATTCTCCAACAGCTGAAAAAAAAGATAAAAATGTCAACAAAACACAGGGAAAAAAAAAAAACAAACCCTCACCACATCACTAGCACTGGAGAATTCATTGTTGACCAGGCTTTCCAGAGCCATCCAGCGGACTGGTCTGTTCTCGTTGTCCCCCAGGCAGTGGTAGTCCATGGGGAACAGGTCCCGGGACAGCGCGTTGTCCGTGATCTTCACCTGCAGGGCGTCGTCGATGCTGGGGCACAGAGAACAGCGGCGCTCAGCAAGCCCGGCAGTGCAGCCCCACAGCAACGCGGCTCTGCCCAGCCCGAAGCTCCACGCTCGGGGTCTAACTGGGCACTGCTAACCCACGTCCCACCCACTGGCACCCTCCTGCATCAAGGCACACTTTACTCTGTCATTAGCAAATATTATCACGGCACCAATTTAGTCCGTGCCAACTGATAAGCACTAGAAAAGAATCGGCAGGCTTGATTAAATAGAACCGAACGTTTACAAGTGCAAAAAAATTACCGCTAAAGCAAACAAGTAACTGCCTCAAGTTGCTCCTGGTCTTTCAGAGATCCCCTATCAGAGCAATTAAACACCTCGTAGCTATTGCTACCTCTGTGGCAATAATGAGGCAAAGATCTAAGAGCAAAGCAAGAGCCAGCAGTATCTTTAAGCAACCAGTTCTCTTTGTGGTCCAAAAGCATGTTTCTGATCAAGCCATCTGCTGAAAAACTGTTTATTCCCTCCACAAGAGATACTGATGTTAGTCAGGAATCGGGTTCTAAGGGGAACTTACTTTAATCAAGAAAAGATGACTCAAAATAGCACAGAGAATTTGCCCCCTCTGGGATGTGATTCAAACTCTTTGAACCTAAAACTGTGCGTAATAAACTGCAGTGTTCTCATAAACAGCTGACTTCAGAATATGGCAGAGATGTTGGCTTCAACAATGTATAACAAAAATACAGAAGGAACATGGGGTTGGGGGTATTGCAACAAATTGGTTTTTGTTGTCTTCTCATCTTGCCAATTATTTCTTTATTTTGATGAGAAAAATGAAACATAAATGCTCTATCTGTCTGTTTCCCTCTTTACTGTCTCAGATACATTTTATTTTATTTTATTTCTATGCACTTACAGGCCAGTTCCTTATATCCTCAAAATTTACACACCAGAAAATTTCCTTTAAGAGTTCAGGGAAATTCCTAGAAGGCCTGTTTGAAAACAAATTCAATCCAAAAGGCAATTCCCCAGCGATCAGAGAGCCCTGACTTGTATAATCCTCATGTCCACTGTAATTGGACCTGGCTGTGCCACGGGCACATGAGACCAAAAGCATTTCCTCCCTTAAACCTGCCAAGATCACTGGAATACTGGCTCCTTTCCCAAAATTAGGACACGAGTCTGATGCACTTCCCAGCCTTTCACCATCCAGAGCAAACCTGGGAAACAGAGAAGGGCAGGTCCTCCAGGGACCTTCAGGCAAAGTCCTTCAGGGGACCTTGGCTACTGTCACCTCTTTCTCTTTCCAATCCATGGCAGGAGGTGGAATTAAATGGGCTTTAAGGACCTTCCCAACCCAAACCATACTCCGATATGAAAAATAAATAAGCATACATTCTCAGATATAAAGCTCCAGGTGATGTCCCTGATGTTTGTGATTTCTGTCTCCTGTGGTCCCACTTCCTACTAAATATGCTCACCAATGAGGAAAAGCAATATAAATTAGGAGCAGAATCTGTCAGGAACCCCATCACACTGAGCATCCTTTCAGGGCACAAGAGCAGAGATGGTGGTTACTGAGTGACTGGGCTCCTAGAAGGCCACCAAACACCTCCATCTCTACATTTTGGAGTGTATTCAAGCCTGAAGATGGTCTCAAACCCCTCTCTGGCATTCCTGCCATTCCAGAGCACATTTGTATCTATCCATCATTTGGCAAACTAAGAAATCTACCAATGAACAAAGTCTTTAACTCAGTTTTTAAGCAGAAAAAAATGAAGAAAACCAACTTCAAACAGAAATCTATCCACCGATAAACTGTCAAAGATATTCCAAGTTTTTTATTGAAGTTGAAGGGAAGCTTTAATTCTTTTCAAGCCTTTGAAAAAGTAACAGACAAACCCAGCTGAAGCACCGACAGAGAGGATGTTCTGCATCCTTTAGAACCACGATTCCTGGCTCCCCTGGCTTTGGAGGAAAACAGCTTCACTGACTACACCAGCGACCCCAAAGCTGCATTTTGAAGGAGAGCTCAGGCTGAGTGCAGGGAGCTGCAGCTGCAGAGGGGACAGTACTTACACACAGTTCCTTGCAGCCAGGTCTTTGTGGATGACCTCCCGTCTGGCCAGGTAGCTCATGCCACAGGCGATCTGGATGGCCATATGCACCAGATCCTGCTGGGAAATCGCCTGCAAGAGCCCAGAGCAGCAGCCATCAGCCCCTTCAGCCCAGAAACCTGCAGGGTTAATGGGTTTGCTGTGTCCCAGTGCCCCCTCCCCTTCCAGTCCCCCAGAGAAAACCACCTAGGCACACTCATGATGGTGCCCTACTCTGAATTTTAACCTCTTTTTTGATGTGCCAAGGGAAAATACTTCCATCTTGCAAGTGCCTCACTCTCTGTACCTACTTTTCCTTGGAGTGCAAGTGGACATAGGCAAAAATGGGCCATTTTACCCTTCTTCCCACACTTTTTTCACTTTGTTTCCCTGGAAACCAGCTCATTTCCAGGCAGCAACACAGTCAAAATCCTTGTGGCTCTCCAAAACCAGTATCAAAGGTTGTTGCTTCAGGTCCTTTTGCAACTTCACAGTCCCATCATAATTAAAGTCTTGCATGTATTTATAGCTTGGGATACCCAAAGTAGTATCAGTAAATCTGAAATTTCTCCATACACGATTTCCCTTAACTTAATCCACAATTTTCTCTAATTGTTGATATAATTTTAAGATGCATTGATTGAGCTCCTACCCTAATGAGGGGTGACTCAGCTTCTTCCCCTCTGAACACCCAGGATAAACAGCCAGGAACACTTTCCTGGTGGGAATCAAGGCAAACACTTGCTGGGGAGCCACCTCTGCAGTTCTCCTGCCATCAAACTGAACAGGAGAGTGCCACAACTCTGCTCTGGTGGCAAAAACTCAAGTGCCAGAGCAAATGGAGGTTTAATGGGCAAAAAGCCCCACACAGCCAAGGGTACCTGAGGATTGTTGGCCTCTACCAATTTGCACTGTCTCAGGAAGAGTTTAAGGTTCCCCCAGTTCATGTAGGGCAGCAGCACCATTGGTTTCTCTCCCTCCTCTATACAGACATGAGTGATGGGCAGCAGATTCCTGGAAGAGAGAGAAATTCCTGATGTTGTGGAACTGACTTTTGATAAAACAACTTTTGATTCCTAAACACACTAAAGTAATAAAATTAATTCAACATGGAAGAAAACCATTTCATCTTGTATCAGGAATTGCAGAGCACAACATGTCTAAATAACTGAAGCCCCAGACAGTATTTCTTTTAATAAGCAAAATATTTGACTACTTTCCCATTATGAAGAACCCTCCAATTCTTTTCACTTGGTCCAAGAGGGCTGACATAAACTGTTGTGAATACAAGCTATTATTTGTACACAAAGGCTATATCCTAAACTGGGATGGGTGTACTAAACTAAACTAAATGCAGATATAAAATATATACTTCCATTACAGCAGTTTAACAAAAAACAAAAACAACAAAACCAGTCAGAATATCATGTTTGAGCTGCTGCAAAGTGACAGAACATAAGATTTTAGTTCTGAATCAGCCACTTTAAGGGCCTTTCCAAGACTTTTGTGGTTCAGATAACCCCTACACTGCAGTGTCTCTGCACATCTTCCTTAGAAGAAATATTAAATATTACATATATCAATACAGAAATTCACAGAAACTCAAACCAAACTGGATACAGTTTCAATTTACACTAATCACTTTTTAAAATACCTTCATTTTCCATTGAAAACCATTAGTAAGTCACCAATGACTTACAATTGTTTTTCATTTTGAATTTTCTTACTCTTTCCTGAAAATTTCTCATAGCCAGGTATCACATCCATAAGCCCTAGAGACCCATGAAGGTCCCAGCTTTACAGGCAGTGCAGGGGAACAAAGCTTTTTTGACTTTTTTTTTTTTTTTAAGTTTGACATATAAAAAGGAGGAAAACAGCTCATTTAGAGTGATGGGAGCAAGGCAGGTTCATTTTGTCTCTATTTTAGATATGTTTCACCAAGAACCTGCTACTCCTGTATTTCAGGCAAGGCCTTTATTATATAAGGCTGGGAGAGCTGAGAATGTCCAGTCTGGAGAAGGATCCAGGGAGAGCTCACAGCCCTTTCCATGCCTAAAGGGGCTCCAGGAGAGCTGGAGAGGGACTTTGGACAAGGGACTGGAGTGACAGCACAAGGGGGAATGGCTGCACACTGCCAGATAGGGATAGATGGGATCTTGGGAAGAAATTCTTCCCTGAGAGGGTGGTGAGGCCCTGGCACAGGGTGTACAGAGAAGCTGTGGCTGCCCCATCCCTGGAAATGTCCAAGGTTGGGTTGGATGGGATTGGAGCAACCTGGGATAGTGGAAGGTGTCCCTGCCCAGGACAGAGATGAGCTTTAAGGTCTCTTCCCACCCAAACCATCCTGGCATTCCATGAATCTACAGAAGTGTTGCTGAATTCCCAACAAAGAGCTCCCTCTCCGCAGGGAGCTTTAGCCCAGGTACTTCCACCTCACAATGACATGGATCTGTCACCAGCCCTGCCTGCCCTACCTGTGGTGAAGCCCTCTGAGTTTACAGCTTTCCGTCAGCATCATTGTCACCTGCACCTCTGAGGCTTGATCTGAGGGGAAAAAAGGAACCACAGATAAACTTTGGAAACAAATCAACATATTAATTAAAATTCAGTCCAGATTTGCAAGTCACTCGAGGTCATTTGAGCACGAACAAAACTTGTTTGCCTCCTTTCTTAAAATGGCACTTACAAGAAGCCCCACTTAACAAGAAGGTTCAAGGCCAAGTTCTGAGGCTCATTTCTGCTTAAAGGAGTGGGGTGAAGCCCAGAAAGGAAATCAAGCACATTCCAGGTGCTGACAGGCTGTGGTTCTGCACTTCCTGACAGCTTCTGGGCAGGCACAAGCCAGCTGCACTGGGCAGTGTGGTCCCATCCTGCACAGGACCAGTTCCCCTGGAAGCAGTGGGATGTGCCAAGTGCTTCCCAAGCACGAATGTGCTCTGAGGACACTGCCTTGCTGCTGAGTTACCATCCCAGGTACAGCTGTGTTTACTGCCACGTGGCTGGAGGCTGTTTACGTCTAGATTTACTTATTTCCTTGCTCTCTGCTTGACACACTCGACTCTTGTAACCTTAGAACTGTTTGCTGTTCTCTTCCCCACCTTTAAAAATGAATAAACAAATAAAACCACTGCTGCCAGCTAAAATTCAGGCACCTGTGGTAACCACAGTAACCCACAGCAATCAGAGCATCCACTGGGCAGAAGTACAAGTGGTGTCTGGAACCCCTTTCCCACTATTTGTTATTTGGGGCTTTTTTCACCCTTTGGTGGCAAGAACCTCCAGGGAAGTTTAAGGAGACATCAACGAGAGCTCTCCCAGTTGCACGCACCCTCCTCACACCTGGGAGCATTTGCTGTGTGTCCCTCGTGCTGGGACTAGTTCTGGCAGGGAGCTGGCACAGGAGAGCCCAGCACAGCCCAAGGAGCTCTCCTTGCTGCACCAGGGGGAATTTGCATGTTGTGGATGAGTCAAGCCAAGATTTTACTGCCCTGGGAGGAAGAATAGGCAAGAAATTCTCTGCTCATTTCCCTCCTCCAAGGTCTGATCCTGCTCCCTGTACAACCCTGACACCCTTTCCTAACTGAGCCTGAGCCCTGCAAAAGAAAACGTGACTCTGGCTGAATGAAGAGTGATGGGAGCACGTTGGAGAAGCTCAGAGGTGCCACTAAATTAGTGACAATTATGGCTGTGGCATATTATGGGATGCATCATCCAGTGCTTTTGGGCCCATCACTTCAAGGACAAGAAGGGGCTGGAGCATGTCCAGGGAAGGGAATGGAGCTGGGGAAGGGCTGGAGCATTAGGAGCAGCTGAGAGAGCTGGAGGGGCTCATCCTGGAGAAAAGGAGGCTCATGGGGAACCTGCTGGCTCTGCACAACTCCCTGACAGGAGGGGACAGCCAGGGGGGTTGGCTCTGCTGCCAGGGAACAGGGACAGGAGGAGAGGAAACAGCCACGAGTTGCACCAGGGGAGGTTTAAGCTCGATATTGGGGAATATTTATTGACAGAAAGAACAGTCAGACAATGGAACAGGCTGCCTGGGGCAGTGGTTGAGGATTTAAATCTGGAGGGATTCAAACCTGTGTGGATGTGGCACTTTAGGACATGGGTCAGTGGTGACCTTGGCAGTGCTGGGGGAATGGCTGGACTCAATGGTCTTGGAGGGTTTTTCCAACACAAATCTATGATTCCCTTCTATTTGATAACAAGTCTTTATTTGGGGATGGTATGAACAGGTTCTTGCAGTGCATGAGAGACTGAAGACACAGCCAGCTGAAGTCTCTGGTCTGCTCTCCAACAGAAGCATGAGAAAGAGAAGATCCTACCCCTGTGGGCTGGACACTTGATGAATGTGATTACGTACGAGACAGATGCAAAAGGTTTGGAAAGAGGAAAGAAAAACCAAGAGCCTACATTAAAACAAAGTTACACAGCCCTGAATGACTGAATCAGGCAGTTCTAAAAGCCAGCATTAAAAATGGAGGTGAAAAAGCAGATTCTGAGAAGTCAGGGGAGCAGGTTACCTGTACAGACCTTCAGGTGTAAAAGCAGTAATTAATTACAGGGCCCAAAGACCTCAACCTCTTCCCCCAGCACACAACGAAGGGAGGAAAGAGATTCCTGGGTGTGAGTTTAAATTGATTAAACTCCTCACACGCTCTCTGGCCCTGTGCTTGCTGAACTGGTTTGCTTTTAATTATAAGAGCCACCAAGCAATCATTTGAAGCTTTAAATCAGAGATTGTTTAAGAGTGGATTTAAAAGTCTACAGAACAAGTCAGGCTGGTTTGGACAATGCATCCATTCACCTCCTCATGGTGACTCTTCTGCCGATGCCTTTCCCTTTCCAGCACTCAGGGAAGCTTCCAGCAGGGTCACGGTGACGTTCTGTTGTTTTCTCTCCACATTAGAAGTGGCTGAGCACCCAAAAGGAACGATTGACTCCCAGGCAAGTATATACGGAAACTGAAATCTTATCTTGTGAAACAGTCCCACCATCTATATTGTGTTTGCTTATCAATATTATTTCCTTGTTTTCTACACGGAAAATAACTTAACCAACACCAACAAATTCAACAGACTCAGAACAAACAATAGTGTTCAAGGCTAATCCTCTCCTAGCTGAGAACCAGTGCCAATTTAGAACCCCCACACGATTTGATTATTGTGGGTTTGCACTAGATCTAATTCAAAACACAATGTTAATCACTGCTTCTTGGAGTGATTCTTGTCAAAAGGGGGAAAAGAACACCAAAATACTGCTACTGCAACAGTCCCCACTGCAATTAGGCTTCCCTTTACGGCCATTTTCATCAGCTACAGAGGAAAAAGTTCAGTTAAACAAACTTTGTCACATTTAGTAGACCATAACCACTTTTGAGCATCCAACCTACAAATCTTCACAGACCAGAACGAAGGTAATTTTGGCAACACTACATTTTTTGTTGTGAGGGCCTGGTAAATCTGACCATCCTGTACTGAAAACCCTTAAAACCAAACCAGCCAACCCACTATTACTAGTTTTGCTAAGAGAAACCAGAGTCCCAGAGCCAAGCCAGTGACAGCTGTGCTACAGTAATGCCAGCTGCTGAGACATTTTTCCAATGACATACTGAGGTGAATCCTACAGATTTCACCTTCCTGCCTGGGCCAATGTATAATCCCAAATTCCCCAAACTGTGTCAATCCCTGAGTGCTACACATAAGCACACACACTTTGTTTTCTTCTCAGAGCTGTTTGTGCAGCCACTCAAACAAAGCAGGGGAAGGATCCTGTCCAACCCACGGGATGCCCACAGGCTTTGGTGGCTCTTTTTGTCTGCCCTGAATCTGTGAAGATGTCAGATGTGAGCACAGCCACACAGACAGCTGCAGATGGGAGAGCCAGAAACCTCTGAAATTTTAACAGCTACTTGGAGACACAACTGAAGAGGTCACAGTCTCCCATTTATTAAATTTAGGCACCAGGAACAGCCAAATTTAAGTTGACCACTCCAGGGTGAGGCAACAAGGGCTTGTTGCAAAACCTCCTCAAAGCCCTGAAAAAAGCTAAACTGAGGTATTACCATTATTTGTGATTAAGAACATGTCAGTGCTCAGCCATGAGTGGAGTTGCAGTTGGATAGTTCATAGGGAACAGCCAGGTTTCCATAAGGTGATCATGCTCCAACAGCTCAGAAACCAAAAAGTAGCAACTTCAGGTGAGTTCAGATGAAGATTTAACACCCAGAAGTGTTCCAGATGCTCCATTAGGATCAAAAAGGTCCAACTTTCAGAAGGTGCTTAAAACCAGGACTGAGATAGATGTAAATGCATTCCAGAGAGGAAAATGCTCTCCAATTTCTGGTTTTACCCAAAAGCCAGGCTGTGAAAGCCTGCCCTGAGGCCCAGGGCAAGAACATGGCATGATTCCAAGCTCTGATGGAGCTGCAGGTTTATCTCCTGATATATAACAGGATTTGTATGAAGCCAGGCACAATGGGGCTCTTGGCACTGTTGATTTTACAGAAGAGGATGATTCCTCTGTGCTGGGATGTGCTGGGGTCCTGCCGGGTTCACAGTGTGAAAAACCATCATTCCATTTTTATTAACTTCTTAAAATCCAGCTGCAAAAACATATTTAAAAATCTTTGTTCGTTATCATTCATCAATCACATGAATCATCACGTGAAAAGATCTTGGGGAAGTTCTCTGACGATACTAAATTGAAGGAAATTGCCTGCTCTGAGACCAGGTACTCATCAGCTGCAGGGCACCAGGCTCTGCTTCACCAGGAAAAGTCACTCCACACCCCAAAGGACGTAGCAGAGATGAAAAGCAGCAATTACCTGGATATTGCAGTGGGGAGCTGATTAGGTGGATGTTTTCATGAGTCACCTTGTAAGTCAGACCTCCCAGAACCTCAAAATAGCAAAGCACAGCTTAAGTAGGATCACGGGATCCTTCAGGTTAGAAAAGCCCTCCAAGATCAAGCCCTGTCATTCCCTCAGCACTGCCAAAGCCACTCCTAATCCATGTCCCCAAGTGCCACATCCACATGTCAGTGAAATCCCTCCACGGATGGGGACTCCACCACTGCCCTGGGCAGACGTGCCAGGGCTGGGCAGCCCTTTCTGGGAAGAAATTTTCCCTGACACCCAACCTAAACTTACCCTGGAGGCAACCTGAGGTGACTTCTTCTTGTCCTGTCCCTTGTTCCCTGGGAGAACAGACAGACACCCACCTCACCACAACCCCCTCTCAGGTAATATCACAATTTAAAAGGCCTCTGATTGTAGAATGGTTACTGAAATCTGTTGCTGCAGAAAACAAAGCAGAACCTGAAAATCCCTATAATCACAGGTTTCAATACTGAACTGAGTGACATTTGAGCCCTCTCACAGCCTGCTACAGGCAGTAGCAGCAGATTCTCTCAGCACTCCTGTCAGAAGCAGTTCTGCAAATGCTACAGCCAGGAGCTCCAAGGTTTATGATGAATGTTTCCAACAGCAATGTTTAAGAAGATGTTTAATTTGCAGTTTTTCTCATCTTTGGACCATTTGTAATGGCTTGTTCCTTTGTGAACTTCCTCCTGTTTCATATTGCAAGGTAATAATGCCCCACACTTATACAGCCCATTTTCTCCACACCTGCCTGTTTTCACAAGTTTCTATTACCCTTATGATTTTTCAGCCTTGTGGGCTTTGCCAAACATCCCATGACAAAGCACACAAGCTCCAGTTATTGAAGGGTGACAGGTACACAGGCAGGCACTGTGGTCACAGAGTGTGGCCACAGGAATTGAGAGTGCAGGACTAGAGCAGCTCCAAGTGATAAATGCTCCCAGTATCAACACATTCTTGTTAATTACTGCTGCTTCTGCAAAGCAATTAATTAGGTAAAACTGCTCCCAAGGCAGAATTCCACCCCAGTTCAAAGAGAATGCATGCCTGAGTATTGCTTTAACCCTTCTACACGAGTCTTTGGAAGAAATTCAATGCCTCTCCTCACATCTGTTACATAGGACATTTTTAATGCTCCTAGCAGGTAACTTTCCTTCACCAGAAGGATGCTAAAGGAATGCAAGGAGTCATGATCCAACCTGCTTTTTCAAAGGCAGGAAGGAAAGTACACATAAAAAATATTTCAGCTTTAAAATTTTGAGGCCCCAGGAGTCAGACATGGCCAAGTGGAGCATCCAATGCTTCCTCCTGCCATGGACTGAGCACAGCACACTGGGCTCCTGTTTGCAGCTCAGAGCTGCAGGAGGTGTTCAGGTCATCACTTCCACAAATCAAAGTCCCCCTGCTTTCCAAGGCAGCCCTGCATCCTACAGAATTCCAGTCTCCTGTAAAGGTAAGACATGCACACCAAACCACAGCAGGAGGAGGTTACAGCACGGGACACCACATTTAGTCCTGATAAAATCTCCAGAGAGCAGGTTTTTCTCTTCCAATCCTGGTATCCAGGCATCTAGTATCAACCATATAAGTTTATTTTGCAAAGCAAGGCAGCTCACACTGACAAATCTAAGCCTAATTTTAATAAATCCTGGGATTG
The DNA here is from genome assembly GCA_013400275.1 of Rhadina sibilatrix. Taxonomy (NCBI): domain Eukaryota; kingdom Metazoa; phylum Chordata; class Aves; order Passeriformes; family Phylloscopidae; genus Rhadina; species Rhadina sibilatrix. The sequence continues at coordinate 158,967 of VWYO01002110.1, read as the reverse complement.
AGTCAACATGACACTGCTAAAATAGGGAATGCTGTTCTGGTTCTCCTACATTACAAATGCACATGCAGTTTTAAACCACAGAAAAGAGCAGAGAAAAGCAGGATTTGGGGATAGTCTTAATTCCCTGTGTAACAGTAACACCAGAATCCAAGAAGCAGCAGCAAAGAGGAGGCAGTAACAGACTTTTTGCTAAATAATCCCTTTAACTCAAAATGAACCTGAAAGTGTTAAGTAATTGCAAAGTGAAACTGGGAAAGAGAGGCATGACTGACATCATGCTACAAAGGTCAAGGGGCAGCACATAATAAAACTGATGTACAAGTAGAGATTTTAACTGTATGTAAATTGAAGTGTCCTGCAGGCAAATCTTTTCTAGCACATGGAACAATACATCTTTAAATGATGTAGTACAATACTTTGGAAACCATGCCCTCAGTATTTTCTGAAGCATATTGTACTGCATTAGGAGTCTCAGGGTATTTTCTTAAAGAACTAGGATTAAATGGCAAATCGAGTGCATTTTTAGGCTGATATTCAGAAATGTGCTACTTATCCCCAATTCTTTAAATTCAAATATCTTCTTTTCTAAAGACACTCGAGAATTTAGTTCAGATGAGCATTAGCTCTTGATTTTTTTTTTTTTTTTTTGCATAAGCTATATTCCTCAGAAACAGGATCCTGCACTCTGGTTTTGGGAGGTTAAATACTTCGAACAATTCATTCAAATACTGTATGTTTAAGGTATGACCTTAAACTTAGAACTATTTTCACAAGGCTGTGCTTTTAAGAATTAACTGCCCAGAACAGCAAATTCCATCAATTTAAACATGACCCCCTGAGAACAACTATGGATGCTCCAAGTTCTGGTATCTCTTTAGTGTAAACAAGAAACCTTCACCTGGGCTAACGCAGAGCTGCTTGTCCACACTTAAATCCCCTAAAGGTGCCCATTGCTTTCTCCTGCTTGGCATGGCCTGAGTTCTCAGGATTTCCATTCCTACACTTCTCAGCTGCATGAAGTCCTAAAGGGTCACCAACCTTGCAATCATGGAATGGTTTGGGTTGGAAGGGACCCTAAAGTTCATCTCACTCCACCTCCTGCCGTGGCAGGGACACTTTCCTCTAGACCACGATGCTCCAAGCCCTGTCCAAGCTGGCCTGAACACTTCCAGGGATGGGACATCTCCTCTTAACTAGACTAGCAATAAATTTATAAAATCTAAATAGTAAAATGTCAGAGATAGCCAAGAATGCTGAAAGTCTTTTAGTGACCTAAGATGACAGAACTCAAAGCCTTGTTAAAAGTTGGTAGAACAATAAAGTTTCAAGAGCTGACCTTTGTCAACACCGACTTTGTTTCCAGTGCTTTCCATGAGTGGTTTGTTTCCAAACACTCCTTCCTTGTACATCAGAAAAATGTTAAGTGGTTAGAACATGAAATGGGAGCAGGCAGGTTATCTTGAACTACACACTGGGTTGTTTTTACCAGAAGTGTACCTTGGCCAGAACATCCTAAATGAGTCAGGGCTCTGCACAGCTCACCCTCACTTCACATGTTCCTGGAATAACACAATTCCATTTGTTTTACTAAGAATTTTCTCCTTCACAGGAAAAGCACCATTAAACAATGTGTTCTTAAAATCAAAGGTGAAACCTGTGTGTTTTCTTCCTCCCCTGACATCAGATGATTGAAAAGATTCCCCAGAAAGGCTGAAGGGATCTGTTAAACCCTGGCAAGAGATGCAATGCCAGCTTGGAGAAACATGCCATCAGAGACATGTTTCCAAACTGAGCGGGATTGGAAACCTCTGATTGGAAAGTGAAGCAGTCCACCCTCACAACACAATTTTTCTGTAAAACAAAAAACAGAACCAAGAGAGCAAATGCCAGCTACATCTCTTATCTTTCCAACAAAGAACTTATTCAGGTTGTGTTGATGCAAAGATTCCAAAATCCCAAATATTCTAGATAACATATCTTTGTTCTTGCTGGCAATGACACACATCCTCAGTCTTCATTAGTGTCTGTTTGAAGACAGAATGAAGGCAAATTTTCCACTGAAATGTCTAAGTGTGAAAGTAACCATGACTTTGAGCACCTTGCCTAGCAAATGAAGGCAGTGGAAGTGTAAAGTACAAAGAAAACACAACAATTGTACGGCCAATGTGAAGGATGTAGGACAGTCTGACCAAGTCACACCTTTTCCCCAGAGCTTGGGATCTTTGTAGTTTGAAGTTATCAGAGCTTCCAGAAAGCCAAGAGAGATCCATTTTCCTTTTAAGCTCTCCTTGGCACAAGGCACTGCACGTATGAGAAGGCTCAGACACCCAGACACAGATGATACAACATTAAAGAAACCTTATAAACTCATCTATTTCATGAACCTGCACGTAGAAACTTTGTCACTGCCACGGGCATGTTACAACTCTCCCTGGAGTGAACTGAAGTTCCATGAAAGAAAAAACTCTTTTAAGGATCTGGAGTGAAATCCAGGGATGAATCCTCCTTCAGCCAATCTTTATAAGAGATGTGGTGTTGAGCCTTCAAGAGAAGTGACTCCAACTTTTACACCCCATCAATTTAATAGCTACAGAACAAGTAATCACTGAATCACTTCAAAAGTACTTCAATAACTTCAGCAAGTGTTCAAATGAAAGACCCCAAATTCTGCAGTGGATGAGAAACCAGTCAGAGCATGCTGAACAGCACGCTCCAACCTATTCAACCCCTGGACTGATATTGCCTAACCAGGCTCAAACTTGCTGTCTGAGAGTCTGACCTAATGGTTCTACCCCAGCTTGAGACAACAGAGAATACAGAATATTCCAGGATGGGCTCCTCCACCTCTCGGGCAGGTCCAGGCCCTCTGGTTTTCACGTATTACTGACTCCTTTAAGAGCAGATCACTTCAGAAGAGGGACAAGCACAAAGTTCAGAGAAATCCAGAGATCCTGTTTTCACTGAGCACTCTCCTGGTTTATAGCAATGCTCTCTCTGCATCTCACTGGAGCTCTGGAAAACATTGGGCAAGGAAAGTGGGAGGGCTGCTACAGTTACTGAAATCAGCTAGCTGTGCTTTTGATCCTTTGGGGGCAACAATCAACCATGGGGGAAGAATATGGAAGAGAAAAACTGACAAGGCTGCAATCACCTCTCCCTCCAGAGCAGGAAATACCTACAGATGTAACTATTGCCTGATGAGCACAACAGCTACAACATTCCCCATTCCCAGCAGAGGAAATGGGAAAACTGACAGCACATTCCCTCTGTCCACATTATTGGAAAAAACCCTTCTTGAAGGAGTATGGATGCTGTAGTACACTGACAGCTGCAGGAGAGACACGTGGAAAGAGATCCACTGTGTCAGGCACTTAGGGCATGACTTTTCTTCATGGATTTTCATTCAGAAACCACTCCTTGAACAGCACAACCTGGACACCTGCCCAAGTGGTGCAGAGCTCTTCTCCTAACAGCCAACAAACCCAAGCTCATGGCCCATCTATAATACTTGTTGGGCTGAGGGGGCTCAGCCTGGAAAACAAAATTTTCCAAGATCATCTTTGTGGTTTGTGGATCCTAAGAAAGACTGAGACAGACTTTTGATCACCGCTTGCAGGGACAGGAAAAGGGGCAACAGTTTTAAACAGAAAAAGAGTAGATTTACACTGGACATAAGGAAGACAAGTCTTTAAAATTTATTTATTCCTCCCTGTGAGGTCAGACACTGGCACAGACTGCCCAGAGAAGCTGTGGCTGCCTCATCCCCAGAAGTGTCCTAGGCCAGGTGGGACAGGGCTTGGAGCAACCTGGTCCATGGAAGGTGTCCCTGCCCATGGAAGGGGTGGGAGTGGATGGGCTTTAAGGACCCTTCCAACCCAAACCATTCTGGGATTCTAGGATTCTCTTGAAATTCCTGGTTTAAAGCCATAGCAACTACCCTAATGTCAGAACAGTGTCTTCAGTTTCTCAAGCTCTGATCCTGGTGAGAAAAAAGAAGTGTTTTTTCTCTCAAGGAGGTTTTTCTTCCTCATGGCACCTACTAAAAGAAGGTTCACATTTTCCAAAGATCTGGGATATTCCAACCTCTCCCTCCCCATTGTTTCCTGACATTTGGGGCACCACTGGACTTCATTTTATCATTTTCAGAGTGCACCTCTGGGTAAAACAAGACAGTTCTGGAGCAGCTCGTGCTTTTGGGAAAGGATAATTTAACTCCACAGAAAAAGACTTCATTCCTTGTCTATTTTCCATGACCCTCAGGCTTTATTGCCTTCAGCAAAGAGATACTTAAGTCAGTTTAATGGTTCTCATACCCATCAAGCTTTTATGGTCCTGCCCTGCTCCTGTTCGTGCCAGAACAGCAGTGTGTGTGTGGCCACAGAACGACTGAGATCAAGGAAAAACTGGTTACAAGAGAATTTTTGCAGGGTTTTTTGTTCCAACCAGATCAAATTCCCAACTTACTACATGCCCCAGCTGCACACGCAGCAATCACAGGTCAGGGTGTGAAAACAAACCTGTGTGATATCAGCACTGTAAGTGAGCTGCTGTGAGGAGAGGGGATGTTACAGGTTTTTTTTTTTTCTTTGCAAACTTCTGCTGCTTAAGCCCAAGTACCAGCAAAACCCACTGTACACTTTTTACATACAGATCCTTTTTAATGCTGGGAAATTCTGTACAGTGATCCTGTGAATGCCATCACTCCCTGAAAGGCATGCTCCAGTTCACTGCAGCCAATCCTTCCCGGCAAAGGGAAGAGCTTCTTTCCTGTAGGACACAGCTGTGTCAGAGACACAAGACACGGTAAGGGAGGATTATGGCTTTAGGAGTGCATTGGAAGTCCCATTTTGGGAAAGCAATTTAATAAGAGGTCATGGGAGGCAGCTAAATTAAGATCAGTTTTGACAAATGTTGTTATGTTGTTTAATCCAATGCTATAAAAGTAGCTCGCATGCCAAGGGCTAGATTTTTGAGAACTATATTAAATAAGAGCCAAGGGGGAAAGAAAAAAAAAGACAGAACTGTTTGGCAGGGAAAGGGAAAAGAAGAAGGCAGAATTCAGAAAACGTTCCCAAAATCCTGGAAAGAAGCATATTTTTTGGTTTTTAAATAAGACAGGTCAGGCTGGGAGAGCTGGGGGTGTTCACCCGGAGAAGAGGAGGCTCCAGGGAGAACTTAGAGCTTCTTCCAGGGGCTCCAGGAGAGCTGAAGGGACTTGGGACAAGGGACAGAGGGACAAGACAAGCTTTAAGCTGCCAGAGGGGAGGGTTAGATGGGACATAGGGAAGAAATTCTTCCCTGGGAGGGTTGTGGGGCCCTGGCACAGGGTGCACAGAGAAGCTGTGGCTGTCCCATCCCTGGAAGTGTCCAAGGCCAGGCTGGACAGGGCTTGGAGCAATCTGGGACAGTGGAAGGTGTCTCTGTCCATGGCAGGGGGTGAAGCTTTGAGGTTCCCCCCGACCCAAACCACTCCATGATTCATTCCATGATTCTATGTCATGTGAGAAAAAAGAGCACCACAAGCACCTGATTTTGTCAGACCAAGCTGGCTGCTCCCTTTAAGCAACATATTTTTCTTACAGCAGGCAGAGAATAAATGGGTAGCAGAAAGATTCAACAGCAAAATTCAGCACCTTCACCATTTCCCAATCAGTATCTTCAAAAATTAATGGGCAAAAAAAAAGTAGACTGACTTGAAATTCTTATAGGCGCTTACTTCTTTTGCAAGGAAGAATTAAAGGTGTTGTCAAATGAAAAACCAAAGGCAGTAAGACACCCAACTGAAATGACAACAGTAAGTGGTAAAACAACCACTGTGCTGGGAATTTGACAAAACTGCTGTGAGCAACCAGAGAACTTGTGATGATTGCAGAGGAAGGGATAGATGGATACACGTAGGATACATGTAACACAGGGACACATGTAGGATACTTGTAATATACACATGTGACAGACATGTAGGACACTTGCAATATTTTCATCTACACCAACCTTGCTCCTTAAGTCTGCTCATCCCCATTTCAATCATTCCAACAAGGTATTTGCTCAACACAGGTGCTGTGTTTGGATAAATTCAGTTCTAAATGCCAATTCTCACGCTTCAGCTGCAAGGCTTAAGGATGGCAGAAACCATGCCCTGCCTTTTGTACAGCCATGCATTTGTAAAAGATTTTCAAGATGCATTTCAGGTGTTTTTCAGCAATTTGCAGGGGACAAGGCTGTGACTGGGAAGACAATTACATGCTAGGAAAAAAAAATATATAATTTTTACTTAGAAGAAGAATAAACAAAAGTGTTCAAGGGCGATGACTGAAGGCACTGGTGGAGAACACATGCATTTTTCTTCCATATAAGATTGCTGTTCTCTGTGGCTGAAGGAAGCATCCAAATTGCTTTTGCTTTTCATCACTTGTGTATTTTGGGGAGAAGGGGTTGTTGCAAAGCCAAGTTTGGCACCCTCGGCCTGCAGCACAATGCAAACACCTGCACACAAACCCGCTCCTTTATACAAACATACCTTTAACAGTTTTGACAAAAACTTGTTTCTCTTTACTGGGGTCTTTCTCTTCTATTAGAATTCCATGGAAAATGCGCCCAAACGTGCCTAGGAACAGAACATCCAATTAGCATTGTGTGGTTAAGAAACACTGATAACATTAGGAGTATCTTAAGCAAACAGTACTTTTCACAGCAGAGAGTGAGGAACGCCTGCAGTTAAAGGCTCTAAACTCTATAAAGTCACCAAGAGAGAACCCAATGATTTCATAAATCATGCTCTCCAACATGAGGGGGGTTCACAACTACAGGTAGTAAATGCTGAAGTTTTACAGAAGTAAAACTTAAGGGGACAAGCATGAGAGTGAACTAGTGATAGCAGCAGAGCCCAGTGAAATTAAATATCAATATGATGATGGTTTCTTTGTGGCTCTTGAGTCAACTGCCTGCACTAAGAACTCCAGTTTCCTTTTCTCACCCACCCAGTCTGCAGTTCTAAGCTAAGGCACTTCTCACAAGGACCTAGTTTCTTTGGAAACATTCACAAGGAAGCAGCAATTCTGGCCAGCCAGCACACATGGAACACTTTGAAATAGCCAGCATCACGTTATTCACAAGTTTCACCTCAGCTGGAAGGTGCTGGGTTTGTTTGGGGGTCTTTCAGGCTCTCCAGCATTTTTCCATTCAGAGGATGTTACTGATGCTGCTGCAGGAAGAGGAGCTGGGCTGAGAACAATTGGTAACACGCAGAATTAAATGGTTTTTACTGCTCAGCTTGGCAAGACTTTTCTGCACCAAGGTGTGCATCATCTCCACAGTCTATTCCAGCATTACAGCCCCTTCCCAGGGACTCCTCCTGCCTGACTAGGTTGAAAGATCTTTTATTGTACGAAACACAGGTCTTATTTGTTTCTAAATACCTTAAACAGGGGCAGTGCAACATTTCTGTCACCTATCCTGGGGCTGCAAGGAAACCCTGCATGAAAGAGGTCTTCAAACTGCAATCTCACTAAGCAGCAACTGAACTTGGGAGACTCTCAGGCAACCACAACACCATGAATTATTTAATAGCAACTAAAATCCTCCTGTCTTGGTTCTTGAAGACTCCAAGAAAGTGCCTAAATACCTATTTCCAAAATGTTAAAGCAGGTGAAGCTATGGAAGCCTGTCTTGGGTTATGGAACCAAAAATGTGTATTCTATTTCATCTCTTAAAAGCAGTTGGGGAGATGTTTTTTTTTATCTCTTGTAACTCTGGGGGGAGAGGGGTGATGCCTTCTGATAATGGGCCAACTGTTAAACCAGGTGGGGCAGTGTTTCTTATCCCTTTCACAATATGCCATTAAGACTCCTCAAGCTGTTCTTCCCCCCAAGCTTGTCACAAGTTGTCCCATTGTGAGATGCTCCACCCAGTGGGGGGAGCCAACCATTCCTACCTAAATAAAAACTGAGACACAGGAACACAAGGTATCTGGCTTCACTTGATCCCCGGAGGAAAACAGGACCCTTCTCACCATCACTGGACCCTTTTTACTATCACTGGACCTTTCCTACAGGATCATCTCTACTCCACCAGAACCACATCTGCCACTCCAGGAGGACTCACTTTTGGACTGCTTCCAACACCCTGACCAACAGGGTGTCAGGTTGTAGCTCTGACTCTGTAAGGGTTTTCCAAGATTGCTGTTTGGTTGGTTGGGTGGGTGGTTTTGTTTTCTACTACGTTTGTATTGTTAATATTCCTAGAAAAGAACTGTTATTCCTATTCCCAAATCTTTGCCTGAAAGCCCTTAATTGCAAAATTATAATTTGGAGGGGGGCAGGGGTTTACATTCTCCATTCTAAAGGAAACTCCAGCTTTCCCTGGCAGATACCTGTCTTTCCAAACCAAGAAAAAGCCACATGAATTTTATAATGAATCTGTGGCCAAGATCTGTAAAAAAGTCTCCCGTGCATGCATGCATTTACTTTATCCCCTTCTTCCCCTCTGAAGCTCTTTTGCTCTTCAGTGGCAGAGACTCAACACCACTACAATCCTGAACTAAAATTGGTTAGGTCTTTTAAGTCCTCTGACATGTGGATGTGGCATTTGGGGACATGGGTGAAATTGGCAGTGCTGGGGGAGTGTTTGGACTCCATGACCTTAAAGGGCTTTTCTAACCTTAACAACTCAGTGATTAACTTTTGAAGGTTCTGACTCAAATTAACAGCCAGAGGCTAAGAAATGAGATCCCAGGATTAACTGGGTCCAAACTGCACTCAACAGCTCCTTATGCCTCATCTGGCAGAACAGGGCAGCTCTGACACCAAACATCTGAAGCATTGCTGGGGCACTGAGTCACCTCTAGTCATGGATGACTCCCAACATCCCAGCTCCAGGCAGCCCAAAGGAACACAAAGCACATCCCACATGGAAGGTTTTTGCAGAGCCCACACTAGAAGTGAGCATGGAGCTGCCTCCTCAGAGGTTCAGAGGCACACACTGAACAAGAATGGGAACATCCTCCACTGCTGCTCAGACTAACACAAAGCTTTCTGCCTCCAAAGGATGATTACTTCCAATCTCCAGCTTGGGGAAATTGGATTTCTCAGGGAACAGAGACTCAAAATTGCAGCAATAAAGGTGAATGACAAAGAAAACTAAATATTTAAGCAGACGTTTCAAATTCAGTATCAACAAGAATCAATTCATGTTGTGCATGAACACTTTCAAAGTGCACATTAAACAAAGAGTGAATAATCTGGGAACTAGATGATCCTTGTGGGTCCTTCCAGCTCATGATATTCCATGAAAATGATCAGGTAATCTGATCTCTGATCTTTTATATCACAGCTGTAAATGTTGCATGTGCTGATTAGACTTCCAAACCAAAGTTATCAAACTGAGACACCAAATTTGGACAACCAAAGTTTTTCTGGGCTTTGGGTTGGTTTTGCCTTGATTTTTATGTTGTTAAGAGCAGCTCTCCTGCAGGAACTCCCAAAAGTGTGTTACCTTGGCACTAAGAGCCCTGACTGACCACCTCCCTCCTCAGCCACCCTTCATTTCAGGGAGCAGGTTATTAAAACAGACAAGCTGACTGATTTACTGAGCACGCCTGGTTGCTCCCCCAGCCTAATGAATTCTGGAAGCTACTTTCCCCACACCCCAAATGCAAACATAACTCATCATTCCTCCCCTCCACCAAAGCTATGAAGAATGAAAATGTCATCTGTGAATGATTTCAGAAAAATCTGTCAATAAATATCTGCATTTTTGTATTTATATATCTACACCATGTTGTAGGAATGAAGTGTCTGAGTGCTGTGAATCAAATACCTTCTTGGAGCACGTCTTTGAGGGTGATCCTCTCCCTGGAGATGGCTATATCCTTCACTTTAGCTTTGGCCTCCATGAGAGTGACACTTTTCAGATCATTCTTCTCTATCCGCAATGTGGGATAACCTGAGGAGCCAGCAGAGCCAAACAATCCAACATAAATACCCTTGGAATGAGAACAGGCATAGGGCCTCACCTCTGACCACCTACAGCTCCACACACAAGGGAGCAGCACCACCTTCAATATATTATATATTACTTTTAAAAAGATGATAGTATCTAGCAACAAAAAAACCACAAAAATAATCATCTGCAGGATAAGAAATCACACAGGAGCTCTCTGTAGTCTCATGCAAACAACTTTTATTATTAACTCCAGGTGAAGGAAACTCCTGTACTGAAGGTGATCAACACCACACTGCCCTCAGGAGGAGGAAACAAGACTGCTGGAAAACTTGGAGCTGGGAAGATGGGACTTTAACAAACTACCAGTGCCCTCTTCTGGCACTTCCAGACATCTGGATACACCAGTTGAGTCAGAAAGGCCAGAATATTCTTGTACGTGTGTATGAATTATGAGAGAAATCCTAAGAATTACCTGATAACACTTTCTTCAAAATTTAAATGAAAACAAAATCATGCAACTGTGGAATGACCAAGAATGTCAATCCTGCTTTTTACACACATCCAACCTTTTCTCTTCTCCTAATTTTCACCACTTCCAATGCTACTGAGGGTATCCCAAAGCAGGTAAGAGCAACTGTGAAGCAAGCAGGTGCCACTTGGGCACATTGGCCACCACTCTGGGCAGGGTGAGGAGGGCTGAACCATCACCCTGGCCTTGGTGCCCTGCCCTTGGCCAGAGGATTCCAGGGGACAACACTCCAGCAACTGGAACTCAGCCAAATTAACCTGAGTCACTTAGAAAGCCAAACAAAAAACTTGAGGTTGATAGGACATCAACAGCACAGCCTGAGCTGGGACAAGACACTGAAGGGCTGGAGAGTTTCCAGGGAAGGGAAGAGAGCTGGGGAAGGGCTGGAGCACCAGGAGCAGATGAGGGAGCTGGGAAAGGGGCTGAGCCTGGAGCAAAGGAGGCTCAGGGGGAACCTTCTGGCTCTGCACAACTCCCTGACAGGAGGGGACAGCTCAGAGGAGCTGGGCTCTGCTCCCAGGGAACAGGGACAGGATGAGGGGAAACAGCCTCAAGTTGCTCCAGGGAAGGTTTAGATTGGGCATGAGGGAAGATTCCATTTCCAAAGCATTGTCCAGCTCTGGCACAGCTGCCCAGCTGGTGGAGTCCCCACTCCTGGAGGAGTTAAAAGCTGTGTGGCACTTGGGGACATGGGTGGCCTTGGCAGTGCTGAGGGAACAGCTGAACTTGATGATCTGGGATGGCTTTTTCAATTTAAATGAATCTGTGATTCTAAGAGATGGAAAATAAAAAGACTGGGTAGGGACTCAGGTGACAAGAGGGAAACCAGCTCTAGAATAATTTGCAGGATAAGGTCTCTTCCAAACTCTGAAAAGAAATTTTTTTAACATTGCATATATTAAATTCTTACAAGCCTGTTTTTAAATTAATACTTATACCAAATACTTTTTGAAGGCAGCTCTTTGCAAGGGAAAGATGAACTCAGATGATAAATAAGATGCTTTATTTTTTTTTAGGGAGATATAGGACAATTCAGAAGTGAGCCAAATCTCTCCCAGAGATGTAGTTCAACCTCAGGTAAACACTTGCTTCCAGACATGGGAGGAAAAAAGGAGAACACAGGAGGGGCTGAGAGTAATGATGACCTTTCTGCTGTGCTCCCTCATGATGAGATAGTCACTATCAGCAAGTGCCATCAGAGGAAAATGGGAGAGACTTTGGGGTTTTACTAGTTACTTTAAAAAAACCCTATGTGTGTCCCTATGCTGGCCACCTTCCCTCCAGCTGGAACAGTCCCTTCCCTGGAGCAGTGCTGGATGGGATAGCCCTCCACCAGACAATAATTTGAGGGGTAAAAATTCCACAGATAATAAATACGTTCATTAACTACAAAATTAACTCAGAACACAGGCGAGAGCACTTGGTCTGTTCAACCTGGAGGAAACTGAGAGACCTGATCCCAGTCTGCAACTCCTCCCAAGGGGCAGCTCTGAGCTCTTCTCTCTCTGACCAGGGACAGGAGAACCCCAAGGAACAGCTGGAAGGGTTTAGGTTGGATATCAGGGAAATGTTCTTCCCCCAGAGGGTGGCAGGGCACTGCCCAGGCTCCCCAGGGAATGGGCACGGCCCCAGGGCTGCCAGAGCTCCAGGAGCCTTTGGACAATGCTCTGAGGGATGCACAGGGTGTGATTGTTGGGGTGTCTGTGCAGGGCCAGGAGTTGGACTAGATGATCCCTGTGGGTCCCTTCCAGATGGGATATGCTGTGATTCTCTGGTATCAGTTACCAGATCAGTATCTAAACTCTGCTGCCACCCTTCCTTTCCACTCACTGCTCTCTTCAGCTATTTCATATTATTTCCAGCAAAGCCGTAAGCAACAGGAGATGACAAGAATAACACAACCATCAGGATTCATGCACAAGGCACCACCTGCTTGAGTAACTGATCCCAGGGCTGGCTGGATACATCCTGTTCTCTCTCCTCTGCTTGGACTGCACGAGGCAGGCTCTTCCCAGTGTAAAACACAGATGCTTCACAGCTACTGGTGAAGTCTGGCTGGGTGGGCGCAGGGAGAACCCAAGGGACAAACAGCCTCACGCTCATATGACCACTCACATGCCCTCGAACTCACTCCTGCCTACGGCATGGCTGGATAAAACACACACTGTGCCAATTCAAGAGGCAAAGTGACAGAGCCAGAGAATTATTGCTGCTCTTCTCTTGCACTTGGCACCAAAGCAGCGTGGCAGGAGGCTCTGTGCTTAGATTAACACTTACTGGTTACTGGTGTGGCGTTGTTGGGCGTGTCAGCCCGCAGGTACTGCGTGGTCTGCGTGGAGGGCTGTGACAGCCCCTGAGAGCTGCTGCTGTCACTGATGCTGTGGGGAAAACAAAAATGCAGATCAACATCACTGCTTGCCACTCCAACACATTCCAAATTAACTTGTCGAGGTCAAAACCAGGAGATTTTTCCAGGCAGGACTTTAAAAGAGCGGAGTTTCTGAAGTCTCTCACACGTGAAAATGTATTTCAGGTAACTCAAAAAATCTTGGCAACAAGCATGAACAGCTTCCTCCTATTTGGTTTCCAGAATTCAGTCTATCTTCTAGTGCTTCTCTCCACTTCTGAATAACCAAAGTGACAAAACATTCCTTGCCAGAACCACTCTGTCATACCAGGAACAACTGTTATATTCCAGGGAAGATCTGAACATATTTCTCTCGTGGCACTGATGTCCCACTCACAGGAGGGCTCTATTTTACAGCCCCAGTTGTTCTACCCTACTTTGTCACTCCCTTCCCTAAGAGTACCTGTTGCCCTTTCCAGGAGCACCTATAATGTGCTTTTTGAGATGTTTTCTTCGGGCAGAAGGACCAGGGGTCCACAGAGGAGTCCACAAAACACATAAACCACAGCCTAAACCACAGCAGGCTGACTTCTGTCTTATTTTCATAGTCAAAACCCTACAAAAAGGGCTGTTGCAGATGTAATGGACCAAAACCATGTTAGCAGGTCAGATGGCAGGGCCAGGAGCTTTGTTGATGTTCTCCCCCTCCGAACACACACAAACGTCCCCCCCACTTGATCCAACTTCAAAGCTTCTCCACTGCTGACTGTATTGGGAGGACAAAGAGGAAACTGGTTTAGGATACAACCTCTGCTTTGCCAAATAATCAACATTTAAGCTTTCTTGGGCTGCTGCTGAGCACTGACCAAGCAGTGCCAGTCACCTCTGTAGTGTCAGACATGGCTGGTGATGCCCTCCAGGCCCACTGCTACCTTTGAAGCCAGGCTTCCTTTAAAAACCAGAAATCCAAGTCCACTCTTCCCCACTATACCACTGCCATGGATGCACCCACTGAATTTTTTCTCTGGAACAGAATCTACTGAATCTCAGAATACAAACTTACTTATTTATGGCTAGCCTCAAGCTTCCCCTGGAACCCTTTTTTTACAGTTATTCCCACATTCCCTGTCTTCCAGGTACAGGGTTCCAGCACAGCATTTAGCCTAAAAAGCCACAGATGCTGGTCTAGCTCCTCCCCTTTAAACTTCCTTCAGAGTTTTTGAATTAATATCCTTTGGTGCTGGCAACTTATTACTGCTTGTTTGAACTGTCCCACTATTGCATCCACGAGCTGCTTCAGTAGGATCCACTCTGCAGGCAGCTCCCCAGGAAGGAGAGTCTTGGCATGGTCACCACATCAAACACCAAGGCACAACTTGCATTTCCTTTCCTTGCTCCGGCTGGAAACTCCTTTTGTAACCTGATCACCCACTAGCCCTGCGGATTCCTTTGGCCGGAGGCAAGTGTGAGGAAGGAATTATTCTTTAAATGCCTGTTGCAAGACCGAAAAACTCCCTTTTGGGTTGGCTTCATTCTGGTTTTCAGCTTTGCTTCCTGAGCTTCCTCACTTGCATATTCTGTCAGCTATTTGAAGGTCGCCTTCTTGCTTTAATGACTCCCATTATCCTGCTGTTAAGCCGTTCGAGCTTTCCTTGGCACTCTTCCAGGGCCTTTGCTCTGAGGTTTGCAGCATTTCCGAGGACTTCCAATACAATGTTCCTAAATAATCCACGTGCAGCCTGTAAACTCGGCTGCCTGGCTTGAGCTTCCAGTTAACAACCCTCCTCTGTGTTATTTAGTTCTGGGGGTTGAAATTAAGAGCACTAGCGGGTTTTCCAGGCTCTGCTGCTCCTGGGAGGTCGTTAACCCTAATGACATTGTCATATTCCATTCAGGAACGTTTTATAGAAACAGTTTGAGATTATTTTTCACAAGCAAGTCAGAAGTTCTTCCTTCCTTCCTTCCTTCCCTCCATGAGTTTGTTCAAAACAAACCCCACAGCTCCTGATTTTCAGGCACATTTTGCTTCTGTTACACCTTTGCTCTGGCACTCCCGGAGCAACAGCTTTTACACAGCAGCACATCCACAGCTCTGCCAGGCCAGGCACCTTCAGGGTCCAAAAACAAGTCATCCCATGATGCTTGAAGAGCTAAACCCAGGAGCTGCACAAACTCCATGAAATCACACAATGCTCTGGGTTGGAAGGGACCTTGAAGATTATCTTGTTCCAATCCTCTTCCACAGACAGGGAAAGCCCCTGAATTTACCAGAATTTATCAGCAGTATATATGGTGATTCAGAGCAAATTAACAGCTGCAAACCACAGAGCACTAACAGTAGATGGATTTTTAGCTTTATCTCCACAGAAAGTCAGTTGGTTTTTTAGGATTTTTACCTTGTACCTCCACAGAAATCCAGTGCAATGGAGCAGATGGAAGGATATCTGATTACGCTGCTGGCCTGGACACCTCAAAACATCACAGATGATACTATCCCACACTATAAATGTAATGTTTTTCCTTTCTGAATTAAAGCAAGCTGTACATCCTTTAACAACACCTCCAGCTGATTAAAACCCCTCAATCAGGGGCACAAAGAAATTGAGGGAGGCTGACAAGTTTATTTGGTTCCAATCAACTGAGAAACCACAACTGCTCAATGCAGTGGCACCACTAAAGCCACATGGGCTGGGGACACCAAGGGAGAGAATGACCAGGAGAAAAGTGAAAGGAACAGATGAATGGATAAAGAGGAGGATGAAAAGATAAAGCTACTCCATGAGGCTGCAGGCAGCACAGAAGTAGTTTGAGACATCCTTTAGTTCAAGATAGCTTTTCACAGGGGTGACCACCCACAGGCCGACTGTTCTCCAGAGGATCCAGTTTCACACTGCCTGCTCCTGAACAGTTGCATCTCATGCAGGCTGTTCACACAGTCTCAGCCCACCTGCTTTTCCAGCCTCCCCTCTCCTCAGTGTTTAATCCCCACTCCAATGCCCTTGGACTCATGTTACAAGTCCCTTTTCCATGCATGTGCTACGGTTTTTCTGGATTGGAAATACACTTGGGAAAGGCCAACATTGCCAGTTTTATAACCAAGCAGTTGTAATGCTCAGACTGTACCCTAAGGCCAAAGAGAACACTGGGAAATCAATCAAAGTAGCAAAAACTGAAATTCGGTCTCCTGCAGATGTCAGTAAAACCCAAATGTTTTCATCCAATCACATATCATGGAATGGTTTGGGTGCGAAGGGACCTTAAAGCTCATCCTGTCCCACCCCCCTGCCATGGGCAGAGGCACCTTCCACTACCCCAGGTTGTTCCAAGCTCTGTCCAACCTGGCCTGGAACACTTCCAGGGATGAGGCAGCCACATCTTCTCTGGGCAACCTGTGCCAGGGCCTCACCACCATTCCAGGGAAGAACTTCTTCCCAGTATCCCATCTAAGGTAAAATAAAGGTAAAAACTCTCTGCCAGTGGGAAGCCATTCTCCCTTGTCATGGCATTCCAGGCCCCTTTAGGCACTAAAAGAGGCTCTAAGGTCTCCCTGGAGCCTTCTCTTCTCCAGTATGAATACCCCCAGCTCCCTCAGCTACCTTTCCAGTGTGCCCAAGTTAATTTTTCCCTCAATCCTGACAATCCCTCCAGATCTGATTCTGTCTGAATCTTCCCACTCCACACAAATATTCTGGCAAAACCCGAACAACCCTTCCACCTCATAAACAGCAGAGCATCTGCAACCACTGCCTTTCTGCAGCACAGCTCTCACCACAACCCCACACAGGCAGTATCTGCTACAGCTTGCCACTGAGAGCAGAAAACGCAAACTACCACAGAGTGCTCATTTTGAGACCAAACTCCCATAAATCTGAGTAAATATGTCTCAAACACTGGGAAAGCTCGAACACATACCTGTCATCCAACTCTATCCTTTTCATGCTGTGGAGGTGCAAGACAGCCAGGATTATTGCCACCAGGAATATCACAGCACAGCACACGCCCACACTGATATAGAACACCCGGGTCGAAGTGGTGGGAGCTGCGTTTACAGGATCGACTGCAATGGATGTGGAAAGTTACTGAACCCTTCTCAAAAAGGAGAAAAAAACAACCAAAAACCCCAAACAAAATCCCCCAGAAATGACATTTTGTTAGTTTGTTATGGCAACACAAGCAGAGGGGCTGGAGGCAGGCAGAGGCAGCAGCCTCAGCCATCCCAAATAGTCAATAAGGTATCCTCGAGAACTACCCTGGAAGAGACAGTGGGAGCTAAGGAGAGCCCTGAGCACTGTTTCCCACTGCTTTCCAACAGCATTTTGGCAAAAACACTCCCATTTTGGGTATTACGGAGCCACAGTCAGCCAATAACATTTCCAGGTAGAAAGGGAGGTAAGGAAACTACCTCATTCTATTCCTTCAATAGTGATAAATTAAAACAGCAAATCAGACAGGTCCTAAGGTCAAAAAGACAGATCAGAGTCATGTATGGAAACCAGAGCCCCTACATGTGATACAAAAGTTGTTACAAGACTTGGAATAGGGATTTTTCCTCTTCACCAGTTAAAACAAATAATTACCAAAAAACCACTGCAATACTGGGTACAGTACAGACTACCTGGGGACTGTTTTCATAGGGAAAGCTGTGGAATCAAAGCACATATAAAGTCTTTCAGTTTCTACACCCCAAGATGTACATTCAGGATTACTTACAGATAGCCTTGCTGCTGTTTTTATCAGCTGTTGGAGATTTGACTTCTGGTTCCAGCTCTAAAGAGAGGAGAGGAAACCATTAAGTTTGGAGTACATTTATTATTGCAGCCCTTCACATTGTCTCAGGCATGGAAAAACAGATCTGCTTTTCCAAAGAGAAGAGCTGACTCAAGGACTACACTAATCCCCACATTTCCATTTAAATACCTAACCACGGTAGAATTAAAATCACACTGAAACACAGAGGTCAGGTATTTCACCACTGACACACATGTCCAGGGAGGCAGAGCTTGAACCCACTGAATCCACGAAAAACCCTGCAGCTTGTCCAAGGTCCAAAGCAGCAAAAAAAGAGGTGCAGAGAATGTGTTTGCTAAGGCACTAAACAAAGACCTCAAAGAATCAGTCCCTATAGGAGAGAAAATCATTGTTGGGATGTTCAGACAAGACTCCTCTGATCTTTTGGAGGAAATCCTGGCTCCACTTTAATGTTGCTCATCCTAGGAAGGGATCAGAGATGCAACCACAGGCACTGTGCCTTCTCAGCTGATGCCAGTCAGGAGTCAAAGAGTTAAACAGAAGGATGGAGAGGTGATGCCCATCTCAACACTCATAAATATGCAAGTGAAGGCAGGAGGACAATACTCAGCTCATGTGTGGCAGCAGTCCTTTAGAAAGTGGATAAATCTTCATTAAGCTTACTCTGAGTCTGGTTACCAAGAGGAGCAGTGCAAACCTGGGGAATGCAGGAGATGCCTCCAGATGAACCCCCCCTGAGGATCTGCAGGCAGCTGAGGGAATCCCATGGATTTCTGTGGCTGCACAGGCACAGTCCCACTTGCACATCCTCCCTTCCTGCTCACAGTTGTGTCCAACACAGCACAGCCCCTTCCCACTCCTTAGTAAGCCAGTGCAGCTTAGGAAAAAATAATCCAAAGGAGGGAAAAAATCAAAGAGTTTTTCTTTTTTTATCCCTTTTTTTTGAACCTGAGGAGGAATTATAAGGAATGCCCTGAGCAAAATGACTAGCAAGTTCCTGCATATTCCTAACTTATTAAATTCAACCAGAAACCCCTGTATGCTCTACACCAATCAACATACACCAAACAAAGCCTTTTTTTTTTCTTCTGGTTTTATGGACCTGCAGAAACAAGATCCTTGTAAGGAGCACTTCTGATGGTTCAGGCAGTGGCTGTCTCAGCCCCCAGAGAACTGTGTGGTACTTATGGAAAGCTCCATCACACATCCACTGCTCAGTAAGCTGTGAATGGATCAGCAGGGCTGACTTCCCCCACCTGGAGCATTTGAAAAAATACCCAAGAAAACATGAAATGAAGGTTAAAATATCAACATTATCAGCCAGACCTCCATTTTACCAGAAGGAGATACACATTTTGAATGAAGAATGGTCTTCCTGAAGCCCCAGTGCAAGGAACATGAGTATCTCAATGTTGTGTGCTACAAAGCATGGCTGGCTCTTCCATCCACACCTTCCCCGAGCTCATCCTTAGATATTTATACTCAAGAAAAGTGATAAACCCCCCTTTATAAAGACAGCTACTGTCCTCAAAGGCTCCAGGGAAGCTGAACAGAGGCAGGAGGAACATGCAAAGAGGGAGGTGGCTATTCCCAAATACTGCCTAGGAGTGGGACACGACAGGCATTTTTAAGGAGGGCCCATCTCTTGGGATTCTCCAAAATAATTTTCTTCTGATGCCTACAAAAATACTAGGAAATCCTATGAAAATTTTAGGAAGCAGCAGCAGTAAGCAGGAACAATCCAAGAACAAATTATGCCTGCAGATTCCCAAGTGGTAACACAGAAGAGTCAATTTAGGATTTCCAAAATCTGGATTATCTTCCAAGATCATTTTGTGCTTCACATAGAACAGACTAACACCTCCTACACTCACTAAATAGACAATCTTATCACAATTTATAAAGAAAGTCAATTTTATTGGTAATTCTTGAAACAATTTGAATTCTCAGAATGTTGCAGTTTTGAGGGAACTGGTTTTTCCTTTCCAAGCAGAGAGAAAATGCTTTTTGTTATAGATCTATAAAAAGGTTAGTCAGTGCAACAGAACTCTTGGGGAAAGTTGTTCATTCACCAGCTTCTGCTTTTAACCAAAAGTGCCCATTCCTCTCTGAAAGGCAGAATTTTACCTGATTTCTTCTGATCCTCCCCAAAATTCACTGTTACTCTTCTCCTGGATATACACCACCCCACTTTCTTTTCCCATCACACTGAAACAGTCAAAACTTTTAAATATCCAGAACTTCGTCTCTTACTTTTGTAGCACATTTTCCTTCGTTTGAAATTTAAAACTGTGATGTTTTTTGAGGAGTTTATTGTTAAGTTGAGCTGCATCAGTATTGTGACATCGGAGTCGAGTCTGCCGGTGCAGGAGAGTTCGACACGGAACACTGTGAACACAACACAGGGGTTACAGGGCACTGGGACACCCTCAGACACTGGGATGAGAGAACATTTGAATAAGGGCCTTTTGAAGTACATTACAAACACCATAAATGATCACATTGTAAAGAACTCGACACTAAGAAGAGCTATTTTAGTCTTCACACCTCATCACTTCAGCTATTAGAGCATTAAAGGACGAGGATTTTAAATCCGTTTTTGTCAATTTTATTAAGGTTCTCAGATTACTAAAAGTGTATTTGTGGCTAAGTGACCATTATTCATCCATGAGCTGGATGAGGGTGGGGAGTTTACCTGAGAGGGTGCGAGGAACTTCTCCTTGTAGAGAAATGTTGGCCTGGGGCAGAGCCATAGCCACGGGATCATGGACCTGAAATCCCAGTTTATATTCAACCTGTAACAACAGTTGGCAGAGAGAAAACACATCAGAAATCTGTCTAGGAGTATGAAGAAATGCAACACCCCTTTCTGTAATTCTTCTTGAAAATAAAACCCCATACATTATTTTCAAGGAGTGCTGGTAATTTTAGGCATCCATATTCCAAGTTCTTAAGTGACATTTTAGTATGAAGACTTTTGTGACAGTTCAAATTAAGAAAGCCAAAACAGAAGCTACTCTTAAAATCATTCCTTAAAATCTGGGGCAGAATTCAGTGTGCTTGTATTAAAAAAAAAATTCCCCCACAAACCTCACTCAAACTTACTTGTTCAAAAGTCAGTTTGTTAGAGCTGCTAGAATTCAAAAAATTCCCTCTCCCACAGTCAGTTTTACAAACAAAATTGCTTAGAAATAGTTTATTCAACTACAGTCAAGATTTTGTTTCCACTTAAGAAGCTGACTCTGCCAACATTCATTCAAAAAAAAGTAGAGGACCTACTCTAAGCCATAAGCTCCTCTTGGAAACTCATCCTACCCCTCCATTCTCAGCTGAATTAATTTGTTTGACTTCATCCCAACAGTTAGTTTTTTCTCCCTTTCTAAAACATAATATGGTTCATTTCTGTTATCAATTTATTTTTCAGTCAAGATGCCAAGGGAAGAGACACAACCCAGTCTCTGAGCTCCTCCAAGTCGCACTGCACCCGGTTAGAACGGAAGATGCCGAGGGGTTGCAATCACAGGAATGGGAATCACAAGCTCCAGAATTCCTCCTCAGAATTCCCAGCCAGGCTCAAGGAAACACAGGGCAGGGCCAGGAATGCAGGAAGCTGTGACAAGGGAGCTCCTACTCAAATGCCAAGCGACTGAAGTGTCACTGTGCATGTGGAACAGGGGATCGGGGCTGGCTGGCACTCGAGCCAACTCCACTGCAGCCAAAAGTCACTCCCCTTAACAAGCTACACCACAAAGGCAAGAACGATGGCAGCAGCAAGGGCAACCTTCAGGACCTGCACTGGTGGAGCTGTTTAATGCTACTGCTCCTACTGCAGCCTTTCCTACTTAAGGGCAGAAGAACAACCATCACTCAAGTTTAAAAAAAAAAAAAAAACCAAGAATGAACATCTGGCAGAGACTAAACAGATCATTTCATACATGAAAATAAATTGCTAAGTTACTGGAAATGCTTCAGAATGTAAGAGCATACGCAATCTCTCCGACAGCTGCTGCTGCTGCATGCTCCAGGCACGGTGATTAAGTGACATAAAAACCCTTTCCATTTAATCAGGGCTCAGTAATAACATACTGGATGCTGCTTTTATAGGCTCTCCTTGTCTCCAAGCATATGTTTTTAGAAATCTCTACAACAATTGCTCCACATACGATTTCCAGAGCCTTCAGTTCATTGGCTGCCCTTCTGTGTGTCCAAAGCACCAAGAGAAGAGATTCCACAGCCAGGGGCTTGTATGCATACATGGACCTTGCCAGGAGCAAGAAGCATAAAAAGCTTTGAAATAAGTGCTTCAACTTTCTAAAATAAGGAACAGCCTGGATGTATGCCATCTTAACTTACTGCCTGCAGTCATATGAGCAAGTACTTTGCACCTTGCATTTCTGTGAAGAAAAAAAGCCATTAAATGATAACAGTGGGTGTTCACCAAGCAGAACAGCTCGTGTCTCAAGTAGCCAGAGCAGAAGTCATGAAGCCATCTCACCTTGGATTTGGCATGCCAGGTGAAGTGGAGATTGTTGGTCTCACTGGGTATTAGGAGATTGAAGGACAAGGCATAGTGATTGACCACATCATTCCTCACGTAAGACAACTCTGCATCCAGACCTGTAAGAAGAAAAAGAAGAGTAAGACAGGGAAGAACACGAAAAAGCACATTGGAACAAAACTTTCGGGACCACCAGCTCCACTACAACTCCAGTATCTGCATGTTGAAGCAAACACTTCTCCTAGTCCATAAATTCTGAGACAGGTTTGGAGACCAAGGCTCACAGGGTGCTCCAAAGTCTTACAGAGCAATCACTGAAGAGAGGTGCCAGAGCCTAAGGAACAGGTAAAAGCTGGAATGTAATGGAAGGAAACACAACCTCTCATATAAACATCCAGGGGAGTCATTATAGGATCTCCTGAGCATCCCCTGTTCTGCTTCTGGGAATCACAGCTCATTTTATTTACAGCTGTGTTCACTCAAACCAAACTTCTCTGGATTATCAGTCAGTTATCACAGGTAACTCCTTCTGGAATAGCTCATTTCTTGAGCCCGAGACACCTAGGCAGTATGGAATTAGCTTCAAGGTAATTAGATCACAGAATCCCAGAATGGTTTGGGTGGGAAGGGACCTTAAAGTCCATCCAATTCCACTCCCTGCCATGGGCAGGGACACCTTCCACTAGCCCAGGGTGCTCCAAGCTCTGTCCAGCCTGGCCTTGGACACTTCCACAGATGGGGCAGCCACAGCTTCTCTGAGCAGCCTGTGCCAGGCCTAATCACCTTCACAGGGAACACTTTCTTCCTAATATCTAATGTAAATCTCTCTATTGTGGTTTAAAGCCATTCTACTTGTCCTACCACTGTCTGCTCGTGCAAAAAGTCACTCTCCCTCATGCAGAGTGAGAAGTGACATTTGTACACTCAGCAATAGCAACATTTTCTTCTCTGAACGTTTAAATACCCCTAGAGACCTGAAAGCCCCACAAAACTATCCATTTCAGGGCACTAAGGTGCATTTCCCTACGTAAGACACAGCCAGTGATATTATAAACACTGCAGCTGCTGTTATTTTTTGTGGCACACGATCCAAGGTCACGCTGAACACAGGGTAGGACCCTGCAGCTTGCCCTGGGTGTCAATAGCAATTAGTGGCAGGGTAAGCACTGCTTCCCTGCAGGGGTAAAATTAATCCCAGCTCCATATCCTCAGGACAAAACCACACTGGATTTGCAGTCAGTACCATCTGGCCTTGTCTCATACAGCTCCTCCTCCAGTGCTCCCAGTTAAATGCTACCAAGGCTCTTGGACATGCCAGGAGAACAGTGGGGTAAACCAGACACTGAATATTCCACACTGAGCGAACAGAGCTCAAATCAAACAGTCACAGTGCGAATGGGAATGGAGACAGCAGATTCTGGGATGCCTCCTCATGGCCTTCCAGTACCTAAAGGGGGCTTTTCAAAAACAGGGAGACGTTTTTCAAAGTGAGACAGTGATAGGACAAGGGGGAATGGTTTTAAACTAAGAGAGGATATCCCATATCCTAATATGGGATATTCGGAAGAAACTCTTCCCTGTGAGGGAGGTGAGGCCCTGGCACAGGTTGCCCAGAGAAGCTGTGGCTGCCCCTGGATCTCTGGAAGTGTCCAAGGCCAGGTTGGATGAGGCTTGGAGCAGCCTGGGAGAGCAGAAAGGGGCAGGGGGTGGGACTGGATGGGCTTTTTCCAACCTAAACTATTCTATAATTCCTTTTTTTTTTTTTTTTTTTTTTATGGCTAGAAAGTCAAGAATATTGGAGAGGCTGTGACTTCAAGCATTTAAGGCATCCTGAAATCATGTCAAGAATCCAGAGAATCATGAAAGGCTGGGTTTTCTTAAGAAATTAAGGAAAAATAAATCCAAGCTAACCACTGAACTGTGTAGATAAGCTGAGTACAGATCAAGTACAAAGTGACATTTTCTCTTGTTTCAGAATTTGATTTAATCCATCTTGCTTCCAACAAGATACAAAAATGCAGTCAAGATGTTCCTCCACACTCTTGCTGCTGTTAACCACTTTTATTCCCTGCTGGCTCATCGGAGTCCCAAAACTTAACAACCCCACAGTTTAATCACAGGTACTGGGGGTGGTGAGGGGGAGAACCCCAAAGACCGGATGCATGAAAGGAATCAGGATAATGGAGTAATCCCAGGGAGCAATGATCTCACACAAGATGCTGAGCAGAAAAAGATGCAGGTGCTGCTCTAAGTGTTGAATGCAAACAGTCTGAGACAGTACCTAAAAGTTCAATATTCCTTATACAGATAATCCCTATTTCCACTTAAAAATAAATGGGAAATGCAAAAACCGGCAAAACAGGGAGGTGGGGGAAGCCCACACAGCCCCAGACACAAAATACAATTTTGAAAACACTTAAAAGCAACAGCAAACTTCAAAAATCCCTACCCAGATCATTTTTATATGTCTACAGGTTTATACATGAAACCCAACTCAGAGTTAGCAAACACAGAAGGAGCATGGGGAAGAGCTCACAACTACCAGACACTCAGCATTAGATCCAATCAAGATGGGAGGGTTTAAAGGCAGAACCTTCATTCAAATAAACCCCATTAAGTAAAAACCATTTTAAAAATTAGGGAAACAAAAGGATTAGTAATGGGAGACAATGCAATTGGAACAAGGAAACTACTTCTGGAATAAAGAAAACCTCTTGTTGGTAAGTGGTCCCAGCAACCAGAGGTTCACAGAAACATTTCAGAATTTCAGGATGATAATTCTTGATTTAATAGAAACTTTGTAGAGAAACTGGTCATTGTAACCAAATGGGTACATGGCAATAAAATTGCCTATTGCAAAACCCCAGCTTCATAAAAGCAATATAAAATGCAATTGTAACTGAAGCTGTCAGAAGTATCTTGATGTGCAACATTATCTAAAAGCGTACAAAATCAAATTACCCTACAGAAGATCAATCAAACCTCCAAGCTTTAATTGTGGTACAACACTGAGGAATTTCATTTTATAGGACACAAATGTTTTGTGCCTCTACTGCCAGAAAAAGCTCCACACTAACAGGAGACGCTAATTACGTGTATTTCACAAGCAAAATAGAAGAGCTGCATGAGAATTGATGTTGTGTTTTATTGCTTCAAAATATTATGCTTCAAGACTGCCATAGAAAAATAATTTCAGAGGTTCTGTACTACAGCTCTGAATTCCTGAAAAAGGCAGAAGATTGTCTGACTCAGAGTCCTGTTCCCATCAGGGAGCTAAAGAAACCACCCTGAGAAGGATTAAAACCTGAGGACACAGTGACACTTCACCAGCAGATCCTCTGTGCTGCCTGTGTTGGTGGATCACAAACTTTAGGAAGTTCCTCAAGAAGGCTGGAGTGGGACTTTTGACAAAGGGCTGGAGTGCCAGGATGAAGGGGAATGGCTTCACACTGGCAGAGGGCAGGGTTAGATGGGATATTGGGAAGAAATTCCCTGTGAGGGTGGTGAGGCCCTGGCACAGGTTGCTCAGAGAAGCTGTGGCTGCCCCATCCCTGGAAGTGTTCCAAGGCCAGGCTGGATGAGGCTTGGAGCAATCTGGGTTATTGGAAGGTGTCCCTGCCCCTGGGAGGAGATGGGACTGGATGGGCTTTAAGGTCCCTTCCAACCCAAACCTATCCACAACTCTGTGATTAAACTCACAGGCAGTATCTCCCAACTGCTTCTCACTAGATCTTTTTTCTCCTAGGAATCTGGGTCAATGTTTTCTCCAAGCCTGGAAACCGATGGATACACCCTTGGGAAATGTCAGTGTTTCAATACTGTACAGTAATTTCCCCTTTCTAGCTTAGCAACAATTAAAACATTTCCTCTCTAGCACATCTTTTCCCATCAGTGAACTACAGACAAAATTCCATTTCCCACACACAGCTAAGAACCAGGGTCCTCCCCAGACAAGCAAGCTCCCATCTCCCCACCTCCAATCCACCACAGGACAGATCTGCTTCCAGATCATCCTTCCATTCCCCATTTTTCATCCCCTCACTACCTCCCCAGCTCAATCCTGAATTCCCCAAGCACTCTGTCTTTATCATTTATCTCAATCAGGCCAGCAAAACACACAAAACTTTGCAGCTGAACTTGCCAGTGAGAAAAAGCCCCACCCAGCCTGTGCTGCAGGCAGGCAGGCAGGCAAGTGAGTCCTGCAGCCACAGGGGAGCCCAGTGCTGATCCCGGGAGCTGCACCACATTCCAGCTGTAAGGGAAGGCACTGGAAAGGTATGGCCAGGTCAGGAATCACACAGGGAGAAGAGCAGTGCAGAGCCAGAGCTCTGGTTCACTGACAGGGTGTGGGATCTGAGTCACACTATGACAGCTGAAGTCTAACTCAGAATTGCTTTAATTTTGCATTTCCCCTTTTTCCTTCAGACTTGCACACTTACACATGCCTGGCAACATTCCTTATTGAAGCCTTCAGTGAGCAAAGTGCAAGGAGTCAAGCTGGCACTATGCAGGGAGAGAAAACAAATGGGGGAACACTCCTCAGTGAGTTTAACTCCCTGGATTAGTGAGGATGCCCAGGAGCATCCCATATGGAGGGTGAGACTGCAGCAGCACTTAGATGGAGCTCACACTAAAACAGTCCTGTGACTTCATCTGTACTGTAAGGTTTTTCCAAAGCATGCTTTGGATGTAGGTAAAATGGAAAAATGGCATCAAATGAAGCAGGTCATTGCCAATACACAGCCTAAAGCAGTGACCTCAGCTTTTCACTTTTTTAATGTAAATCTCTTTCGAACTCAGCAGCAGCATAAGATGCACCAGCTGAGGCAGCAGGATGCAGAGGAAAAGAGAAACAAATCCTAGTTTCTCAGTTCTTTCAGATTTTAACAATGCTCAGTAAACTACTAAACCTAAACCTCCTTACTGGTGGGTGAGGGGAGGGAAAATGTCATTCTGCAAGATGCTGGGCTCCTCTGAAGGTGTTTTAATTCTTCCTTTACACTAAGTAGGACAAATCCAAGATGGATTTAATGTTGTGTGTCCTAAATGGAATAATAAAAGGAGAAAACAGGTAGCTCTAGGAGGAAAACAAAGATGCAATACAAACAGCTACAGGAAATGGGCAGCTCCTCAATCATTTTCTAGGCAAAGTGGCAAAACATAAAGAAAGGGGTAAAGAGCCTTACAAAGAAATATCACAAAATGCAAAGGAGGAAAAAAAGCAGCTTCTGTTGGTTTAAGCAGAATATTGGTGATCGATGCTGACAAGTTTGAAAAGCTGGGCTGCAGCTTTGCTTTGGCAAAGCTCCCTAAGCAAGTCCATATGCAGACAAGGCACAGCACGGAAGGATCTGGTTTCTCCTTACTTGGACTTGACCAACCTACACCAACACACATGAAATCAGTTCAGAGCAATGCTCTGCTGGATTTTGAGGCAAAACCACCAACCTTTTACCCAGGCAGCCTCTGAATCTCATTATTAACTTCCCCATCTTTGTACCTTGGGCACAGACTTGAAAGAATAAATTAAAGTTGAAGGCAAACAAAAAGGTAAATTTAAGCAGCAGCACAGAGAAAGTCTGTCATTCTTTGCACTGTTTAACATAACAAAGCATCTGAAGAAGCTCAGAAAGGAAGGGGAGAGGCCAACTTTCATTCCCAGATGCCAAGGATGCTGGGCAGCCCTTGTGTTCATGACAAAATTGAATCATGTCAGTCCAGCAGCTTAACAAAACAATTCTTGGCAAATGTCCTTGTGCAAATGCAGTCTAGCTTCAACTCTTTTTTTTTTTTTTTAATTTTAAGCCCAATATACAAAAGAAACTTGCCTCTGCCACCATGAGAAAATTGGATTTTATTTCTATAAAGCAAACCTATCCTGCAACATGCACCAGTACTAACACCTTCTTCTTAAAGATGACAGCAGCATTTAGGAGTCTCTTACCTGGGGTTTCATTCTTTACTAAATCACTTCAAATCTCCGTAACACAATTCTGGCAGATTTTGTCTTAAATGGAGCAATCCAAAATGAGTGTGCAATTCAAGAGTTTCCTATCAGACTAGGGCTAAAATACTGCAAAAAGCAGCATTTCATTAAAAGCAGTCTGGTAACAACAGCTGACAATTATCTGTCCAGTGGCTCCCCAGCAGAGAAATGACTAAAATTGGGGGCTGTCTCCTTAATGCTCTAGTCTGTAATTTAAAAGAGTTTCTTCATCAGCAGCTGAGAAATCTCCACAGTGTGACATCAAACCACCACAGCCCACCCAGAGCAGAGCCACTCCTGATCCTGACTCACAGCCACTGAAACCAATTAACAGGGAAGATTTACCCAGTTCAGTGAGTTATGATCTTTATATAAATATTTTATTTGCTCTATTATGTACTCCAGAACGAGGCCTCTGCTCCTGAGCAGCTCATCTGGGTTAGTCCTCTGGCCAGACCAGAAGTTTCCACACCAGGATGACACTTGTGTGAGAGTACAAACCTCAAGGTTCAACACCCCTCCAACATCACCCCCTCCCAAGCCTGCTCATCCCACTCCATAAACACACTGGATTCTCCCACCACTGGACAATTTACCTTGCTGAAGAAAGACAGTGCCTTCTTACTTCCATTTTCCTTTCATTTAAAGTGCACCCTAAGTCTGAAACACTGACTTTAAATGCTAAACTTTGCTGGTTTTGTAGCAGGTTCTGCAAATGTCCACTGGAAAATACAGCCCAAACTGAAGGAAATGTGACCCCAGAATTAAAAATCAGCTCTTGATGACTGTTTTTTCCTTTTTTATTTTTTTTTTTTTAACAGGGTAGAAAGAACACATACCCAGAGCAAGCCTTATTAGTTTGAATGTGCTTAATTAATTCAACAATCAGCCTGCCCCGGGCTGAAAATACAGCTGGGAGTTCAAAGACACAAGGAAAAAAAATGCAAACTGATCCACATGGATCGATTTAGTTTAGAAAACAGCATTGGGAATGCAATACTAAGCCTCTGAAAACACAGACACACAAAAAACTACTCACATCATATTTGTGCATATCCAGTACATACAACAATAAAGTGAAATTTGCTTTACTAAAACAAGCAACTGAGCACTGCCCTCCACCTGCATTTTCACTTAAGTGTTCCACAGAGCTACAGTCTGCCAGTTAAGAGTTGTTGGTCAGGATTTGGGGCTGAAATACTTGTTTTTAAACACTTTACACATTAGGAGTCTCCAGAAAAGATGACTGATGAAAAATAAAACAGGGCAAAAACAAGTTAAACCTTCAGCAACATGGTGATGATAAAGAAGCAGCTTTTTCAGTCTCCTAACACGGGCACCAGGGACTGTCAAAGGATGGTGATCAGTGTCAAGCCGAAAGAAAAAGCAGCAGCACAAACCCAGCAATACTCACAGCTCTGCAAGCTCACCCAGCTCCAAGGAGAAGCAGCAGAGGGAACAAGGGCTGTGCTTATTTGTTATCTGTGCAGAGTTAACTTCTCATGAGCTGGAGGGGGAATACAACGTGCAAGGCATTCAATTTGAGGAAATACCCAACATAACTTCAAGGCAATTAATGCACCCTTGAAAACCGACCAAGACTCCTTGGCAGGAAATCTTAGCAGGAAGCTTCCCAATATCCAGCAAAAGGGAGAAAAACTCTTAGCTGAGAGCTCTCATTATGTCCTTGTGAATCTTCACAGGCCGTTCACCCCCAATTCACCTCATCGATACTGTTAAATACAATTTGCAAATTCAACACCCCAGGCAAATAGGATTTTTTTCCATTGAAAGTCCTTTTGGAAAGTCAGAGGGAAGATTTCTTCACTTCCACAGGAAGAAGCTCCCCTAGGAGATGCCACCTGCTGAAGTACAATCAGTATTCTACTCAATCCATACTAAATAGAAGATATTAATTTTTCCTGGGACCCAGCTGCTTACCCTTTATTTGTCTCTGAACAGCAACAACAATCACATTTTCAAGCACCTGCTTGTTCTCCCCTTCACCTACAGAAAAAAAAAAATCTCCACTTTTCTGCTAGGTAGGATATAAAGTTCCCTGTGGAAATAGTTAAGTGACACTTCTTAATGGGGAGGGGAGACCCCAAACCACTACCCAGATATCATATCTCACCTCAGTGTAAAATGCAACTGAACTCTGCTCCTGACAACACCTTTCTAAATGAAGCTCGTCCATTTCAAGAAAAAAAAGAAAACCTAGAAAATTCACCAAAATCAGCAGCCACATTGCTGTTAATAGGCAGGATGGTGCACAAGTTACCTGAAGCACAGATTCCAAAGGAAAAATACAGCAGAGATGCACAAAATGGATACTTGAATGCAGAGGAAAATTAGTGGAAAGGACCTACAAAGAGGGCAAGGGGAAATGGGACAACTGGGAATAGGAATAGCACAGGTACAGGGTTGGAAGCAACTGAAAGGAAACTCTGTAACACAAAAAAATAAATCGAACTTTAGGAAAATATAGAAAGGAACTTTATTCTTAGAAAGTTCTTATAAAAGAACTTTTATTCTTAGGAAATAAAGATTTAACTTAGCAGCTATGGCGAATTTCATCATTACTGTAATAAGAAGTTTGATGCTCCTTTTGAATTAGAATGAAAGCAAACACTGAGAATAGAAAACCAAAAGGTTCCCTCCTCATGAACTGCAGCTGGCAAGAGCACAGTCCTCAAAGTAAAACAACCTCTGATCAAATGCTCAGTAGTGCTCCAAAGCTTTGGCAGGGAGCTGCTGTCATCTTCCCAGCTTAAACACCACCACCTCACTGAGGTATGCCAGGTGTCATTTGGGCTAGTGAGTAACGTGTGTTTGTGGTCCTTCAGTGTCACCTACCCAGAGAAGTTGTGCCATTTCATTTTTATTTCATTTAGTTATAGCAATGTACCCACATGTTGATGATGGAGGTGACAAGACCCTAAGTCACCTCCAGAACAGTGTCCTGGCCAGTGCCATGGCTATTCCAGTAACGAGTACACGACAGAGTACAAATAAATCTAATATTAATTAGGAAGAACAGACACACCCCCTCCCTCAGTGCTTCAGATCTCAGCCTTGAAGCCCATGCTCCTGGTTCTGTGCCTGACAGGATTGCTAAAGGGATAATGGACTGTCCATGTCTTTTGAGATGCTTTGAACAGCCTCAGAGTGACGCGGATTGTTTGATACAAAACCAAGCTCTAAACAAACTAAGCCAGGTCTGTTTGCTCCTGTGGCCATCTCTAAACCCACAGAGCTTAGTGGT
This sequence comes from Rhadina sibilatrix, assembly GCA_013400275.1. Lineage (NCBI taxonomy): Eukaryota > Metazoa > Chordata > Aves > Passeriformes > Phylloscopidae > Rhadina > Rhadina sibilatrix. The sequence continues at coordinate 127,654 of VWYO01002110.1, read as the reverse complement.
TTTTTCTTTTATTAGGAATTACTCTACAAGGCCATCAACTTATTTCAGAAAAGGCCCAAACAGATTGGAGGGAAGAATCATCATTAGTTTCTCAGCCTGCTCTAGCTTTCCAAGCTTCCCATGCAGCAGCTCCCATGCCTGCGTTCCCACTTTGCTCTTTCCCAAGCAGCGTGCTGAAATCAATATACTGGTTAATTTAATTACAGCTATTCAACACCCAGTAAGTGGCAGGGAAATTCTAAAGCATCACATTAGTTTCATGCTGTTGCTTCTGCTCTCAGCTCTCCGGAGCAGTCAGTGCAAATATGTGAGTTATCCGCCTGAAAGAAGGACAAAGGCGGCGATGGAAGAGGAATAATGCCTTTGAAGCCTCTGCCATCGCGCCCTTTGTGCCACCACAAGGCGTTTGCAGAGAGCGTTAGCATTCATCCCGACATGGGAGCTGCTGGTGCTGCTGCCATTCCAGGGGAAAAAGGGAAAAAAACTCAATGCACCAGGCACAACTCATTAAATGCACTTCAGCCTGTACTCCCTGCTCTCACGGCTGAGACCTTGAATACGGTTCAATCCTGCACATTAAATTACACAGGAGTAACTCTGACTTAACACCCGTCCCCTGCAAGGGAAGTAGGAGCCTCCGTGATATTCCAGTCTGGATACCTTCAGGTAGGAATTAGTCATCAAGCCATTTCACTAGAGCTCAGCACAACCGCGAATCAACACATTTGGAATTTGTCTCATTAATTCAGCTTTTCCAGTATCCAAACACAACTCCGAAGAGCAGAAGGGGAGGAGAAAAACACAAGGCTTCATCCTTTAAAATACCCAGAGTGTACAGTACAGCTGCCTCCACAGCTCCCACTCTCAGGAAAACACCACCCTGGGATTTTTCATGCCTGTGAACATGATCCCTATCTCCTGTATTTTCCTCTGTGCAGGTGGTGTTTAGGAGCAGTTTCGGTCCCTGCCCTCCTCCCAGTATCCTGAGCCCTTCTTGCTGGCTTTTCTCTGCATGCAGGGAGCTGTGCCTCCATTTCCTCTCTTTCTGTTCCCATTCTGTCTGTGCACTTGAAGGAGAAAGAGGCCAAATAATCAGCAGTGATAAATAGGATGCTGCCAAACAGAATGCAGGTGTAAAGTCACAAGAGTGAGGAATGCAGCTTTGGGAATTTTTCCCCTCACCACCAGCAGGACAGCCTCCAGCCTCAGAGGTCAGGTTTCTTCCAAGTCCCTGACACACAAATGTTACAAGAGCCACAAACATTTATCACTAAACAGAGCTTGGTCTCTGGGGAGCTAAAATGGCTGTTTCCTCCCAGGCTTGAGCACAGACAGAGCTGCACGAGACAGCCCAGTCCTGCCTGAACACCAGTGTGCAGAAGGAAAAAGCCTTCTCCAGGCAGGATTCAGACAGAGCCCCCAGCAGTGTAAATCCCAACACACCAGCTGATGTGGTAAAGCAGGATTCAGATATCAACCACCCACCTCAGCAATGCTGAGCAATCAACACATGCAAGGACTGAAGTTTATTTCACCCACTTCTGCCTTAGCAGCACCACAGAACATGGTTTCAAAGCAACCCTAATCCAGGACAGAGGCTGCCTCCTCTAGGAGGAAAGCCTTCCACTGGCTACTTCAAGCTTCCAGAATCTTATTCTTCTGCAGGTTTGCAAGCATTACCAATACTGCAGTGGATGATACGATTTCACACATCTCCAAAGAAATGGTGGTGCAGTTATTAGAACTGTGCAAGCTAAAGGGGAGCTAAAGGGGAGAATGGAAAGGGACAGAGGAACCCCAACTGCAGCTTGTTCTCAGAAGCCTCAATATGGATGTGAACCACGGCACTGGGTCAATCAGAACAACAGGCACCCAGGCACAATGGGAGGTGCCAGAATGGACACAGGTAAATCAGACAGACAGACACAATGGGAGGTGCCAGAATGGACACAGGTAAATCAGACAGACAGACAGCCAGGCACAATGGGAGGTTCTCAAATGGACATGGGTAAATCAGACAGACAGACAGCCAGGCACAATGGGAGGTTCTCAAATGGACATGGGTAAATCAGACAGACAGACAGCCAGGCACAATGGGAGGTTCCAGAATGGACACAGGTAAATCAGACAGACAGACAGCCAGGCACAATGGGAGGCTCCAGAATGGACACAGGTGAATCAGACAGACAGACAGCCAGGCACAGTGGGAGGTTCCAGAACGAAGACAGGCTGATGCAAGGAACTTGTCACGACCTGCTGCTGCACAGCCCTGAACATCTGCCTGTCCCCAGCCCCACTGCTCCAGAACAGGCTGGGTAACATTCGCCCACAATCCCAAACCCACCACTACTGCACACCCATTACAGACTGTCAGTGGCCTAAAGGGCTTTACGGAGTGAGGTAGCAGAACTATTATCCTAGAAACAGCACTTGCACTTCACTGGATATAGCAGAACATTTTCAGCAGTTCAGTTTTGTTTCAGTGTGTGGGGTTTGTCAGGATTGGAAGTATGTTTTCCATCCAGGTGTGCACCTATATAAATCTTCCCTTTCTACTGGTGCCATGAAGTGGGATTTTGTACTCCTGCAAAGACGGGCACGTGGAACACTGCAAAAGTACAGCCTGCAAAAAGCTTCTGTTCTTCAGAGCCAAGCACTTAAAAGTTATGAAATGAAGATTTCAGAACACGTATGCAAGAGAACCTGATCTTGAATGGCAAGTCACATAACACACACACATCTGCTTCCACGTCTTGGGGTACTCAAAACATCTGCTCCTTGGGAGACATCTCCTTCAACCTCCTGTAACCTTGGAGGCTCACTGCTGCATTTTTTTTCTAGTACTTGTGAGTTCTGCATCTCCCAGGGAAAATGATCTTGGGTACTGCTAACAACCCTCACTCAGAGCACAGCACTGGTTGGCTGGTGGTGCTCCAGGCTGTGATGTTATACAAGACAGGCTGAGTGGGATTTTAACAGGGCCCTGAAGCTTTTCAAGAATCACAAAGAATACAAACATTCGGCTCCCTTTCATAACAACCAGACAACAAAGGAACAAGAGGATTTCCAGCCACTATAGACTCTGCAAATACCATAAAGCACTTTTGATAGGAACTCCTGTGGCCAGCTCCCCAAAACAGTGACATCAACAAAGCTGTTTCACAGTATACAATGAAGACAATTAACATCATCTACTACAATAAGATGATGTTTAGACTCCATTTCTAACATACAAAATTGCATTTGGCCTGTAATTTCCCAGGACTCTGCTCAACCCTGGTGAAGACACACCTGGAGCACTGGGCTTCCCAAGAGAAGAGGCACAGAGTTGCAGGAGACAGTTCAGTGAAGGACCACAAAGAGGCTTAAAGGAACCTCCACCTCCACCATGAGAAGACACTGAGAAAGCTGGAGCTGTTCAGCCTGGAGAAGAGCTGACTCAGGAGGATCTCATCAATGTACATAAATATTCAAAGGTGTGTGCAGAGAGGATGGAAGCAGGTTCCCACCGGTGCCCAGTGACAAGATCCAAAAAACAGGCACAAACTGAAACACATGAGGGTCTGCCTGAAGAGCAAGAAAAACTCAATCTAGTGAAGGTGACTGAGCACTGGCACAGGCTGCCCACAGAGGTGGTGAAGTCTCCATCCTCTGAGATGTTCAAAAGCTCTGGGATGTGGTGCTGGACAAGCAGCTCTGGGTGGCCCAGCTTGAGCAGGGGGTGGGACCAGATGACCTCCAGAGGTCCCTGCCAACCTCAACCACTCTGAGTCACCACCTCAATTTAAAAACCAAACAAACAACCCTCTGCTGTAACAGATTTTGCATCGATGTTGCATCTTCCAGCCAGACAACTCATTTCAGTAAACTGCACAATGGCTTTAAATGAAATTCTAGAACACGTAAGTACAAGTCACATAAGTGAAATGAATTTAATTCTGTAATTGAGCGAGTGCAAATATAAAACTAACAACAGACAGCATTCAGTGATTGCTCAGAAGAAACTAGGCCAGAGAACACTAAATTTGGAAACTCAGTGTAAACATTGTAGGACTTCTGACTTTAAAATTCCCCTGCAATTCTAATTTAGCCCCCGTATATATATGCATTATGATAGCTCCTAGTTACACAATAATGTGGTGGTATTTTCCCCCCATGGGACTAAAGTCTCAGTTAACATCCAGACCAGACTCCTAAAAAGACCCAGAGCCATGTGACAGGAGGGCTATCCACAAGACCAATTTCACAGCTGAAATACATGTAGTCTGCAAAAAAAAAAAACCCTGCAGGGACAGAAAGGGTTGTCCTCACTGCTTAAGCACCTTCTTGCTGCCATGAATGCTGCAAAAGAACAGTCTGCAATGCCAGGAGAACTGCTTAAGCCAAGTTTTCACAGGCAGCTATTGATTCTGGTCCTCAGAATCCTCACAGGTCTCCCGTGAGGCTGAGCTCAGAACTGGTGGGAACTCACAACCAAGGTCTAAGAGATACCAAAGGAATGCACAAAGTGACAAGTAACACCGTGTATTGAAACAGCCTAGATCCAATCCCTAATTATTAAAGCGAGCTATCTAATAATAAGGAATATTTTCTACCTTATTCTCTAAACCTTGGATTGCTACCTGCTAAACAGGGATATACCAGCCTTCACATCCCAGGATCCTGTGAAAAGCAGAACAATGGAACATTTCAACATAAGGCAAACACCACATTTTGATTTCATGGGAAAACTGGAATGAAAGTCACTAAATCAAGTAGAGACCTCCTACTGCATAAGTCATCACTTAACTTCACACCACCTGGCATGTTCAGCACCACAAGGGATCAGTGGAAAAAGAGACAGGATCAGGTGGTGCTCTCAACCTGTACAGTCACTATATAAGACTTAACAAAACTTTCTTCAGGTCTAAGCATGGGCCCAAGAAAGATTCTCCAGATGAACCAGCTCCAAAAAGCTACAGATGATGGTGCCAAGAGAGTTGAGAGACACCCCAAAAGTGGTTGTTGCGCTCTGGATGTCTCTTCCCAAAAAGTAGCACTTCCCTTCCTCCTCCCCAACTCCCCCTCACCCTGTACCTCGTCACTGCTCTCACTCTGACACCTCTGCCTCCTGCTGCCATCGCTGGAGTCATCTCAGCCAAGTCCCCTCAGCTATCTCCTTCCTACTCCATCCCCTCTATTGCCAAATCCTGCCTGGTGCAAGCGGAATCTGACACATACAAGCATGTGAAAACCACAGATTATTTCTCCCAAAGGCTTGTTGTAGTCTGGGTGGCTGGGAATATTTTCCATGGGAATGGCAAGAGATATTTCTGACAGAGACACCATATGCCTGCCATATAGCAAGTCCTGCTTTCAGACCCTGAGAACTCTGCAGCATTTCGAAATAAAAATCCACCTCACACAACAAGATGAGCCAGTTTCCTCTAGTTTTCTTCTACATAAAGTCCTGAAGACTACAAAACAATTCCTCCTAAGGCAGACACATGGCCAGAATTCCACAGCCCAACAGTGGAAATCTGGCGTGAGCATACAGGAAAGGAGCAGGCAGTTTTCACTGTAAATCACCATATTTGTCCTTCCTCCATACCACGAAGAACAGCAGCCACAAATAATCTGCAACAAGTTCCTATTTCACTTACAAGAGCCACAACCTGATTAAAACACAACCCATGGCTCTGCAAGACACCAAAGCCCAGGTTAGGGGAAAGCAGCAGCACCAGACACTCCACTGATCCGTGTCAGCCTGGCTTTTGGAGAGACCATGTGGGGATACAGCCCCACAGAGCTTCCACCAAATCCAGGGGATGCTCCAGCTCTGCATCGCTGCCTGTGACTGATTCAGCAGCCACATGTGTGCTTACATTTATTCCTAATCAAATTTGTCACCTAAAGATGTATAGGGATGATATTCAGAAGCATGAAAACACCACGGGCTGTAGTAACTGCAGTAATTCCATGTAACGTTTGGGTTCATAAACAGAAAAGTCTGAGAGCTTCTGCTCAGCCACAGCAAGACAGCAGCAGAGACAAGAGTTTGTTTAGAGACAAAAGGTGAAAGAATCCAGTTTCTATTAGCAGCTTCACTGAACTTAACACTTCACTTCACAAGAAACCTCATTTTCCTATCCCCCGTGACTGACTATCCCAGCATCTGCTGAACCACAGCTTTTCTCAGGGAAGTTTCAGAAGCTGAACCCTCTTGCTGCTCTTTGCAAGTTCACACATCGGTATGAAGCTTTAAACCATGAACTTGACTGTATGTAAACCTCAATCAGATACTACAAAATGAAAGATGTGAAAATCTGGGTTTGTTTCCAGAATCGTGGAGACTTGGAACAAAACTGTCTGTCCCTCTGGATTTTCTTCTGCCAGAGGAATACATGGAGTTATTGATAAATTGGCCTGTGTCTAAAAGCCTCCTTAAACTACCCCTCACCTACAGCAGAGAGGACATGTAGAGACACCCCTAAAATTAAATCTGCTCATGCCAACAACACAATTTAGATCCTAGAAGTTTAGTTTGCAACAGATTTCCACTGACTGAAGGAAGTCCCCGTTTACCTCCACATTAGATTCCAATTTATCCAAATCTCTGGCGTCACAGAGGCAGAACAGATCACTCATGTCAGGTACTTAAAGCGATATAAACCAGCTACAGACAGCTGAGTAGTAAGTGCCTTCAGCCATGCAGTAACAGACACCCATAAGGGAGGCTACAGGAAGAAATTTAGCTTAAAAAATAGTAACAGCACATCTTGCCTCCTCAGTTGCTACTTCATGATGAATTATTATGCCAGTGGGCCACAGAAGCCTGAACAAATCCAACTAGCAGAGATTTCAGGCACTAGACAGGGGAGAGCTCAAACCTTACCATGCAGTCCTCCCACGATTAACTACTTATTTAGAACCCCAGCTCACCAGCAAGCCAGACATTTCCAACCTCTGTCTGTACTGGAGCATCTGGCAGCAAGCACGTGCCACGTAAAAATGACAACAGCAGGACACTGATCACCAGGGCAAACCATGAGGGAAAATGTTTACTGTGTTCTTCAGTCCCCAGATCCCCTGACTTGGGTCAGCTGTGTGCTCACAGAGTGCAAATTAACTGGAGACATTTTTATTTTGTCCATTTGACGCAAATAAAGTCTTGCACTGCCAGTTTTCCAGCTTGCAGAGATACAGGGCACTTGGGAAAAACGAATCACCGGGGACACCAACAGATTTGTTTTGAGACTCCAACCACTAACTCTAAACAAGAGCCTATGCAAGCCAAAGCCTACAGAAAACAAATCTTTGTTTAAGTCAGACTCTCCAAGCACAGAACTCCTGTGAAAGCCTTCCACAGCGGGCCAGATGGGGGACTTCAGGAACTGCCTCCAAGTCCTTGTGCAGCAATTGTCAGCCTGCCTAGAAATTAAGATTCCTTTCACACACACACCCAATTATTGCCAGGTCTCCCCTCTGCCCTCTGCATGTCGCTTGCCTGGCTAATTAAATCATGGGCCTGAGCTCACCTCTTCCAGGGCTTACCCTGCTCCCACAGGACACCATCCCCAGTTGTTCCAATCAGGGGAGCCCCTCACCGTAAGGGTAAAGCCCTGTGCTCTTTTCTTCCCCCAACCACACACACAAGGCAGCACAGAGAACTCTTTGACTCATCCATTCTCCCCACGACCCCAGCGCTACAAAACCCACAGATCCCTGGGATCACCCATCCCAGTCCCACAGTTCTCCATCCCCTCCTGAGCTCCAGTCCTTCATCCCAGCTCGGGACCCTTTCCATCCTCCTCTGCACCCCCAAATCTGTGTCCCTTGCACAAGTCCCCATCTCCCGGACCCCACTGCAAACCCCTGGTCCTCCTGACATCCACCATCCCCGTCCCAGCGCCTCAGCCCCCCACTCTCCCGAGCCCCAGGTCCTTCATCCTCGCTCACAGCCACTCCCACAGAACCCACACAAATCTCTGGATTCACCCATTCCCATCCCAGACCCCCATACTCTCATGAGCTGGAGGTCCTTCCTCCCCACTCACAGCCCCTTCCACCCTCCCCTGCATCCGAGGTCTGCTTCCCTCTCAACATTCCCACAGACACCCCCAATTCCCTCCT
>VWYO01002110.1:92020-103384 GCA_013400275.1 Rhadina sibilatrix | reverse complement strand
AAAAAAAAAAAAAAAAGTTGACTCAGAAACCGCAGGGAATTTTTTGCCTTTTTAGAATACTGGGAAGAGAAAAAATAGCCACAGTTATTCAAAGCATCCAGGATAATAACAGCCTGTTTACTGTTTGCATGCAAAGATGGCAGGCAGGCAGCACAGCGCAGGGAAGAGGAATGAGGAATTCGCCGCGCTCGCACCGCGGCTCCGACCGCTCCTGCTGAGCCCAGCAAAGCCCGGCTGCTGATCCTGGCTGGGAGAGCAGGAGCTGGGCAGCCCCAGCAGGACACCTGGACAGTCCCCACCCCGCGAGGGTCCTGCAGGAAGGGTTTCAGGTGGCCCTGGGGGTGGGGGCGATAGGGTGGGAGCTCCCAAGCTGGAACACGCTCCAAGGCTGAGGGGATGGAGCATCCCGGAGGGTGTCATGGCCAACCCCTAAAAAACAGCCCCCCCCTCCTGCCATCCCATCCCTGCCACAGAGGCACCTCCGGTGCTCAGCAGGCAGCACCAGCCGCCCCTTCGTAGGGGCTTGGGAAGCCAGGGGGACAGGGATGCAAGGACTGGGGACGCAGGGATACAGAGATGGAAGACACAGGGGTGCAGGGTCATGGGAATGCAAAAATCAAGACATGCTGATTTTCTGAAGGGAGGGGACACCTTGGGGTGGCTCACTCTGCAGCGGAATGCAAATCCCGATGAAAGGAATTCAGCACTGGAGCGTTGACCCCCTGGCAGAAGAAAGCCCGGGGGGCACCCCCCAACAAGCTCTGGACACAGAGAGGAGCCTGGAGGCTTGGGGGACCTCCGGGAAAGGGCTGGGATGAGAGAGGGAGGGAGGGGGAAGGGAAGGGTTCAGCAGGACCAGCGGGGAGAGCTTCATTCCTGCCGGTCCGACGAGCAAGCCGGGACTTGAGGCGAGAGAAAGCAGCCGGTTTGCCTGACTGGTTTGCTGGGAAGCGGCTGCAGGGCTGGCCCGGAGCCTTGCCAGGCTTCCCCCACGAGGATTGGGATCACTTGGAAGGGGAGTGAAATTCCCTTTCTCCCAAATTCCAGTGAGGATTTTTTAGTTTCCTGAACAGTTTTCCATATGAGAGAGTGCTGAGCTTGTCTCTCCCCCCTGAGCTCTAGTGTTCAGCAAGAGGAAAAGGAGTGGGGATGCACGAGGAGAAAAGGAGGAGGAACCAGGGCCCACAAAGGACATGCCAAAATTCAAGGATGCTCCAAGGACCAAGTTCCAATGTTCTCCAAAGAGGAATGAGGAAAAGCAGGAACCAAAGCTGCAGAGAGGCTGCTGTGGTGTGGCACCAAGGGAATGAGGTGTTCCTGGCTGGGAATGGGGCTTGGTGGACAGCCAGGGAGCCCTAAGGAGATCCTGGGCCTTGTCCCAGCCCACTGTGACCACAGAGGGACCAGAAGTCCACAGACAGCCCTGGAGCAGCAGAGCCATCTCCCTGTCACCCACAAGAGCTGCTGACCCGGGATAGGGCATCCCACCCAAAGCCACCAAGGCGACAGTGGTGGCACTGGCAGCAGAGCCTGCTGGCCCTTTCCCATCTCTCCAGGGATGTGGACGTGCAGCCCTCAGGAGGAGACGCATCCAGGTGCCAGCCCAGCCAGCAGCTCTGCAGGCATCCCCAGCACCCCCTCCCAGGGTGTGAGAGCCCCATGTCCTAGGCAGGGATGCAAGGATGGAGGATACAAGGATGCAGGGATGCAGGTGTGGAGAGATTAGGGACACAGAAACAGACGGGCACAGGGATGCAGGGACAGAAGGATGCAAGGATCAAAGACACAGAGATGGCAGGCACAGGGGTGGGAGCACGTGACATTTCAGCCGTGCCTTGGTGACAGGAGTATGGGATAAAGGACAGACATGGGATAAAGGACAGACATGGGGTACAGGACAGACATGGGATAAAGGACAGACATGGGATACAGGACAGACATGGGGTACAGGACAGACATGGGGTACAGGACAGTGGGTCCAGGCAATGCCAATGGTGGAATCCAGGGAGACGNAGACATGGGGTACAGGACAGACATGGGGTACAGGACAGACATGGGATAAAGGACAGACATGGGGTACAGGACAGACATGGGGTACAGGACAGACATGGGATAAAGGACAGACATGGGGTACAGGACAGACATGGGATAAAGGACAGACATGGGATACAGGACAGACATGGGGTACAGGACAGACATGGGGTACAGGACAGTGGGTCCAGGCAATGCCAATGGTGGAATCCAGGGAGACGGTGTGGGAAGGGCAGACGGAAATGCCTGTGAGGACAGAGCAGGTGATAACACACCCCACAGCAGCCTCCATGGCCAAGGTGTGCAGCTCCTTTGGGGTGTTGCTCTGGCTGAACAGCATCCCTAGCAAAGCACACGGCTCCTTAAAAGTGTGACAGGCAGAACTGGGACCTCCTGCTCTACCTGCTGGATTTAGGAATCCTCCCCCTATGGCCCCATTCCTGTATCCACAGGTGGGCTTTGTACTTCTTTCTGACTGCCTGAGACTGAGAGCCCTGGGGGTGAGGATCAATGGGCAAAGCTCTCAACAGAAGCCCATTCCCTGAATCCCTGCTCCCAGAAGGCTCCCTGCAAACAGCCAGACCTGCAGCCAGGCCACTCTGCATCCGGATTCGGGTAAATAAAGCGTGGGGTGTGAGAGCTGCAGTATGCCAGGAATGCTGCTGGCCTTCCTGGGCTCAGGAGCGGCAGGAGCTGGGGGAGGCAGGGCAGGTACAGCCCTGGCTGGAGGCCGCCAGGATCCCCCAGACATATTGCCAACCTCAGCAGTTCCCTGTGAGCTTCCCACCCTGTTCTTCCCATCCCTGGCCCCGTTTCAGGGTCCTCTTCAGCCTTCTGCATGGGCGGAGCTGATTTCCCTGCTTGCAACACCCAGGAGAAGCCAGAGGTGTAAGGAGGATCCCAGCTCCAAGCTTCACATTGCTCCGTCTCCTTAACCTGCTCCTCAGGGATGAGGACCTGTCCCACAGCCATAGAAAGACCCAAATTTTCATTTTTTAGCCATACTTCTTCCAGAGTCCTGAGTGGGAGGGTTGGGGCTCAGCTGGGAATCGGCATTACTGTCCCACCAAGACCAGTGATCCTCCATGGAGTCCTAAGGCATCCTGCCCAGGGAAGGGCTGGAATCACCATCCTTGGAAGTGTTGAAAAACATGTAGATGTGGTACTTGGGGACATGGTTTTGTGGTGGCTTTGGCAGTGCTGGGTTAACAGTTGGACTTGATGATCTTCAAGTGCTTTTCCAACCTAAACAGTGCAGTGATTCCACAATTCCATGGAAGAGCTGGCAGTAAAACTGATTTCTGATGCTGTTGTTCCACACAATCCAAGCTAAACCCCGCTGCAGAGCACAAGAGCTCCTGGTCCCCAGGGACAGCGGGATAACAAAGATGAGCTCCCAGTTAATGCCGAGGGGTGGCACAAAGGGAAAGCCTTGGCCTGGCTGGAGATGGCAGAGTCCCCAGGAACATTCCCTGGGACGCATTAACACCACAGTTATCAGAAAATAGAAGTCCAACAGCTGGAAAACTTCTGGTTTTCTGGAAGATCGAGGAGCCAGGCAGAGTGGGAAGGCCTGGAGATGGCTGACAAAGCCAAGGAGAGCTTGGGAACCAGGTCCATCCATGCTGGAAGACATCAGGGAGTCCCTGTGGCAGGGGCTTAGGAGGGCAGGAAGGGGTTTTGTGAGGAAGAGGAGGAGGATCCCATCAGGATGCAGTCATGGGATGCAGGGATCAAGGAGAGCAGGGTGCAGGGATTGAGGTCACAGGGATGCAGGGTCACGAGGATGCAGAAACCAAGGACACAGGGATGCAGGGATGGCAGAGCACGAAGGAAACTACGTCAACACTTTTCGGCAGCTCCATCCTTTTCCCCCATGAAGGTGAGGGGAATGGGATCCCAATGGGATTTTGAAGAATGCAGAAATGCTCTTGAGCATTTTTCCCCTCTCCCATGCAGCTGCACCCCAAATCTCTGCCCTGGGGAGCTGGGAAGGACATGTGAACCAGGGGGTCAGCCCCTCTTCCACTGGTGGCACCTCCATCTCTCCGCATTGCATGGAAAAAGAGAGAATCCACGGATCAATATTTGGGTTTTTTTATTAAAATATTGTTATACCAAGTGGAATGCTACAGCAATCTCGGTATAGGGCGGCGTAACGAAACAGCCAGGTTTATGTTTAAATACTTAAAGATAACTTAAAATGCACAAACGAGAACTTGTCGTCTTTGGCAGGAAAAAAAGTTCACAGCACGAAAAAAAATACTTAAAAAGAAATACCAATATTAATATAAAATATATTAAGTCACGGGGTTTGGGTTTTTTGTTTGTTTTTTTTTTTCCTCTTTCATAATTTTTTGTTTCTTTTTCCGTTTTGTAAACAATGCACGAGAAACCGAACGCATTTTTTACGTGTCTGGGGAGAGAAAAATAAAAAATGCAGTTGGCCAGCAAATGCACACGTTGAAAGGGGAAAGAAATAAAGAAATATATATATATTTACACGAAGGGCAAGGATGGGAAGCTCCGAGGAGCGGGATGTCGGCGCTGGCTACGGCAGAAGCCAGCTGCCAGTAGCCGGGGGATGCAGCCAGGAGAAGGGCGGCACATCCCGCTGCCTCCATCGGCATCCTCGGAGCCTTTCACCTCCACCTTTCATCCCCTCCGTTGTCATTTTTGTTTCATTGTCACCCCATGGCAAAGCCCGTGACCAAAACCCAAAGGCAGGATGCAGGTGACGGAAGTTTGGTGCTCCCAGTGCACCATTGGCTTGGCCATGTGGATCCGGGTGGTCGATGGGACTCACAGAGGATCCCCTCCCAGCTCTGCCCTCATGCAGAGACTTCAGCTTGGGTGATCAGAGAGGGACCTTCCAGTTGGAAGCCAAGACCCAGAGGTGGGAGCTGGGATGGGGATGGAGTTGGGATGGAGCCAGGATGGGGATGAAGCCACCATAGGGTCCCCGGGCTCCAGCGCGCCCTGCGCAGCCGGGGAGCCACGTGGGCACCGGGGGGACAGTGACCCTTCCACACCCCAGAGTCACTGCCGAGACCGGCTGGGGGGACACTGCTGAGCTCCCGGCTCGGTCCCTCCTTCCCAGACGCTTCTCCATCCTGGCATGCTGGCAGGAAGGGTGGAGGGGCCACCATGCAGCCCTGGGTGGTCTTAAATCAGGATCTCCACCATGTCAGACAGGTCCGGGGCTCTGGCAGCGGCCGAGCTCTCTGCAGAGAAAGCAGGGATTTACAGGGATTCATTATTCACAGGGATTTGAACCCACCCAACTAAACTGGGCCCTTAAAAATGCCTTAAAAAATTGCTGATGCTTGTGCAAAGCCCATCCCAGGAATGCTAATCCCAGCTCCCTGCCCCATGCCATCCAGGGGACTCACCCAGCACTGCGGTGCCCTCGCCCTGCCCGCTGCTCCCGGCCGCTCCGTCCGTCTGCGTGCTGCCGTCCTTGCTGCCGTGCTTGGAGTGGGATGGCAAGGGAAGGGCAGTGGACACTGCTGTCCCTTCAGCGGTGCCTTTGCCTGCTGGAGGAGTCTCTGTTAGGGATTCAAGGCAAGGGATTCAAGTTTTCAAGGCCGGGTTGGATGGGGCTTGAAGCAACCTCGTCTACCGGAATGTGTCTCTGCCCGTGGAGCAGAGGGTGGAACAAGATGAGCTTAAAGGTCCCTTCCAACCCAAACAGTTCTGGGATTCTGTGACTGCTGGCCAGTCCTGGAGGAATCACCCCTCCCCATGCTCTCTAACTCCAAAACCACAGGGGGAAATTGCACGAAGGTCCCCACCGCCGAGTGAAGGTAGGGAGTGGGCAGGTGTCCCTATTTACCTGTGCTGCCACGGGAGCTGCAGTCGGATGACCGGTCACTCTGGCCAGCCCCTGGCCAGCTTGGGGTGGCAGAGGCAGCAAAGATGGAGGGCACGGATTTGGCCGGCCGCAGGGAGCCCTGAAGAGCTTTGCTGGGGTCCCTCCGCGAGCGCTGCTGCAGGACCTTGATGACAGCATCCTTCTCCAGGATTTGGGCATGAAGGGCTTTTAACCTGGAGAGGAGGAAAGGCAGAAGCTGGAAGAGGAGCTGGAAGGGGAGAGGAGGATCCAGGTGCTGCCCAACCAGACCCCAGAAGAAATTCGATGGGGGCCAAATGCCTCTGGCAATGGGTAGGTGGGACTACCTGTTCTCCATCTCCTGGTGCTTGTGGCTGGCCAGGAGAAGGTCCTCGTTGAAGCTGCTGTTGGGGGAGTGCCGTGGGGAGTGGCTGATGAGGGTGGTGTCCCGCTGGGCGGCCGCCGTGGCCGCGGCGTCCATGGCGAACTGGCGCATGGTGCACTCCTCCAGGTACTTCTGCTCCCACTTGGTCATGTCGGCCTCCAGCGCCAGGATCTTCTCCTCCCTCTCCCTCAGCTGCTCCGACAGCGTGTGGGCGCTCAGCTCCGGCGTCCCCCCACTCGCGGTGCCCGCCTGCCTCTGCAGCAGCCAAAACAAAGCCCCGGTGAGGGTGAGGATGAGGAGGTGCCGGGAGGACGCCTCGCTGGAGCCACCGTGGCTGGCCAGCACCCACCTGCTGAGCCCGCAGCATCTTCAGCTCCTGCTCCAGGCGGGTGCGGAGCCGCAGCTCCAGCTGCTCCCGCTTCTCGCAGGCGGCCTGGAGCTGCCCCAGGGCTGCCTGCAGCCGCTCCACCTTCTCCACGTAGGCTCGTTTCTTCCGGAGCTCGGCCTCTGCCTTGGCCGCCCGCGCCTGGGCGCTGCCCAGCGCCTGCTCCAGCAGCTCTGCCCGCCGCCGCTGGTCCTCGTTGGCGCTGCGCAGCAGGGACACCTCCCGCTCCAGCTTCTCCTTCTCCTGCTGGTGCTCGTAGCCTGCAGGGGAACCCCGCAAATCTCAGACATTTGGCTTCCCCAAGGCTGGCCCGTGAAGCCCAGGGGGGGATTCTTTGCTTCCTGACATCTGGCCATGCCACCCCTTCCTCCAGTTCTTCTATCAAATGGGGGTGAGGGGCACTCCAGCCACCTGGGCAGATGGACAAAAGCCTCCACGTGCCACATAACAGCCTAAATTTTTGCTCAGGAAGGGTGAAACCTGCCTGGCATGAATCCGGCCACCTTAGGGAAGGGGATGGTATTCCTCCTGACCAACAGCACGGCTCTCTGCTAAAATTTAAGTACATTTTCCCCAAAAAAAGGCCGGGCTGGCATGGCTTCGAAGTGCAGGAGGGAGGAGGGAGAGAGAACGGCTGGGCTGGGCTGGCGCGGGGCGGGAGTGCGGGCTTGGTGCTGGAAGAGCCGGCGCTGCGGCAGGAATGTGGGGAATGCGGGTCACGCCGCCGGCCGGCCGCCGGGATTAATGGCTCGAGTCCAGCGCCAAGAGCTGCTCCATCCTCCCTGGGGAAGGGCGAGAGCTGCAGAGCTGCCGCCCGACACCCGCCTCCTCCTCCAGCAGAGCCCTGCTCGCAGATGCCACGGGGAGCTGGGCAAGGATGGGTGTCCCCCAGGACTTACTCTGTGCCAGGAGTTTGGCCACGCTGCCCTGGTTGCTCTCCTGGTTTTCCTGGGTCTTGCTGGCCAGCTGCTTGTTCGCCGATTCCAACCGCTCTGGTCCAAAACAACCAAACCCAATTAAGATTTCAATACAAGATTTGGGCTGGAGGAAGCGGGAAAAGCCTGGCTCCCCTTGGGGGGAACACTGAGCACCCCCAGGGGTGGGGACACAGGAGGTCCCTCACCTTTCAGGTCCCGGTTGAAGTCCTGGAGCCGTCGCATCTCACAATCTCTCTTGTTCCTCATGGCTTTCTCCAAGGCTTCCCGCTTGGAAGACGCCTTGACGAGGTTTTCGTAATCCTCCGAGATGCGCTGGATCTCGCTCTCCAGCTGGGGTGGAGGAAGGGACAGGCCAGGGTTAGATATTCATGGAATGAGGAAAGGAAAGGGAGATGCTGGCCAAAGCCCAGCCAGGGTGCTTTCCACAACCTGAGCTGCTGGAGGAGCTCAGTGCACCCCAAGCTGACCCCTAGCACACATTTTGGGGGAGGAAAACTGATTTTTTTTTGGTCTTTTTTCTTATGGAAGAGTCTCTCCACAGATTTTGGCTCTGCCATAGCCCGGCCACGGGGAACAGCCTCCCCTTGTACACGGCCACACAAAGGGCTTTCTGTGGTGGTCGGGATGGGGGCCACTGGAGAATGGGCTCCTTCTCCCCAATCCCGGCTGCCGCGCTTGCAGCTGCTCCGAGGGGAACGAGCCGCCGGGGGGAGGAGGAGAAAGGATTAAATCACCAAAGGGGGTGAATTTTCACAGCAGCTGGCCCAGCATCCCCCTGGGCAGGGGGGGGGACACGGGGCTGCCGCCATCCCCTCACCTTCTGGATGCGGCTCGCCTTCTCGGCACAGCTCTCCAGCTCCCGCCGCAGCTTCTCGCTCTCCCGCTGGAGCCTCTCGTTCTCCCGCAGCACGGCGTCCGCCCGGGCCAGGCGGCTGCCGGCCGAGGCGGCCTGGGCGCTGACCAGGGCCTCCACGCCGGCCGGGCCCAGCGCGCCCGGACACAGCGGCAGGAAGGCGGCGGGCACCGGGGTGGGCAGCACCCTGCGGGGAGCGAGGAGAGGCTGTCAAGGTTTGGCACAGCCGGGGAGCCGGCTCCAGCATCCCGGCAAGCAGGCACTGCGGTCTCCAGGTCACCTCAGAGGAGGTGGAAGCGCCTATCCTGCTTTGTAGGATGGGGAAGTGTTTGCTCTCTAACCGCAATTCCCATCTTGCGGGGATGCCACCACCTGACCCCTCCAGGACCTGGCCAGTGGGTCTGAGCGGGCTCCCAACCCCCTAGGCCCTTCTCTTCCTGGCAATGCTGCAGGCATAGGATGCACTTTGGAAGCCAGGACTTTCCTTATTTCCTGGGCAAAGCAAGGGCTCTTGACATAAGTCCTCATTGCCAAACTATGGATATGGGGCCTGGCTGCCCCTTGTGCCACTGCTCCAGCATCCCAGCCCAGCATCCCGCCTGGAATACCCTGAGCAGGGTGGCTGTGCACGGCCCGGCCCCGCTGTGCTCCCCCGCGGGCTGCCCGCCAAGGGCCTGCATTCCTGCGGGATGATATAGAAGCAAGGAAGAATAAATACATCTTCCTCGCAGCTCCCCTTCCCCTCTTTGTTCCCTGGAAGGAGAAGGTTTTCCTGCTGGAGATGCTATCGCTCTCTGCCTGGATAGATCAGCAGGGTTGGGAGCAGTGTGTCCTCCCACTGAGCCACCAATTCCCTTCTTCCCATCATTTTCCAGGTTGGAAGAGATTTGTTTCCAAATTCCAGGCAATGCCTGGACCCCCAGATGTCCATCTCACAGTCAGCCTGGGGCTTTGCCAGAGGCACTGAGCTGCCAAAGGGCCACAGACCACCTGGCACCAGCCCAGGCTCTGCTCCGTAGCAATTCCAAGTTACAAGGACATTCCCAGCTCAGGACCATGGGATGGGTTTCCACGGAGCAGGGAGCATATTTGTCTTCCACCCTGCCCCATACATCTAGCTGTTTCCTGGGCTGCTTCCAGCTCCTAGATTATCCCATAAGTTACCCCCAGATTCCTCCTGGTGCATGGGGAGGGGGCAGGTTCTGCTGTGGGAATGGGATTTTCATCACTGGTTGGAAAAGCCCAGCCATGCTGGGGGAGCTGGGGACAGGAGCAGAATGGGGGGCTCCCAGCAGACCCCCCATGGCCTGAGCCAGCGAGGACAGGAGCAGCTGCTCTGGGCCCCCGCTGGCCTTCACATCCCGCAAGTTCCAAGCATCCGTCCTGGACGTTCCTGGGAGGCATCCAAAAGCAGAGCCCAGGGGCCACAGTTTACCTGATCTCAGGATGCTGAAATCCAGGACCTTCCCGGGAGCAGGGTCGGGGTTCAGCCAGGTACGCGTCCTGGGAAGGGATGACGTAGGGATACTCCGGGGGCGGTCCCCGCGGCTCCGTGCCCTCGGGGTGCTGCCCGCGCAGGGGGACGAGCTGGCGGGAGAGCTGCGGGAAGCTGTGGGAAGCGCTGATGGGGCTCTGCGCCTTGGCCCCGTTCCGCTCCAGCGACATCCGCATGAGCCGCTCGCTCAGCGACCGCACGTGGCCGTGCTTCAGGTCCTTGAGCCCCTCGTCGGGGCGCCGGGCGCCGCTCTCGGCCCCGCGCGGGGCGATCTCAGCCCGGAGCCCCGCGCCGGCCGCTCCGCGCTGCGAGGCGAAGAGCTGGGAATGCGCCTTGGCCTCCTCGTAGGTGGGGAGCTCCTCGCCCTTGGGCGGGCAGAGCCGATAGACGCTGTTCTCCAAGTAGACGTGGTCGGAGTGATGCTCCTGGCCCTGAGGCTCCTGCCGCGTGGATTGCTGCACCATCTGGCTCTCCTCGGGGCTGAGGCTCTCCAGGGAGGAGCGGGGGCTCCCGGCGCCGCCGCCGCCGCCGCCGCGCAGGGCCTGCTGCTGGATGGCCAGCAGAGTGCGGTTCTCCGTGAGGTTCCCATAGCGCAGCTGCTCCTGGATCAGGCGGTGCAGCACCGTCCCGTTCGAGTCCTCCGCCGTCCTCATGTCCGTCCGTGCCGGCGGCAGAGCCACGTTTCCACCCGAGAGGGGCGTCCCGGGGGACTTCAACAGCAGCTGGCCACGCCGAGACACCTGCGAGAGGGAAAAAACGGGATTGTTGGGAAGCAGTTCGGGGCAGGACAGCGCGGATCCTGATGGACGCGGGGTTGCTTGTCAGGAATGCGGCCGGGACGTGCCGGAGGGGTGGGAGCCCGTGGCGGCAGCGGGAGAGCGGAGCAGCCTCCGCGGTGGGGTGGCCGAGCACCGGCGCTCCGAGCGCACCCGCGGACGGGGCTGCGACTTGGGGCTGGCTCCCGTGGGTCCGGGACTGGCACCGGCCCGGGAATGGGGGATGAGGCGGCCCCGCGGGAGCAGGCACAGAGCCGCCGGGAGATGGACGGGACCCCCCCATCCCCGGACATGGAGGCCCTGGACTTGCAGAGGTGTCCCAGTCCCGGTGAGGGTCCTGGGATTTTTCCGGGGGGAGGGAGGGGGGGCTCTAGGTGCCGTGGGGATGTTCCGGTCCCGGTTGGGAGGGTGCCCAGTCCCTGGGGGTGGATCCGGCAAGGGAGAAGGTCTTTTCCCCAGGAGGGTCCAGGTGTCGGGGGCGGGGGGCGAGACCCGGTCCCAGGGAGAAAAGTCCCGGCTCCGGCTGGCGTCCTTTTCCCGTGGAGGGATCCCAGTCCCGGCTGGAGGCTTCCCTGGGCTGCGGGGGTTCGAAGAGTCCCAGTCCCAGGGGGGTGTCCCAGTCCCGGCCGGGAGGGTTCAGGGGGGTCCCGGTCCCGGAGTTACTGGTTC
>VWYO01002110.1:80042-91736 GCA_013400275.1 Rhadina sibilatrix | reverse complement strand
TCCCTATCCTCTCATTCCCCATCTCACATTCCTCCTCACATCCCCCTCCTTGTGTCTCCCTCTTCGTATTTCACTTCTTGCATCCCCCATCCTCACTTTCCCCCGCCTTCCATCCCCTCTTCACATCCCTCTCCTTGCATTCCTCCCTCTTGCATCACCTCCTCGTGTCCTCCATCCTCACATCCCCTTCCTCGCAGCCCCTCTTTTACATCCCCCCTCACATCCACCTGGCTGGGGATGCCAGCTCCCTGTGGATGCAGTAATTCCTGCCAGCTCGTGTCTGCCTTGGCACCTTTGGGTGCTCCCCGCTGCTCTCCCAGCCTTAGTTTCCTCTTTTGGCCTCTGCCACCCACCTCCCTGGGGGGACACAGGGATGGAGAAAGCCATCAGGGGCCAAAGTCCCCCCCTCAAAGCACCCCAGCTCGTCTCTGCGGGGGACACTGAGCACCCCCAGCCCCAAAGCAGTGAAACACCAGCCCCAGGCTGTCGGTGCAGAGTCCAGAGGTCCCGAGCTGGCAGATGGCCGGAGGGGAGGCGGCGGGGAGAGGCAGGTGCAGGGGAAAATTGCTTATTAGCTCTGGGACATTAAGCTCCCATTCTTTTGAGGGAACTCGGCATCTTCTGACTGGCACAGAGCCGGGAGGCTGATCTGGGGAGGGGGACAGGGGGGTCTCCAGCCTCCTCTCCTTGTTTTTCTGCTCCATCACACTCTGGGATCACCCCTGGGGCACCCAGGGTGCAATAGCAGGCACAAGGCTGCAGGCACAGCTCACTTCCTCTGGGTTATCTCCCAATAAATGGGGGGAAAAAATAAATCTCCAACATGTAGCAGGTACCAGACTCAAAGACAGGAGAGCATGGAAAGAAAATGCAGAGAGATAGAGAGTCAGTGCTTGGAGGAAGAGGAGCACCTGGAAGCTCAAGAAATAGGTTTGTCAACCCAGTTTTGCCAGTGACAAGTCAAATCCTCACGGATGAAGGCTGAAATGTGGGAATTGGCACCGACCCTGAAGCCTCAGTGAGGGTCTAGGTTTGTGTGGGGAGGAGATGAGAGCACAACACTTGTCCCTGTGTCCCAAGGCACATGCAGGGTCTGGAAACACTGGCCCAGCTCCACATGGAGGGATGGATGGATGGATGGATGGATGGATGGATGGATGGACAGGGCTTGGAGCAACCTGGTCTAGAGGAAGATGCCCCAGGCAGAGGGAGGAACAAGATGAGCTTTAAAGGTCTTTTTTTACCCAGACCAGTCTGTGATTTTATGGATGGATGGATGGATGGAGAGATGGATGGATGGATGGATGGATGGATGGATGGATGGATGGATGGATGGTGCACCACTCCAATATACCAAGCCCAGTAACAGCATCTCCGAAAGGACACAGGTGTGATCCTGCCCTGCTCTTTCCCAGGTGGATGAGGCTCCCACATGAGCCCCAAAGGAGCCAACCCAGCTCCTCCAGCAGCCAGGGTTCCTCTCTTGGCTCATCCCCCCAGCCTTATCTATGCCTGTGTTGTCTTGCTTCCCTTCCTATCTTAACACCACTCTATTCTGGCAGCAGGAAACCCCTCCTGGGCTGATTAACATCCCTTTGGAAAGTGATCTGAAGAGTTTCCTCTCCTTCTTTCTAATGCTGGAGGTAAGAAAAGCCTCAACCTTTTCATTTTCCCCAGGAGAAGGTGAACTAGCAGCTGGAGCTGTGGGAAGTGGGGGCACCTTTGGCTGCCCTGCCTGCACAGACCCTCTTCCCAGGTGGAGCATCCTGGTGGATGGACCAGGGACTGTGGGATATGGCTGGAGCCAGGAGAGTGCAGGTGCCTGTCCCAGGCTGGCTGGGGTGACACACGGCCCTGCAATGCCAAACCCTCCCACTGACCTCAGCCCAGCCTTATCGCTGAGGCGTTGGAGCGAGGAGACTGAGCCAAGAAAATACTCGTGGGATGAGATCACCTCGGCTGTCTTCAGGCTCCCAAAATGCCTCAGCCCTCAGCCCTGCTGAGCCTGGAAAACTGGGGCATTGTGGGCAGGGGAAGGTGCCTGGGATGGACAGGGCGTTTGCAGCCTCAGCCCATCTCCCGGGGTGATGGTGACAGTGGTGGCAGCATCCCGTGACCACTGAGCCCCAGGGGCAGTGTCCTGTTACCATGCTGAACCCTTCAAACCTCTCCATGGCAATCTTCCTGATAAAGCTCCCTCAAGGTGCCTGCTTCTGCCCCAAACCTGGGATTCAAAGTGCAGCCAGGTGGGAAGGAGAGTTGGAGTTCGAGGAATCAAACAAGTGCTGTGTGCAAAGAGGATTGCCCAGGCTGCCTCCAAAGGGAACTGCATCCCCATGGGCAGGGAGCCAAGGCACCAGCCCAGCCCTTCCCCTGCTCCCACTATCCCCGCCAGAGGGATCCTACCCTCCTGGAGATATCCCCTCAAGCTGCCAGGCCTGAGCCCAACTCGTCTTCCCTGCCTCCTCTCTCTGAAATCTGCATCATTTTGAGGTGTCCCAGGTCTGATGCCCCCTCCATCCTCAGGAATGTGTGGCCTGGGGTGCTGCTGTGCAGCTGAGTGAATTCTGTTCCCAAAACTCCAACAGGCTGTGTTGTCTGATGTGACTGGGGAGGGCATGGCTGGGATCGGGATCGGGATGCTCCTGGTTGTGCCAAATCCCCTCACTCCTGTTCCTGCTTTGCGAGCTGGCCACTGATATGGCTCTCTCTCAGTGGAGGAAGGAATGCAAAGATCTCTCTCCACCCGGGATAAAACCCCAGTAGTCTTGGTGGGACACAGCTGAAGCAATGAGGGGACCAGGACTGACCCCATCTGAAAGAGGCTGATGGGGACATCCCCATGGCCAGCCATCCCCAGGACATGAATCCAGCACTATTCCCACCTGTCCCATGGCTCTGGGGACAGCCAGCTCCCCCATGCCTCAGGCATCTGTCCCAGAGTCAGACCCCTGAGATTCCCCTTTTTTCAGGGGGATGCTGGATCTGCCCCAGGTAAGGATCACAGAAAGCAGCAGTGCTCCTGCTCCCCCCTCCCACCCTTCTCCTGGGTTCTGTCCTCTTCTACAGCTGATCTACAGATCCCAGATTTGGATAACCCAGGGCACATCCCCACTCCCAGGAGCTCCTGCCACAGTTCTTCACCAATCAAACACTCAGGGAGGTGATGCCACAGGCACCTTCACAAAGCCCCTTCTTAGGAATTTTGAGAGGGGAAAAATGTGGCTGAAAGCAGAGCCAGGACCCTCCTCTTTCTCACCTTCCCTGCATTTTAATCCCCCTGAGTCATTTCCATTCCTGGATGTTAATTTTTTTCTTTTCTGCTTTCCTTTATTTCCCTGTTTCCTGCAAGGGGCTTGTTCCTGACCTGCCAGCACCAGTGGGACCCAGTCCAGGGAGCTGCCAAGGAGATGCCAGCAGGGACAAAGGCGGAGCCACCAGCCCCAGGGGACACAGCTCTGCATTTCCATAGCAAAGCCCCTCACTGCTGTTTTGCCACCTGCGAGGAATTTTCCCTTTTTCCTGAGAAATTCAAAGTGCTGGGTGTGATTTCCTGCCCACCTGGCAGGGAACCCCCCACGGCTCTGGGAGAGGGGAGGCTCCACCCCGTGGGGTGACACAGAGACACCGGGCAAGCGTCACAGGCCGGTGGCCACCAGCTGCCCCTCCTCACTGACCACTTCTGCCCACTTGGCTCTGGAGCACATCCAGGTGGATGGATGAATCCTTACCCCCTCCCCAGGGCCATGTGGGGCATCTGCACCCCAGTTTGGAGCCACCACTTGCAAAGGGAGGGGACAGAACCCAGAGGGGCAGGGGGATGCCAGACACCTGTTGCTCCGTGGGGATGAAAATATGCACACACCTCTGCATCCCTAAGGAATTTCACATCTTCCTGGCTATGAGGATGCAGCCAGAGCAAAATCAGCCAAACACAGAACAAGTGAGAATTATCCATGCTGGAAGAGCAACCCTGGCTGAGGAGAGGCTGAGGAGAGAGAAAAGGACTGTTCACTCCAGTGCCCAGTGATGACATTTTAAAGGCAGCTTGTCCCCAGTGCAGGGAGTGCTTTGTGAAACAAGAAAGGGGAAGGACAGCCTTGGGCAGGGGTTGTTCTTCATCCCAGGATCCCAAAGGCAGCAGGAATTGCTCCTTCACCTGCCTGCTGCCTGTTCCCTTGGGCTCCTACCAGTGCTGGGGCCTTCCAGGCACTCTTTGGTAATGAATTAGAGTGGGATAGAGCAGGACAGAGTGGGACAGAGTGGGACAGAGCAGGACAGAGTGGGACAGAGCAGGACAGAGCAGGACAGAGTGGGACAGAGTGGGATAGAGTGGGACAGGGCGGGACAGGGCAGGACAGAGCAGCTCTGTGTCACCTCTGGGATCGTTGCCAGCTGCACCTGAGCACTGGAGCCGTGCTGGGAGCTGTGTAGTGGTGAGAACACAAGGGAACAACGTGCTGGACATGGAGGTGACCTCGATGGCACTTGAACATCCCCTGGCACTGTGGCAGCGAGGTTGTCACCAGGATGGTCACAGCTAACAGGGCTGGGTGGCTGCAGGACTCATTGCTTGGGGACACAAAAATCCTGGAAAACACCCTTGACCCTCTTGCCATGAGTTTTTGAGCAGCTGATGGTCAGGGGAGAGGCTGGAGTGGCCTCAGGACAGGTGTGGAGAGGGGACAGCAAAGAGCATCCTCCAGCAGGTGCATGGAGGGAGCACAGATGGTGCAGTGGTGGAGGGTGGAGCAGCACCTCCAAACCCAGCACTGCCTGGGACAGATGGGGCAGGGATGAACCCACAGATGTGGAGAGATGGGCTCCAGGGGGACCCATCACCAGCACCTCTGACATCAGCAGGATAAACAGGCAGGGCCTCAGTTTGTCCAAGAGCAGGGAGAGGCTGCAGGGCTCTGCCCACACTGTCACCACCGTGCGTGGCTGAAATGCTCTCACAGCATCACAGAATGGCTTGGGTTGGAAGTGACCTTAAAGATCATCTTCCTATGGTCCAGGGAGCAGCCAGCATGTGTGTCCTGAGTGCTCCTCTGTGTCCTGAGTGCTCCTCTGCTCCTTCCCACCTGTCCCTCCTCCCACGGCTCAGCTGGGACAGACACACAGACCCTCCTTGGCTTCCTGCTCACAGTTCATGGAGCTCCTGATCCTGGCCCTGTCCTGGCACACAGGACAGATCCTGCAGTGGGCAAAAGCCAAGGAAAAAAGTGGGAAGACCAGAAACTGAAAATCACAGAATGGTTTGGATTGGAAGGGACCTCTAAGGGTCACCCAATCCAATTCTCTGCCATGGGCAGGGTCACCTCCTGCTATCCCAGGTTGCTCCAAGCCCGGTCCAGCCTGGCCTGGAACACTTCCAGGGATGGGGAGCCACAGCTTCTTGGGACAACCCGTGCCAGTGTTTTAACACCCTCATTGTAAAAAACTTCCTGCTAAATCTCACAATTTCCTCTAAAATGCCAAGTATTGACCTCTCCCATGGCAAGTTTCCACCAGGCTCCCACGCTGAAGGTCTCCTTGCTTACAACAATGAGTCTGGGGCTGGCCCTAGGGCTGGCAGCCTGCAGCTCTGCCAGCTTTTGTC
Source organism: Rhadina sibilatrix (assembly GCA_013400275.1). Lineage (NCBI taxonomy): Eukaryota > Metazoa > Chordata > Aves > Passeriformes > Phylloscopidae > Rhadina > Rhadina sibilatrix. The sequence goes on along the minus strand of VWYO01002110.1, from coordinate 86,134 downwards.
CCAAGCTGAGACCCTTCTGGGGTCATGGGGACATGGGGACAGGCCCGCGTCTGGCCTGCACAACACAACAGCAGTTCAAGATCCCACAGCCAGCTCCAAGCAAGCTCAGGGTGGGAACAGCAGTGGCTGGGTTCAGTTGGGACAAAGTAGAGCCCTTTGGCCAAGGCGCTGGAGCTGTTTTTGCTGTTCCAGGGGTTAGAACTAACTTGGAACCCCTGCACCACATCCAGGCAGAGCCTGTGACACCTGGAAGCCTCCAACAGGAACATGAAGAAACCCAGGAACACCAACAAGGTGGTTCTTCTCTGCAGTCTCCCCTATCCTGTGTCCATCTCCTGGAGAAACCTTTATCCATGCATGGAGTGAACCTCCTCCTGCCCAGCCCAGCCAAGGTGGGAAGGTTTGCTTGGGACCAATCTCCCCTTTCCCAGCCCAGCCAAGGTTGGAAGGTTTGGTTGGGATAAATCTCCTTCCCAGCCCAGCCAAGGTGGGAAGGTTTGGTTGGGACACATCTCCTCCTGCCCAGCCAAGGTGGGAAGGCTTGGTTGGCCACCGAGCGAGTCCCTCCAAGCGGAGCCGCGTGTTTTATCCCGATGATACAATAGAAAATGCCTCCCAAGTCCCGGCCCTCTGGAGCATTTCCTTAGCCCTCTGGAATTTCCGTTCAGTCCTTCCTCTCCCAGGCTCTTACCGAAAGCCGATGTCACCACGGGCTCTGGAGAGCAGCCAGCTCCCGGGGTCCCTTCCCAGGTCTCCCACCACCGTGCTGGGGATTTGGAAGGAGCCGGCTCCTGGAGGGTGTCAGCTCCGTAGTGCCCCTTGATTAATCACCAAAGGCCACTCTGCCAATCAAGGAAAGGTTTACAAGGCAGGCAGGAAGCTTTTGTTTTTACAGGAGTGCCTCAAACACACGCACACAGTAGGAAAAGCAAACATTCCAGGCATACCAAGGGATCCACGGGATAAAAATTCCCCAAACAGCCCAGATTAAGATACTTGGCTGCACATGGAAACACTAAAACCCGGGCTCAAGGATTTAATTGTCTTATTTAGCAGCGGAGCCCTGCGGAACAACCTGAGCGGCCTGGGAACAGCCACCCCGGGGGGCAGGGACAGGGTCAGCGGCGCTGCCCTCCCCACAATAAAGGTCAGGGCTGGCCCCCACCCCTCTCCCAGCTCCATATGGTCGCCAGAGCCTTGTGGCAGAGTTTAAGGCAGCGTTTTCCTTCGGAAAGGCTCAGAGCCCCAGCTCCTGGGTGAGTCAGGCAGGGTCGCTCTGAATCAAGGGAGTGTTGAATCCGAGCCTGGGGCAGCAGAGAGAGCCTCTGCTCCAGCTCCAGCCCCGAGACCCCCGGGCTCAGAGTGGTGCTCATCGTGCTGTGTGGATACCTGTCAGCTCCCATCCTGCCCTGAAGGCTCTGGAGAGACTGGGAACACTCCCATCCTCTCCAGTCCCCTGTCCCAGCCCAGGAGAAGCCACAACTTTACTGTCTGACAGTGGCATTTTGGTTTAGGGATTTTACAGGGACCATGAGAAAGGCAGGAGGGACCTGTTGTCCCTGGAAGTGTCCAAGGCCAGGCTGGATGGGGCTCTGGACAGCCTCTTCTAGGGGATGGTGTCCTGTCCCTGAAGGGTGAGAAAGCAAGAGGGCACAGAAATTGAGAGCTGGAAATACCCTCCCTCTGAAAGGGTTGGGGGCTGTACAAGGGCTCCTGTCTCACCTTTCTGCAAAGCACACCATAGAGGGTGGAACTGGACCTCACCTGTTACATGTGGCGTGTCCACTTCTGCTCCAAATCTAAGCTGCCAGTGGCCTGTCCCAGCAGGATGCTCTGGCTTGCTCTCATGGATGGTTTCTGGAAGAGCAGAGGGACTGGCAGGGAAATAAATCCCCTGGTGAAAGTCAGAGTTACAGGGAAGGCCATGCCTGAGGTCATGGAATGGTTGGGGTTGGAAGGGACCTTAAAGCCCACCCAGTTTCACCCCCTGCCACAGGCAGGGACACCTCCACTATCCCAGGTTGCTCCAAGCCCTGTCCAACCTGGCCTTGGACACTTCCAGGGATGGGGCAGCCACAAGTTCCCCTGGCAACCCGTTCCTTATCCCAAAATGCAGCCCATGCTCAGGCATGAGTGGAGCTGCCTGCCCCAAAACCTCCCCTCAGCCTCCCTCCTGCAGCCCAGGCTCTCCCAGAGTTCCCCACAGCTGTGCCTGCCCCAAAACCTCACTCCAGCCTCCCTCCTGCAGCCCAGGCTCTCCCACAGTTCCCCACAGCTGTGGGGATGCTCCGTGGGATACAGATGTGGCACCATGGCTTGCATGATTGAGGGTTTCCATCTCAGCACATCACACCATTCCTGCAAGCAGTTCCTTGTGCTCCTGCTCTCTCTCCCCTGCTCATCACCAGCAGCAGTCCAGGACCTTCCAGCAGCCAGCTCCTGGCTGGGACATGGATGCAGCCCTCAGGAGTTGGTTTTGTCCCAGTAAACATTGGCTTTCATGTGGATGGTTTCAGCATTCGCTGAACACTGCCAGGGCTGTTTTGAGTGTGCAGCCCTTTCCCAGAAGCCAGCACTTTCCCTTTCCAGGGCTTTTCCAAGAGCTCTGAGGCTTCCAGCTTGGCAACTCCCATCTGAAGTCACTGGAGAAGCCATCCCGAGGGAGATGAGCACCACACACCGCCCAGGGATCCGACAGCTTCTGGTGAGACAGGATGAGTGCTGGGTCTGGAAGGAAGTGGTCAAGGATAATCCCTTGCTCACACTGTAGTGGCTCAGGGATAAACTCTCAGGAGTGTGGGATTCAGGAGACCTGGAGGTTCAGGAGGGACATTGCTGTCACCCACCACTGGGTGGGCAGGAGGACTCTGTCTTCCCACCAGGAGAATTCCCAAGGGCTCCCAGGTTCAGAGCGGAGATGCCTTCAGGCTCCTCCAGGAGACCTCCAGCATCAGGCTGCTCCTCCTGGGCATCTTCTGCCCACCATGGGCTCATCTCCTGGCTGGGAGGGCCTGGGAGTGGGAGGTGGGGAAATGCTAGGACAGGTGGAACTTCCCATCCTGTCCTCAGAATGGGGTTGGGAGACCTGCCCAGGCTGCTTCAGCTGCCCTCTGTCCTGCCTTGCCTTTCTTTACTTTGCCTTCCCATTCCTCCCCAGCAGGAACATGTAACACTTCCCTGATAAATTGGTATCTCCTGGCTAATAAATACGTGCAGCAGCTTGAGCCAGGCGTGCAGGTGAAGGCAGAGTTTTCCCTCAAGCATCCAGCACTGCAAGAAAGTAATGCCTGCTCCTTAATACTGCACCGCTGCTTAGGAGTTTTATTCCTGAATTTCGGTGTTTCTTCATTTCTTTCCCTTTTTTTTTCACTCTCTTACCTTGCCATGCCTTCCCATCCCTCCCCTTGCCCTTGTTTTTCCTTACCACACCTTCCCTTCCATTGCTTTGCCTCCTCATCACTTCCTTTTCCTCCTCTTCTTTACCTTCCCATCCCATGCCTTCCCATCTTTTCCTTTGCTTTTCTTTGCCTTCCCATCTTTTCCTTTGCTTTTCTTTGCCTTCCCTTCTTTTCCTTACCTTCCCATCCCTTCCCTTTCCTTTCCCCTTCCCTCTCCTCCACCCAGGTTATCCATCTGCCCTGCAGGCACAGTTGTTTCACCTGGCATCCGCAGGTGAAACAAAGGGATTTAAATGACAGATTAAGCCTATTTGGCACTATATCACTCAAGTGTGTGCCCAGAATCACCCATCATTTCCCAAATTAATTACTGTCTTGGTTTGCAAAAGCCAGGTGTCCGCTAGGGAGGGCGGGGCCTCCCTTGGCACGGAAAATTCAAACCCCCTCCATCCGAGTTATTATAATTTCGAAAATTGAGGGGGCTCTCAAACAAAGATACGGGGATAGGAATAACAGTTCTTTGCTAGCGTGTATAACGAGGCAAACAGAACAACAACCACAGCACTGACAACAAAAAGAGAACCGGGAACCTCGAGGGGCTTTGCTTCACAAAACCCGGGGCAGTCTGATCTCGGTGCCACCGCGGGACTCCGGGAGCACGGGGCTGGAAGGGGGCAAAATCCCGGGCTGGTGGATGCCATCAGAAGCTGCACGGTGGTAGGAGGAACGGCAGGGATGTCCTGGCACCCTGGCGGGGCAGCGCGGGGTCACAGCGTAGCAAAAAGAGCAGCGCCGAAGGAGCAGCGGGACAGGGTTGGGCAGCAGTGCAGGAGGAGGCAGCTCAGAATTCCGGGGCACACGAGCAGGTGATGGTAGATTTCCCAGGTGATGGCAGATTTCCCATATGATGGTAGATACGAGAGCACCCCGTCCTTTACCCTGCCCCCCCAAAACTCTCGTTATCTGTTATCTTCCCTTTGCGAGGGAAAACTCCCAGAGACAAAACAAGCGCACCCCAATGCTACACTCCTCTCCCAGCTTTTTGGCCACCTTTGTTTTGGTCAAGCACCCGCAAGTACCGAGCAGTTAGTGTCCTAGCAACTTACGGGAAAAATTCTATAAGTAAAAAAAAGAAACAAATCAAACTCCCAACGGCTACTGAGTGCAATTACTTTGTTATCCCGATAATCTGAAACACCAGGCACTGGGACCCCGCTGCTGTCACCTGGAAGCTGCACTAAAGGCAGAGATGCTCTGAACAATGTATAAATAATGGGCCGTGATTGACAATTATTTATGGAAATTCTCTGCTCTCCCTCTGTTGTCGGAGATGGGACAGCTGTGATCCAGGTCTGTTTAGCCAGGAACAGCCAGGAACTGGATTTTGGGTTTGCGTGCATCAAATATCATCACTTTGAGTCACAGCACGTCAGCGCTCTGAGCAAGATGCTCAGGGGCAGAATAAGGATGAAGTCATGGAGGGAACCAGCAGCTGCGAAAATATTGGGATTGGGAAACGCAGCCGACGTCAAACTGCTCTGGGAGAGCATGGCAGGAGTTACAACACAGACACTCCTGACGTTTTTGGGGGAAAAAGAAAAAACGGGGGAACTTTTGCTCCGTGGAAAGCAATACAAGAAGAAAGTTCGGTCGGTCTGGTGGCATTGTTCTAATTAAAGTTTAATTTATTCATGCACTTGATTGTTGATGTTTCAGAGATCGTGGTAGTCTGCACTATCAACACCGTGGAAAAGAGAAGCAGCTCACGGTAATTCCGTGTTAGCAATCCTGTGTTTGGGATACACTCTGCCAGCTGCACACCTTACAGGGGCTTGGATGTGCACTGGTCGCTCCCACCACGCGGGCACAGTCAGGCACGTCCCCAGCTCACGAAAATCCAGTCGCAGGCGTTAAAAATCATTCCACAGCCCCAAAATCCTTCTCCTTCCAGTGTCCCTGGAGGATGAGGAAGGGATTGACAGGCGGCTCTGCAGGTCCTGCGTGGGGCTGCTGTGCCCTCTGCTGGGCTCCGCATCCAGGCTCAGGCTCCTTCCTTGAGGCCTGAAGCTTGGAAATTAAACTCCTAAAGTAACCAGGGAAGGTCCTTTCAATTAAAGGAGACCCCACCACCGCTTAGATTCCCTGCGGGACCTATCGCTGGGAAAGCTGCCCCAAAGCGCTCGGATCTGCCCATTTCCCTCCCTGCTTTCCTTTAAAAATCCTTTTTGCTCCTGAATAAAATGCCGGAGCCGGCTTGCAGCGAGCAGCTGGGAAGCAACAGGAAAAGCATTAAAAAGCCCTTTCGTTCACCGAAATTCGTGAATAAAACTCCTGAACACCGATGCAGTATTAGGGAGCAGGTATTTTTTTTATTCCAGCGCTGGGTGGTGGCGGGATCACGGTGCCTTTACGTGCACGCCTGGCTTAAACGGCTACCCGCGTTTATCAGCCAGGAGATAGAAATAATCAAGAAATTGTTACACGTTCCTGGCAATTTGTTACTTTAGGCGGCCACGGGGCCCCTGAAATGAGTTGAGCTCCTTGAGCTTGTTCCCGAGCTCCCGAGAAAGTGGTGGGCAATGCATTTCCCCGCGGTGCCGGGGCCGGGAGCGGGGCAGGGAGCGGGGCAGGGAGCGGGACCGGGAGCGGGGCAGGGAGCGGGGCAGGGAGCGGGGCCGGGAGCGGGGCAGGGAG
>VWYO01002110.1:49006-71483 GCA_013400275.1 Rhadina sibilatrix | reverse complement strand
GGCTTGCCCGCAGTGCCGGGATCCCGAGGCTTGCCCGCAGTGCCGGGATCCCGAGGCTTGCCCGAATCCCGAGGCTTGCCCAAATCCCGAGGCTTGCCCGCAGTGCTGGGATCCCGAGGCTTGCCCGAATCCCGAGGCTTGCCCGCGGTGCCGGGATCCCGAGGCGTTCCCGCATCACCCGAATCCCGAGGCTTGCCCGCAGTGCCGGGATCCCGAAGCGTTCCCGCATCACCCGAATCCCGAGGCGTTCCCGCAGCGCTGGGATCCCGAGGCTTGCCCGCATCGCCTGAATCCTCCAGCTTTCCCAAAATGGCATCATCACTCCAGGGATGGCTTGGACCTGCCTGTGCCCCCCAGGACATCCTTTCCAAGACACTTCCAAAGAAGGTGGTGGCACTCCTAAGCTTCAGGGGGGGATTTTGTGTGGCAGCTTGGTGCCCTCCTCTTCCTCCCCTCAGACAAGAGAGGAGAGAGGGCAGATGGGGGCAGAGAGAGGTTTGGTTGTGGCAGGTCTGGTTTGGGGTGATTTTGTCCCTGTTCTCTTTTCCCCCTTAGACATGAGGATTGTATTGAGCTGTGCATTTGTCCTGAGGTAAATTGTCACTGTCCCCTAAGCTCAGGGGAAGAGAGGAAATAACTGGTGGAGTGGCATTTGTCACCAGGAGATCACAAGTCCCTCTATCTTCCTTGGTAGAGGAAGTGCTGGTTGCTTCACCGTTTTCCAAAGATTGAAACTGAGAAACAAAAGGAGTTTGGCACCTGATGGTGGTGGAAAGCTTGCAAAGCTTCCAGCTCTTCATCTATCCCAGTGTGGCTGCTACCAAAGGAATGGGGAAGGAAACTGAGATGTTGCCATGTCAGAATCAGGCTTGAAAAAGCATTTCTTATGCAGAAAGTAAATTTGGGGGAATTTCGTGGGGCAGTGTGGATAGCCAGCTCACTTCTCTTTCTCTCCTGACAGCTACTACACACTACCAGAATATTCTCGTGGACGGGGAAGACGAGAGAAACAAGCTCCTTCAGTGGTAAGCTTGAGTTAGTCATGACTTCAGTTTGTTTTCTGGAAAATATAACTCATCTCTGCTCGGGGTTGAGATGCAAAATAAAATTTGAAGTGTGGAAATCAGAAATAATTATCTTGATCTCAGCTTGATACCTGCATGTGGAGGCTTTGCTGGGGTCCTGGATGCTAATCCAAGCCCAAGGAAAGTCCTGTGCCTCTCTGGGCACAGTTGGAATGCATGTCTTTGGGGTTTGCTGCTGGGATGTGTTTACACTACCCCTCCCAGCTTCTTGCAGGATTCTCTGCCCTGTCCTCCAGCAAACCCCCTCTGCTTCTCTCTGACTTCCTGTCCTTGTGCTTGGCAGGGCCAGTGTGATGCCAGAGTCCCCCAAGGAAAGATATTCCAGTTCCACGTGGCACCTGTCCTGTCCAAAGATCTCTTCTTTGTGGACAGAGAGGCGCTGCCGTGCCTCGCGAAGCCAGTACCTGACCTGGCTCCACTGACAAAGGTAGGTGTGCTCAGCAGCAAGCCAGTGCTGTGGCTGCTTCAGGAAAGGCCTGCAAGGCTCCTTGCTCTGGCACTGGAGCTGCACTTGGAGGCCTTCTGGGGGGGCTGGTGTGCTTCATGTGCTGTTCACTTACTGAATCCTTTGTTCCAGGTCATGGACAGTGAGGTCTCTGCTGCCTTTGATGGTGGTGAGCCCGAGGACATCCTGAGCAGGGCCTTCAAGCTCACTGTCAGCCGTGAGGACATCTGCACCCTGAAGCCCCTGGGCTGGCTCAATGACAAGGTATGGGATCCTGCACTTCCTGGGAAATCCCCCTCCCTGGGCACAGGAGTCTTCCAGGAGCTCCACTGCAGAGCCCAGAAATAGCTGTACGCTCCTTATTTTGGGTACTGTGTGGGCTGGTGTTTCTGGAAGCTTTCACTTGGATGATGCAGCTCCCAGGAGTCAGGCTGGGTTATCAGAGTGGATGTGGGGGTTTTAACCAACAGCACAGGTCCCCCAGTGTAAAATTCTGGGAGCAAAAGCTGCCAAGCTGGAGTTCTCTCAGCTCAAGGGTGGCCAGCAAAGACATGTTGCTTTCTTTTTAATTTAGTGTCTTATTTCACATCTCACCTTGCCTCTCTCTGCTCCAGATCATGAATTTCTACATGAGTCTTCTGGTGGAAAGAAGCAAGAATGAGGGATATCCAGCAGTCTATGCTTTTAACACCTTCTTTTATGCCAAGCTAAGCTCTACAAGCTACAAGGAAGTAAAGAGATGGACCCAAGGTGTGGATATCTTCAAGCACGATATCATCTTTGTGCCTGTTCACCTCAGAGCTCACTGGACACTGCTGGTGAGTCAAACTGGCTTTTTATTTAGGGGATAGGGAGAACAAAGCTAGCAAGCAAAGTCCTTTAGTGTTTGAGTTGTGCTTTGTTTAAGTTGCCTTTTAACCCTAGGTTGTAGACCTCCGAGAGAAAACCATCAAGTACTTCGACTCCTTGGGACAGAAAGGAGACCACATTTGTGAAAGTATCTTGTGAGTAGCTGCTTTTTTTGGTTGTTTTTGAGGCCTTTTCCCTTCCCCATGTGAAATGTTTTTTGCCCTGTCCCATGGTGCTCCTTACTTCATACCTCTTCTGTTCTGCTCAGTGTTTTGAATCCCCTGGAGTGTCAGAGGTGCAAGTTTTCACATGTGCTGCACACCCTGACATGTCTTTGTCAGTAAAAACCCTTCATCCAGCAGCTTTGTGGGGTGACAGCAGCCCCACAGAGACAAATCCCAGAATGACTGAGGCTGGAAAAGCTCTCCAGGGTCATTGAGTCCAACCCATGACTGATCCTCACTTTGTCACCAGCCCAGAGCCCTGTGCAGAGCCTTCCTGCCCTCCACACTCCCTCCCAGCTTGGTGTCACTGAGGGTGCCCAATCCTCTCATCCAGGTCATGGATAAAGATATTACACAGGGCTGGGCCCTGGGGAGCTCTGCTCACAGCCCCTCACTGTGTCTCTAAGATTGGGGTTTTTCCTCCACTTCCAATTCCTTAAATCCACTGCTCTCAGGATCCTCTGGCATTTCACTGTGATTTATCTTCCTGTCATTTTTCAACAGCTTTTTTTTTTGTTGTTGCTGTTGCTGCCCTACATCAGGGAGATAAAAAGTGATTTTTGTGTTGTTCTCAACAGAAAATACCTGGAAGAGGAAAGCAGGCAAAAAAGAAAAATTGAATTGACTGCTTCTGAGTGGACCCTTCACAGCATGGGCACACAGGTATGGGAGCAGTGCCTGGGTTTGGAATGGGAGCTGGAACTCCTCATCACACAGGGTTTAACACTTTCCAGGCAAGCAGAGGAGGGAGATGATGTGCAGTTAACTGGGACTATTCCTTGGGTTTGGGAGCAGAAAATGGATTATGGAAATGGGTTTTCAGGAGGAGGTGTGGGTAATGTGTGCCACGACCAAATTGCTGCTCTTTCAAGGCAGATAAAAATTCTCCATGTTTTTGTATTCCTCAGGAAATCCCTCAACAAAATAATGGAAGCGACTGTGGAGTTTTTGTTTGCAAATTTGCTGATTTCATCTCCAGAGACAAACCCATCACCTTCACCTCGGTAAGAGGAGGTGTCAACAGCTCCAGCCTTTCCCACACCCATGCAGGAGCCAGGGAAGCTGCACAGCAGCTGGGGCAGGGGCTTGAGGGTTCCTCATGTCTGGTCTCTGCCTCTTGGGCAAGATCATGGAATCCTGGAATCCCAGGGTGGTTTGGGTTGGAATGGACCTTAAAGACCATCTCATTCCAATGCCAGGATGCTGCAACCAGTGGTTTGGGATATCTGGCCTTTGTATCTCTTGGTGAATTAGGTTTCCCCTTGGACCAGCTCAGACCCTGGTTATTTTCCCATGCAGAGATCTTTAACAAATGTCTCTGTAAAGAAATGTGGTTGTGTCATCCTGGTGTGAAACCCACCTCGTACCCAGTGGTGCTCAAAAGCAGTTTCCCATTCAAGAATTCCCTGGGTGTTAATGGAGATTTCCTGCCTCTTTCTCCCCTGGCTTCCTATGTGATGGATTTTCTTGTCTCTTTTCAGGAACACATGCCTTCTTTCCGCAGGAAGCTGGTGTGGGAAATCATCCATAAGCGGCTGCTGGGACACATGCACTGATAGGAAACACTGTTCTGTAAAGAGTAGTATTTATTTCTTATTGTTTAGATAAGATAATGTTAACTTATGTAAGAGCCTTATTGTATGGGAATGTTCCTTGTTAATAGAGTTATTTATTTTTTAATTGAAAACCCATCGGCTGTCTCTGTGTGGTTTTTAACTTGCTCCCCATCTGAAGAAGAACAGGGGGGCTGTGTCCTCTCCTGGTGGCTGTGGGGACATCCCTGTGCTGCTCCTGCAGAGCTGCTTTGTCTGTCTTTGCTTGTCTTTCACTGATTGGTTCAATCTGCCACAACCTCAGGGCAGATTCTCCAAATGCCAAGCAATTCCAAAGACCCTCGTGTTTTATCCTTAGAAATAACTAATCAGGGATAATTAACCTTCCCTAAGGCTGCAGAAGGTAAAACGATGAGGACACAGCAGCTGGGAGTGTTTTAGGTGTCCTTTGACCCTTTGGTTCTCCCTGTTTGGGGCTGCAGTTTTGACTGTCCCAGGTGCCACCAGAGCCACTCTCCTGGTGCTGGAGGGGTGGAGGAGCCCGACTCTGGGGCTCATGGAGAGGGGGGCACCTGTCAGCATCCCAGGCCTTGTCCCCAAAGGCCATCCCAGCCCCATTTGGTGCCTTTCCCCACCAGATGTTCCATCCAGGGGTGTGCAGGGAGGAAGAGGTGGCTTCATGATGGCAACGCTTCCCAGGTCCCTGGGTAGAACCACACCTGGCAATGCCCACAACCCCCCATCCAGCCCTTCCCTCCCTGGCAGCAGGGAGCCATGACCACCACAAGAGACCCCAAAGAAAACAACAGAGAGCAGGCTCAGGCTCTGGTTAGCTGGATATATTTCTCTTTTTTCTGTTGGTGTCTCGGGTTGGTTTCACAGAACACTTTGCAGTAGAGGAAAACACGGATCCGCAGCCCACGGGAGCGGTGCTGGCACCGGCGCCTCCGCTCCCACCCCTGCTCTTGCCCGTCGGCTTTCACAGCTTCCATCCAGCACTTGGATTTGCTTCAACACTCTTTTTTGTTTTTGTGTGTGTTTGTGTTTGGCTTTTTTTATTTCCCCCTTTTTTTTTGTTTTTTTTTTTTCTTTCTAACCATTTCTCAAGCTTTCTCCGAAGGAACAGCCACTGGCTCTCGGCTTGCAGGAGAGTACGGAAGAGCTCTGGGACATGGGGGATGGTTTCCTTCTTCCACCTCGCAGCTGACTTGGTCGAGATCATTTTTCCAACTCGTTTTTTTTTTATTACAAAAATAAAAAAATGCTCCAACTATCAGTTTTACAAGGCATACAAAAATCTCTAAAAGGGCAACACAAGCGCAAGGTGCTGAGGTACGAAAACCTGAGGTAGTTTTTCTGTGTGTGTGTGTGTGTGTTGGGAGAGGGTTATTTGGGTTATTTTTCATTTGAAGCCAATTTTGCTGGTTGGGTTTTCCAGCCCCGGGCTGACAACCTCTCATAAATCCATTTTTTTCACCCATTTCCCCCTCCTCTCCCTGCAACAGAGATCTTTCCTCAAAGATCCCAGTCCAAAGTGGGCAGGGCTGGTGCTGCCCATCATTTTCCAGGGATGTCAGTGCTGGGCAGTGATGGAGAGAGGACAGACAGACAGAAAGCGGGGACAGAACGGATGCAAACCCTGCTTTTGGAGTCCAAAGCAAAGAGGAAAAGATGTGTGAAGAAGAGGAGTAATTCCTACATGAGGAATCTTCTTGGCTCCTACAGGCCCTGCTCTTCTCAAAGCCCTTCAGAAACTGCTTTTTAACACTTAGTATTTTTTTTCCCTGCTGGCGATCCTACAGCTCTGCTCTACGGTGCATTAGAGACCCAATGAACCAGCTCCTGCCATTAAACCTCTAGAAAAGCCTTGCTTTTGCTAAAAACAAACAGCCCCCTCCCCGCCCCCCGCCCAAAAAAAAAATATTAAAAAGTGAGTTAAAAAATAAAATCTTACAAAACTTAAAAATGGCCGTTAGTTTCGTTACTGATATATTAATTCTAAATTAACGAGCGCCGCGGCCCCCTCCCCGCCCCAGGCCGGGCCGGCTCCTCCGGGGTGGAACGGGCAGGTTTGGGGGAGAATTCCAAAATAAAAAAACCACCTCTCTCTGCCTGTGTTAGTCCAGCTGCTGGAGGAGGGGAGGCGATGGAGTAAGGCGGAAGCTGCGGGATGGAGAGAGCCCCCCGTGCCCCGGTTCTGCGCTGCCGGGGGGCTCGGGGGGTCTTTGGTTTGTCCCCTGGCCCGCCGGGCTCCGGCAGCGGCGCGGGGTTACATTCGTCGGGCAGTGCTGGCGGGAGCCTCACTTGCTGTGCTGCGAGGCCGCGGCTCCCTGAGCGTGTTTGTGCTCCTGCTGCTTCACCTGCTGCACGATTTCCCTGATCTTGCGCTGGGCAGTCTGGTGGGGAGTGGGGGGAGACAAGAAACGGGGCAGAGCTGAGCCCCCGACAAGCACAACAGCATCGCAACCCTTAACAACCCTTAACCCACAGCTTCAACGCCGGGCCAAACACGTCAGTAGCTCTGTGATGAACGAGGATGTGCTAAAGCAAGGGTTTGGCTTGCTCTTCCGTCACTCAAGAGCCTCAGTTCTGGGGTGTCACCATGCCCTCGCAGTCAGGAACCTCAGGAAACAAACCTGCGAGTCAGGACCTCGCCGTCTAACCCAGGTTAGATGCGCCCAGGTGGGACGCAGGAGAAAAGTCCCACCCCGTGTCCAAGGCACAGATTTTGGCCGAATCGAGCCAATCGTTAATTTTAATGCTGCCAAAAACCCCTACAGTGCATCCTGGGTGCACAGAAACCATTCAGAGCAGCTCAGGGGACGCTGTGCTTGGCGGCTTTCCTTAAACTGGGAACGCTGGCAGAGCCCCAGCCAAGCCTTACCTGACTGGCAAAGAAATGCCCAATGATTTTGACGATGACCTCCTCGTTCTCGTCCGGGGTTTGGTCTCGCGGCACAATGACCTCTGCGCTCGTTAAGTTCTGCAGCTCATTCACCTGGAGAGAACAACACAGATCCAGGCTTTGCTGGGTGTGGGAGCCGGGGGGACGGTGATGGTGATGAGAGATCTCTGGAGTCAAGGCTGGTCTTGAAGCGTGTGGTTTATTGCACAGGGCATGGGTGAAGGGGCTCTGCTGAGAGCTGCCAGCTGCAGCTCAGAGCAGAGCAGGGAGAGAGAGAGGTAGGAGCAGCAAAAGTAAGAGTAAAAGTAAGAGTAAAAGTAAGAGTAAAAGTAAGAGTAGAAGTCAGAGAACAAGTAAGAGAGCAAAGTTCCCGTTACAACACATTAGATCTTCTTCTATACTGAATATTCTAACTTATACCAACCAATCTAAGATACAAATCCTATAGCATTTACATACAGCCTATAAGAATCATTACATTACCATACTGTGTTATATTTTAAACCCTAAAAACTACTCTTTGGACGCCTTCTGCCAAGCTGGTAGGGTCTGCTCTGACCCTTGGACTTTTGGTGAGGAGAAGGGCATTGTTTAATCAAAAGGGGATTACCTGTAGCTGGCCACACTGTTGTTTTCTAGTTGTTCAGTAACTAAAGCTCTAAACATCGAAACTTGCTTTCAATTCTATTTCACCTATAGGGTTTCATATTCTCAAAACCTAAGCAATCATATTTATAAGGTTTTCCTTTTTCATCTTCTCCAACAGCTGGGGAAGAGCCAAAATCCTCTGCTGCCTGTGCCACCCCCAGCTCTGAGCCAGGACATGGCACCAGGCTGCCGTGCCTCACCACCCTGTCTGTCCCCTTGGCATGGTTGCCATCCAAGAGCCACCCCCAGGACACGGGGCTGGGACAGAGACATCACTGATATCCCAGAGCACCCGGACAGAGGGGATGGGAGATAGGGGATGTCCCCTCCCCTCAGCTCTCTGGGGCAGGTGGGAGCCCACACACCCCCACCTACCGTCTTGCCACCTTTGCCAATGACACGGCCGGCGGCGAAGGAAGGCACCTTGATGTGGGCTTCGAGCTTCACTTCTTCTTTCGGGTTAAAGAAGTTTTCCTCTTTCAGCTTCCCAAATATTCGCCCCTGGGCCTGGAGAGGGCACAAAAGGGACACAGAGGTGGTGAGCAACACCCTGGAGGTGGCCTGCAGGCAATGCTGTGCCAATGTCCAGCAGCACCAAAACCGTGGTCCCAAGCTGACATCATGGGGACCAAAGGGACGCTCTCACCTTGCCCCAGACATGTCCCCAAGCCACCCCCCACCCTGCGGCCACCGCACCTTGAACTGAGCCTCAGGTGGCCCTGTGATGATCACCATGCGCTCGCTGGCATCTGGACCTTCTGCTGGGGCGATCTGCGGAGCGACAGGGAAGGTGTGAGCCTGACCCCTCCTCGGGCACAACCTCCTCCCATGTGTGGGATGTTCCCCGTGCAGGGACACCCCCTTATGCAGGGACACCCCCAACCCAAGCAGTGGCGACAATCAGGACTGGGTTTCTCCTTATCTGGGGAGCAAAACCAATCACCAAAGGCTCCCTTCTCTGCCCTCAGCAGTGGGAAGGGGAAACTGAGGCACAAAGCCCTGGCCCAGCCCCTGCTTCCTGCTCACCTTGATGGAGGCACCAGCAAACCGTGCCAGCTGCTTGATGTGCTGCCCCTTCTTCCCAATGATGGCCCCCACTGCCTGTGTTGGGATGAACAAGTTCACGACCTCCTGCTCCGGCTGCTGGAAAGGGCACGGGAGAGCCAGAGGGTCAGGGGGTTGCTTCGGTTCTGTGGGGTCAGGCTGTGCTCCTGGCACACATTCCCTGCTTTTTGCCTGCCCTCCCACAAGCTGCCCAAGGAAGACCACATGGCAGGAGGTGCCAGGGCACTTCTGGGGAAGGGAAACTTACGGGGTGCTGATGGGGGAAGGCGCCGGCTGGGGGGGCTCCGTACAGACTCGACAGATAGGCTGAGGAGCCCTGTGGTGGGAGAGGAAATGAGGGTCAGTGACATCAGTGATGTCCTCAAGGTGCCAGCCCCTTCCCAGACACCCCCAGCCTGACACTGGGAGTCACCATGAGTGACACGAGGGACACAGTGACCACCCCTCATCCCCTGAAATCCTCCAGGAGAGCACAGGCACATCTGAGGATGAGCTGCAGCCCAGATCCCGTGCCTACGGCACAGCACAAGATTGGGATGTGGATGGGAGCTCCCAGTTAATCCCAGTCCCACCCCACTGCTGGTTTTTTGGCTTTGTCCTGCTAATGTTTGTATCAGAAAAAAGGTTCCCTTCTGGCCTCACCAGGGGGAGTTGAAAAAAGCCACACAAAGCTCTGGGGTGAAGGACCCCACACCAAACACTGCCCTTCAGGAGACCTGTCCTGCTCCTCTCCATCACACCCATAAAAAATTCCCACAGCTGTCTCCCGAAAGTTTGGATAGAGGCACAGCACCCTCCCTCCACAGGCTGAGAGTGACCAACCAACCCTCTTGGAGCCCTCCAGAGCCACCACACCCCCCCACACATCCTCCCAAGCACTCACCGTCCTCCTCCTCCCGCTCTGCTGCTGCCATTCCAGGGAAAGAAAACAGCAGAGGTAAATTAACCCACAGCTCAGAATAAATTATTCAGGGACTAACAGAGACAGCCCACAGTGCCTGAGTGACCTGGGATGGACCTTCTCCACCAGCAACTTGGCCATCCCGTTCTCCTGGCACTGCACCATCCCTGCCCACTGTCACCTCAGGGGTTGTGACCATCCCTGCCCAGGTTTCAGCATCTCCAGAATAAGGAGAACCCTCCCCTGTGAGGTGGGGTGGAGACTGGCTCCCCACAGGCACAGCCCCTTGGGTGCCAGGGCAGGGATCCAAGCTACTGGCAGGGGCTGCTTGTCCCCTGAAGGCCCTGTGGCCACACCAGGGGGCTCTGGTGGCCACCAAGACTAGACCCACAGGGCACAACCCAGTCCATACCATCACAATCCAGTGGTGGGCTTGGGGTCAGGACTGGAGACCACCTACATGGCTTTTCCATGCTCTCTTCAGAGAGCAGCACCCCTGGGACACAGCCAGTGCCTAAACACTGGTGAAACCCACCTCAGCACAACACAGGGATGCAGCTGATCTTCCCAGGGGGTTTGCCACCTTCATCCCCTGTCCTCTCCACTGTGCTGCTGCCATGAGCACCCTCCCCAAATGGCTGAGAGTCAGAGCACCCCATGAGGTGGCTCCTACAGCTACAGCATCCACCCAAACCCGACAGCTCTGGCAGGACACTCCAGGCACCAGGAACATCTCCCACCTACCGCAAAGGGGTGGTACGGGGTGGCAGCTGCAGCCCCTCGGGCTCCTGGCGTGGACGGGAGCATGGACAGCCCTGTGGAGAAGATGCCCAAAGCACTGAGGTTCAGTCCCGGGATCAGGTTGGCCTGTTGCTGGGAAAGGAAAGACACGGAGAAAGGTGTGAAGGGCGAGGCACCGGGCTTCTCAGCGCAGTGTGGACGTGATGGGCGAGGCCCAACGCTGCTTGTAACACGTTGCCCTCCACTCTGAACTTCCCTCCACTCTGAACTTCCCTCTGGCCACCTGCAGCGGGAGCAGGCAGGGTGGGAGGGCTGAGCTTACATTGACGGCCACCACGTCGCTCTCGTAGGCCTCGCGCAGCTTCTTCATGATCTCCACCTCGGCGTGGGAGCAGGCCTCCGTGCTGCCCTTCACCGTGATGGTGCGCTCGGGGTTGTAGATGGTCAAATCCTGCAGGCTGCCCCACGGGAAAACCCAGAGACACGCTGACACTCCTTCTTCAAGTCAGCAAAAACCCCAGGAAAACTCAAACCACGGCTGAGCGCTCCCCCCTGAGACGGTGTGAGAGCCACACACCCTGTCCCTGCCCAACACCCGGGATGAGGAACATCCACCTGGGATAAGGAATGCACATGGGAGGACAGAACTGCTCTGCTTCTCAGCTCCAGCACTGCTTGTACCATGTTGGGCAGAATGGGGTGGCCAATAATGATTCAGTCATTAAATGATGGAACCATGGAATGGCTTGGGTTGGGAGAGACGTGAAAGTGCAGACATGGGCAGGGACACCTCCCACTAGACCAGATTGCTCCAGGCCTTGTCCACCCTGGCCTGCAACACTTCCAGGGGCAGCCACAGCTTCTCTGGGCAATCTACCACCCTCACAGGGAACAATTCCTTCCCAATATCCCATCTAATTGTGCTGCTGGACCATGGGAAGCCTATTCCCCCCAGTCCTGTCACAGAAACTTACGGGGAGATGGTGATCTTTGTGCCCGTGTCCTGCTCAATCTTCTTGAGGTTGCGGCCCTCCTTGCCAATCAACCTCCCCACCAGGCTGTTGTGTGCCAGGATTTTCAAGGGAATCTCTTCTGCTCTAAAATGGATTTAAAAAAAAAAAAAAAAATCAAAGGGCCAACCCAGTNGACCCTTCTACAGGATCATCTCTACTCCAACAGAACCACATCTGCCACTCCAGGAGGACTTAACTGGACTCCCACCAACACCCTGACCAACAGTGTGTGTGGTTGTGTTTTGACTCTGTCAGTGTTTTTCTTTTTTGTTCGTTTGCCTTTTTTTGTACTACTATTTGTACTACTACAAATTTTGAACATTTGTAATATTCCAAGTAAAGAACTGTTATTCCTATTCTCACATCTTTCTCTGAAAACTCCTTGATTTCAAAATCACAGTAATTCAGAGGGAGGGAGTTTACATTCTCCACTCCAAGGGAGGCTCTGGCTTTTTCCCTGGCAGACACCTGCCTTTCCGAACCAAGACAATTTCCCACCACGCTTTTTGGCTGAACCAGGAGCACTCACGATTTAGTCTCGTCAGCCTCCTTCTGCATGATATCCAGGATCATGCGGCACGCTTCCGAGCACCCCTCCGGCGTGGCGTGGATGGTGATGGGCTTCTCGGCAGCGCCGGCGTTCTCCTTCCGATGGATGTCAACCCTGCGGAGAAACAACCAGCGGAGAGGAGCCCCTGAGATGGGTCTGGTGTCACACGGAGGTTTCAGAGAGCTCAGGAGCCGAGAGAAAAAACTCATTTCAGCACTTGCTCAAGCTTTGGGGAGAACCTGGGTCTCACAGGTGCATCTACCACCACCTGGCTCACGCAAGCCCAGGCAGTCGGGTGGTTTGGATCGGATTTGGGCCACGTTCGCCTGTAGGACCCCAGGTCCTGGAAGCTGAGGGGCGTCACAACATCAACCAAGGCATCGAGGGGGCAGAACAAATCCTCAACCGGCCAAAGCCCTGAACAACCTGGTCTGTCTCCTCTGACGCCAGTCCCGCTCGGAGCAGGAGACCGGATCAGAGGCCCTTCCGACCTCTGCCTCTCTCTGCACAACACCCGAGGCTGTCCAGCGACCACGTCCTTCGGGACAGAGAGCACTTACCCGTGGGCAGCATCTGTCACGGCACCGAGGCACCCGGCAACAACAGCGCTGGTACTCACGCCCTTCCAGGGGAGACCAGAAGGCTCCCGTGCGCACCGGCAGGGACCGTGCTCTACTCCTCTGGTCCTCCCTCAGCTCATGGCGGGAGGAGGCACGGCCTCCAGCTCGCTCCTCACGCTCAACCGTACCTGGCAAAGCCCTGAGAGAGAGGGAGAGAGGAAAGCAGGGTAGGAGACTCCCGCACCTCAACCACGCGCCTTGGGCAACAGGGGGAAGGACCTTTCCGTCTTCTCCGCGCCAGTCCACGCGCTCTTCCCACCGGAGGGTGATGCCGTGCGCCCGTCCTGCCATCGGCCACCACCTTGGGGTCCCTGTCACTGCTGCAGCCAGGGCCAGATCTTCCGAGGAAGTGCGGCAGTGGCTCCGGAGTGCCGCCAGCACTCAGCTCCGGTGGGTCCCCTCTGGCCACGTCTCCAAGGTCCCGTCCCAATGGGATTATCCAGGGTGCTGCTGCAGATGCCAGGCCAAGGGCTGTGGGGCAGAGTCACCAGACAGTGCCAGACTGGGATGCTGCGGGGTCCAGGTGGGTTTGCACAGGTCAGCTCTCCCAGGAGCTCAAGAGCCAGCATGTGGGAACACAGATGGTGGAAGGGGAGCAGCCGGGTGAGCCTCTCCTGAGAGAAGGGCAGGGCCCACTCCAAAGGGACCGCAGAGTGGTTCCATCCAAGCACTGAACAGGGAGTGAGGACGTGTGATTCCCTTTGTAGGCTCCATCTCTCCACATCTCCCGTGGCTTCAGCTGGTGCTCCCAGCCATGGAGCTCCCTCAGGCTGCATGAAGGATCCGTTCCCAGCACGACACTTGCTGCCACCCCCTCACTGGGGACACAGTGAGCACACCATGACAGCCACATGAGGCAATGACAGACCAGGCTGATGCTCTCAGTGTAGGGGGAACTGATGAGGAATCCCAACAAACCCCTCAGATGGGAGCCACACAACTCCTGGGACCCAGAAGCAGCCAAGGTGGGTGGAAATGAGAACACAGCTGAGCCTTCATGCCAGAGAGGGACCAAGTGCCACAGAAGTGCTGAATGGAGGCACCAAGGTGACGAGGGGATACCTTGAACAAGCCTTAGAAAGGGGCACAGCCAGGGTCCTGACTGACCAACCCATCCCACGTCTGGACGTGCAGGCACAAGCTCACTTGCCAGAGAGAAGGGATGCCAGGAAGGGGCCACTGCTTTCAGGCATGTCCCACCCCAGAGAGCTGGGGAAGGGAGAGCTCTGGAGCTCCCAGCACATCCCAGGGCCACTGCTGAACTGCTCCATTCCAGCAGGAGGATGGAAAAGGCGACCTTCAGTACCTTCACCCCATCACCAGGTGCTGCAGGAAGGGATGACCAGGGCTGGGGGGACAGGGTTTGCCTATGGTGCAGCAAGAAAAGCCTCTGAGAGACCTTCTGGGAGGCTGGGAATGCTTCAGGGAGTGGCTGCCATCAGGGACAGCCCTCTCCAGGTGGACAATACAGTGTGCCTGTAGGGTTATCCTGGTCCCATGGCTGCTGGGTTGCCACCATCCTCTCCTCATGGAGTTCCAAGGGCTGTGCAAGGTCACCTGGTGGGGTGGGCTCTCGGTCTGGGTTTCTTCATGGAAAAAGATGGCTCAGCCTGGGGACAGTCTTGCCTCCTGGGGCTCAGAAACATCTTTGGGATCTCTATTTGTAGAACCAGGGGTGAAATCCAGCGTGACCAGAGGAATCCAGAACCCAACGTTGCTCTGGGGAGGAGCAGGGACCAGGCAACAGAAGTCACTCTCAGATCATCACAGCGGTGGATGAAGGTGGCCTGGGCAGGGACAGAGTGTGGGATGACACCCAAAGTGAAGGACAGGGGCTCCTGTGACTGCCTGGGATGGATTCTTGAGGTCCCCTTCGCCCAAGCCTGAGCAGAGGTAGTGCCCCACTGTGGGCAGGGCAGGAGAGGGCAGAGCACTGAGCACGGCCTTCTTCCACAGCACAGGGTCTTCAGGGCAGGCACAGGGAACCAATCCACAAGGAGGGACAATTCAGTGGCAGAAACTGCTCCAAGCAACAGCATTTGGTTCCATGGCTGGGAGAAACTGGCACTTTCCCATCTTCCTTGCTAGGCTCAGGGCTTGGAAAGGGCAAATTCCATTCTTGGGTGGTGAGGACACAGCTACACCTGCTGCTCATCCCACCAGGACTCACCTGGAGAAGGGCTTGCAGCCAACCAGGATCTGCTCACAGCTACCAGGTGGCCACGCCATGGGGCGAGCCAGGCTCCAAGAGCCCCTCTCCCTACCCCTCTGCCCCCTTTCCGTACAAACCTCTTCCTGCCAACCCAGCGCCAGGGTTTGGCTCGTCCTTCTACCTCCAGCCACACTACTACCAAAGATTTGCCTCTATAAACTCCTCTGAGAACTAGGATGCTCTGGGACAGGAGTCCTACGTCCCATGGGATCACCAGGTTCAGGATGACGAGCACAGGAGAAGACAGCTTTGGGTTAAACACAAACACACCTGGGCAGGAGCAAACCATGCAGGAAAACCATGCAGAGAATGAGCGGTGAGATCAGGAGAACAGCAACAAGAGAAACATGGAAAACTTTGGCAAGACAACCCCACTTTTTGGCTTTTTTTTTTTTCCTCTTTTAGTTCAAAAATAAACACGTTAATAGCTAAAAAAGGCTTCAAACAGTTACAAAAGCCCATCCTTCTCGTGGCAGTGCTCCCACAGTGTCCCTTTCCCCTCAACAGCTCTAGCCCGTGTGGGATGCTGCAGGATGAGCAAATCCCAAGAACAAAGACCACTGCACTGAGGATTCACCTCTAGGGTTTTATCCCCGAACTTGCTGGTTCTCCCTAAAGCCTCATCCCCAGCTGTTCTCATGAGGCTTTAGGAACTCATTCCAGGCCTTTTCCAGCAGCATCCAGAACCACCCTGGCCAGCAGGAACGGTTTAGGACCTGAGCTCTGCCACCACCCCCTGAAGGCTGCACCCCACGAAACCAGCAGTGGCCGGCACTCCAAAGCCCCCCAGGGCAGGGAGAACCCGAGCTGGGACCTACAGCACCCTACGGAAGGAAACAAAACCATTGGAAGTACTTACTTGGACTGGGTTTGCTTAGTAAGGTTCTTTATGGTCAAGCCCTCCTTTCCTATGATCGCACCAACAAACTGCGTGGGCACCAGCATCCGCAGTGGGAAATCGAGCTGTTTGGGCTGCGAGGAGCCCCCCGGGGAGGAGCCCCGCTCCCTGGAAGAGTGGCCCCCACGGCGGGATCGCTGCGGGGGCGGAGGGGAGCTCACCTCTTCATCCGGGATGTAGGAAATCTTGAAGGAATAGTTCTCAAACTGGTGGTCGCTCAGCTTCTCTATTGCTCTGCAAGGCAGGGAGATGCAGGGGGAGGTGAGGGATGGGATCCCCTCCAGCACCTCCTCCACGTGTAGAACGTGGGCCCTTCCCAACTTGCATCTTCCTCCCTCCCCAGTCTGGGTAAGGTGGCCATGGGAAGCCAGAGCCCCACACTTTTCCCATGAGGAGCAAGCCCCGTAACCTGGCAGGACATCATCCCCTTCCACGTGGGTCATGCCAAAGCTGGCACGGGACTCTTCCCCCCAGCAAAGGTGGGATGGCAGCCCAGGGACCTGCCCCTCCCCTGCCAGAAGCTATCATGCAGCGTGGGAACAGTCTCACAGGGTTTTCAGACATGGAAAAGGTGACAGACCAGCTCTGAGCCACCACCGCTGCTCCAGGGAGAAGGATGCAGCACGTGGTGTCCTCCTCTGTTGGGAACCCCAACTCCCTTCCCAGCTGGATGAGGCTGGGAGGCAGCACCTGGACCCAAGCCCTTCCTCACCAGTGATGTTTGGCCACACCAGCATCTGCCATGACCCTGCTTGGCTTCAGCTTTCCCTGCTCCTAACACACCTCACTTCAGCTACTGACAGATCACAAGCAGCTCCTTGCCAGGCCTGAATTCCACATCCTCTGAGGACTTCTGCAGCTTCACCATCCCTGTCCTAAGTCCAAAAAGGCCTCTTAACCCAAAGAATTAAGCCCTGCTGTGTTGGGGAAACTCTTTGTCTTCCTTTATTGCCACACCTCTCAAGACCATGGTGGGATTTTTGGGGCTGTCCTGTGCAGGACCAGGACTGGGACTCGATGATCACTGTGGGTCCCTTTCAGCTCAGGGGACTCCATGATTCTGAGACACTCACATCATGTTTATCTGAGCTCTACAGCACATCCAGCCGAGGCTGCAGGCACAAGGAGGACTCTCCTCTGCCCTCCTGGACTAGCAGATCACTGTCCCCATCTCCGTTCTCACTTATCCAACGCTACAGTGGGTCAACTCAGATGGGAAGCTGGTGGAACGTCCATCAACAAATGGACTCACAAAAGCTCCCTGTGGGCTGGGATCTGCTCTTGATCATACAAAAAATACCCTGGCCACTAACAACAACAGTAAGCTCACTACTTCCTGGCTGGTCTCCAGCACAGGGCTGAAGTCTCTACAACATTTTGTACAGAACCACGCTTCCACTTCTGAAATAACTCCCAGTTTGTACTGCTACCCCATCTCCCACGCCAGCGGAGAAGGCAGAAGACAGCCCAGTGGTGGGACAGCTTAGAGAAGCCTGGAAGATACCTGGGACTCCTTGGGAAAGCTGGTGTGGTATGAAATTAGGGGCAAACCAAAACGAACCCCACTCACACTTTTGCCTCCTCCTTGGTCGCGTAGGTCACGTTGACAACGGCCGTTTCTGTGTCTGTGTTCACTGTGGGGAGCAAGGGAAGCAGAGTTGGAGCAGGGATGGGAGAGGTGTCACCGCTGCCCCGGCACGCTCCAGACTGGGATAGAGCTGGGATGGGGGAGGGAGATGCCTGTCCCACGACACGCCAGGGCACCGCTGTGTTTTCCCCCAGCACCAGGACTGGGTCGGATCCAAGGCTGGATCCAAGCAGAATGCAAGGCTGGACATCCCTGACCCACCAGGGGATCCCAAGCTACGCTCAGCTCGTTTTTGCTCACAGGGATAATAGTTTTTTTCAATTTTTCAGGGACCAGGAGCATTCCCGGGGATGGTGGATGGATGGCCCACGTCATCCCACCACTGGACAGGTGGTCCCACCTCCACCAGCAGGGTTTGTGTCCAAAACCCATTTCAGACCAGTGCTGCTGGTCTGGTTATCCAGCTAGATTTCATCCCAGTGGGCTTCCTGCAGCCTGGGCAGAGCCGGGGAGCAGTGCTGGGAATTTTGCAGGGATGAAGACCACGCTGCACCACCTTACCTTGCTCTACGTTCTCCACCGTGCCGTACTGAGCTAAGAGGCCATCCAGCACCTGGGGACAGAGCAGCAAACCTGGCAGGTGAGGCCCCAAGCAGGCAAGGCAAGAGCCCACTCCACCCACAAACACCCTCCAGCACCACCCAACTGCTCCAATGCCTCCACCCACCTGCATCCCATCATCCCAAAGCTGACCCAGCACCCCAAGCTGGCCCACAGCTCTGCTACCCAAAAGCAGGCAGGAGCTGGAGCCCAGTTCATGCTCCCTCCTGTGGTTATTGGGAAGTTAAAGGGTGGCCCACGTGCAGGCCACGTGCTGCTGGAGGAGATGCATGGGATGTGTTTGGGATCAGCCACTTCTTACCTCCCACTGCAGGTGGGGGGGAATGTTTCGGATCTGGATCTTCCTGCTCCTGCAAAGACAACGCCCTGGGTTAGGGTCTGCAGGCAGAGGGAGAAGCCTCTCTGGGAATCAGAGCAGCTGTTGGCAGCTTTCTAAAGCATCCCACTTCCCCACCCGAGCCAGGGCAGCTCATCCCCAGGGAAAGCCATTTGTCCCAGCTTTGCCCTGGTCACCACTGGGGCTGAAGCTCTCTCTGGAATGCTCCCTCCTCAAGCTGGCTGTCAGGTTTCCAAGGAAACCTCCTGAAAGGAGCCTCTGCAGAGTCATGACCGTACAGGGATGCACGGACAGCCCTGCCTATGCTGCTCTGGGTTGGATGGCTGCATGGGAACAGGAGCCCCAGCCCTGCTGTAGCTTGAGGGGAGCTCTCCAAAAGCACATCCAGCTGAGGCCCACCACTTCCCAGCAACACGGGGCTGCCTTCCTTGGGGAAATCCAAATAAATATCCTTGGGAGGCCCGAGCCTGGAGACGGCCAACACACCCAACCTCGTCCAGTGGCACTTCCAAACTCACATGACAGCACTGCTCACTCCCAAACTGGTTGTGGTCCCATTCCCAACCTGGACATGGTTTCATTCCCAAACTCGTTATGGCTGCATTCCCAAGCTGGCCACGGCTTCATTCCCAACCTGGCTGTGGCTGCACAGGAAGCATTGCCAAGGCTTCCCAAGGGTAAGAGCCCCCAGACATCTCCCCAGCCTGGCTGTGAGGAGCTCTGACACAGCCCAATCCATGGGGGATCCAGCCGAGCCGTGAGCTCCTCCATGAGGCACCCGGATCAGCATTCCCAATCCTGCCTGGAGTCAGTCAGCTCTGAGCACAGCACTGTCCTATGTTCTCACCTGGCCCAGCTCCGATGCTCTGAGCAGAGCACAGCTGGAACACCCCTCCCAACACCAGGGATGGCTTTCCTGACCAAGCCACCCCTTGCCCACACACAGAGCCAGGTTTCAGGAGCTGAGCAGCAGCTGGAAGCTGGTTCTGTTAAGTTTTCCTTTTCCCTGGGATGAGTTCAAGAAAGATGCTTGGAAGAACAAGCCCCACCAGCCTGAGAGTTACATAGGAACACAGAAGCAGCCCCAGCTGATGGCCACCAACACCCAGGGGCTTTGGGCCAAATCCTGCAGGACAAGGAGGCAGGAGGAGGTGGAAGAAGACATGACCAACCTGATCCTACCAGGAATCCTCAACCATTGGGAAACAAGACCTTCCAACTCTGGTCCCTGCTCTCACAACTCATTGCACAGACAAACCCTGAGCCCCTGACAACAATTTTGGCAGATAAAGAGTTCCTCAAGTAGTCTGGGGGCAGACACCAGGGTCAGTGAGGAAAAGGCAGGGAAAAGGATGTTTTTGAGCTGTGGGCTGTCAGGGCAAGACAAACCCCACAGCTCATCCCGTGGGAAGGACCATGGACAGGCAGGTGAAACCACCAGGGAGCCTGGTATCCCCTGGGGCTGTTCAGCCACGGTCAGTGGGACAACAAACCCTGTGCTGGCATCCAGCTGAGCAGGTGTGCTCAGGAAAAGGCTCCTGTCCCCAGCTGCCACGGGGGATTTCACAGCTGGGAATCTCAGAATCCCTGCGAAGGAAGGAGCAGGATTTGTCCTATCCCACCCCCAGCCATGCCCACCCACAGCAGGAAGGACCTGGCCCAAGGGAGACCCTGGCAATGATGATCCTGCTCTGTTCACCAACAGTCTGAACCCCTCTCCTGCCCTTGTCACCCATCCGTGGCCTACACTGTTTCCATAGAAACATCCCACGGGGACCACTCCAGAAAATGGGATATGTTTCCTTGTTAAACCCCACCAGCATTTCCCATTTTAAGATGCCCAGGTCCTGCCCAGATACTCAGCTGCCAGGAGACTGCTGCTGCCTGCTCCAAGGGACACATCTCAGCCCCGAGATGATGATGGGTGCCAAGCTGCCAGGCCAGAGTGCCTGAACAAATCCCAGCGAGTCTCAAGCCATGGCAGAGAGCCGGACACGCTGCCCAGTCACTCTCACCACCTCCCAGACCCAAACCAACAGAGGCCACCCTCACCCCAAGGTGCCACTGCTCAGCTCCAGGCCAAAGCCACAACACAGCCACCCTCCCCTCCCAGACTGAGAACCATTGGGGTGGCCCAGGCTGGACCACAGAGGAGCCCCTCTCCTTTTGGGGTTCATTTGGCTCAGCCCACCTGTCACCAAAGCCCAGGGGACACAGGGCACATCCAAGAGAAACCAGCACAGCAGCTGGACATGGTCCCTTTGCCACTTCTGGAAAAGCCCTGCCTTGAATTGAATTGCTCCAGGGCCATAATTCCTTACTGCTCTGCCAAGGGGAGACGCCAGAGCAGCCCTGGTCTCCCAGGGTGCTGGCTCCCCCTCTCCTGGCCCACCTCCCAAAACACCCAAACAGATGGATCACAGCAAGGTGTCACATAACCCCACTTCCCAACAGGACACAAGAGCATATTCCCACTTCCAACGTCCATCCAAACCAGTGCAGAGCATCTAAAGACACCCAAAGGGCACTCAGGCTTCAGCTCCCGTGGGCAGGACTCCCAGCAGCTCAACGTCACCACTCAGCATTTAAGATAAGGTTATTATTCCTACTGGGTGTGCTTATGGCTCCTGCAATTCCACACCTGGCTGAAGCAGTGCTGGGCCACACACAGCCAGCACTGCTGGAGTCGTGGATGTACATCTGGAGCCACGAGGGATGCATGAGCTGCTCCCAGGGCTGGGGCATGGGCCGTTCCTCTCCAACACCACTCTCCCAGGAGAACTCTGTGGGAGAACCCTCCTTTATCTTGAATTTTATTTTTATTTTAGTTTCATTTTCCCCGCTCTCCCAAGCCCCGGGGATTGACTCCAGGGCACGCACAGAACGCCGGCACAGGAGCTGACGACGGCCACGTTTCACCCACCCTGTTTTGCAGCAGACTGGTGGGGATTTAAAGAAGGAAACAGATCATAATAACCAGCTGGGGGAAAAACACTCAACTGTGTGATGCAACTGGCCCTGCTGTAGCGAGTGCCCTGAGATAACCTGGAGAGCTGCATCCCTCTGGCTCTTCCCCACCTCCACACACCCACCTCGCTGCCTCAGCAGCTTCAAGGGCTGAAGGAACCACGCTCACCTGCTTTTGTCCCTTCTAAATTGATCTCAGACTAGTCCTGCTCACCAGCAGCTTGAGGAGGAAGGATCTCCTCCACCCCAGAGCAGGGTTTGGGTACCGGGAGCTGCCGGCAGCACAGAGAGGAGCAAGCAGTGAGCGAGGAGGTAAAGTGGGCTCATGAAATAATCCCGGATGGAGCTGCGTGTCCTCTCAGGCATCCATCAGAGCAGAACCATGGGGCTGGCATCACAATCCTGCAGGGAAAGGGGATGGACAACCCCCATGCCCTGCCAGCACCACCACTGCCATGTGCCTGCTACCTGCACTTGCTGAAATCATGCAGTAAAACAGAAAAGCCTTAAAACCAGGGGGTTTATTCCACAGAATCAGGAGGAATGAGGGGGTTTTGGCACATCCCCCCACCTTTTCCAGCATGGCTTCCTGCCCTCCTGTAGCTTCCAGGGAAACAGTGGGGAACAACCCCCTCGAAATCCAGGGACACAGAAGGACATGAGTAAAAATGTCATGAAGTTGTGAAATGAGAATGAGCCATCAATTCCCTGCCCAACATCCACAACACCTTCCTGGATTTTCCCTGCTGGCCTCACGGATCACCCACCCATCCCTCAGTCAAGGTGAAGTTCCAGAGGGGCTTTGTCTCCCACAGGAATTTGGGAACTAGAAAAAAGCTGGCTTAAATATAAGCTCTATGATATAATAATAAAACCCCAACAAAATAATACAATAATAACATAGTGATACAATACTATATTGCTATATGATGAAATAACATAGAAAGGTAATATATAATGGTATATAATTAATACAGTGGAATCCAAGTGGCTTCACCACTCTCTGCCCTAAAAAACACACACTTCATTCCTACTCATGCTTTGTAATACCTTACTATAATAAAGCTTAAAGGGATTTTATCACCTTCCACCTCGGGTCAGCACTGAGGGCAGAGAAAATATGCTCTGCCACCTCCTGTTTTCCATAAAAATCAGTTATCAAGAGAGAACTGGGGGGAAAAAAGCGAAGGGAAAACATGCTGAAAACCCAGTGGGGGCTCTGCCTGCTTTATGAAATGTTTGTCCCAGGCAAGAA
>VWYO01002110.1:21390-43605 GCA_013400275.1 Rhadina sibilatrix | reverse complement strand
CCACCCTCCCCCCACCATTCCAACCCCTTTGCCCTGGAAACCACCACAGCTCAGCACCCCCAAACCCTACTCTGCCCTGGAACCCAGTGCATCCATCACCCCAGACTCCACTGGCCCTGATTCCATTGCCATGACTGCAGCACCCCCAAACTCTGCCCCAGAATCCACCACAGCCCAGCACCTCCAACCCTTCAGGAGTTCTTTCAGAGAGAGGAAAACAGTTTTGCTCAGGAACCAAAGAAAAGAAGGAAATAAATAAGAAATATGTTGTTATATCTATAAATTTGTCTTTACATCTATATATTTATCTACATGATTACTCAATATAGTTAAAACAAACAAACATAAATAATAAGTTTTTTACAGTGCTTTTTTTTTTTTTTTTTGAAAACAGGAATGTGTGAACCCTTCCCAGCCCAGATCCAACCAGCCATCACTGTGTGTGATCCCATTGTCTGGAAGGCTCCAGGAGATGCTGAGACACTCCAGCCATGACTTTTTTACGTTCTCTGCCCGCTGGTAGATGGCTCCTGCAGCCTCTGGGGCTCTGCTGAATGGTGTCCTCAGGTCACCAGGAGTTGGTGTCACCACCTGCCTGCAGGTTAAGTGACATTTTTCTCTCTCCTTTTGAGAATAAAAGCCTGATCCTTGTAGAAGCACGTCGAGGACATGACTGGAGACAGAAACAAGGTGCAGAATAATCCTGGCTGGGTGGGTGACGAGTGTCCTTGTGCTCTTGGAACAGAGCGTTGTGTCCAGGGCCAGGCATCCCCTCCTGTGCTGGCAGGGTGAAGGGCAGTAATGTGAATTCCCCAGATTTTAAGGCAATTCAGGACAGTTAAACCAGCGCTCCTCCTGCCGCTCCATCCCACTGCCACTCTTCCCTGGCATACGGAGATGGATGGAGTAGGAATAGCGGTGACGGGTGCTCGATGCCATGCCTACAGCAAAAATAGATGTGGTTGGGCTGCGATGATGCAAAGCCAGAAGAATCCTTCTCCGATTTCTCCGGCTTTGCTTTCAGCGCGGCTCCTGCCTGGCTGTCATTTGTCACCGGCGCTCGCGGCTGCTCCATCCCCAGCACATTTTTTGGGGTGATTTCAGGCTGTATTGGTTGATAAAAGTCCTTTTCAACGATCTTACCCTTGTTCAGGTCATTCCCGCCTCCTCAGGGATGAGCTGTCAACAGGAATGGGGCAGGAAGCTGCTGGTTCATTGTGTGAGGTCACTGCCACTGGGAAGCAGTGGGAGAAACGGGAGGTTTTGGGATTAATTAGTGCCCACGGGATGCAATATTCATTTACTGCTCCTCAAACCAGCCTTCTGCAGGAGCTGGATGTAAACACAGGAGTCTCCTGCAGTCACCTGCATGAGCTCATCCCTCCTGCCCCTGATTTTTGGCTTTGCAGAAAGAGCTCAACTAACTTCTCAGATGCTTTCCCAACCCTATGGAGCTGATACTGCTTCCCAGTTTTGATGGATCTGTCTTGGTCCAGACACGATCCTCAAGGGAAATCTGTGCTTTGGGGAGGAAGATTTCAGAGCACTGGTACAAAACAGCTGGAGAGGCAGCAACCAGATGGAAAATAGTCCTAAAAGCAGCGCAGGATGCAGCAGGAAAGGGAAAGCATCTTCCAAGGGCAGCCTTGTAGGCAAGATTATTCCCCTCTGTAAAGAGATGCTGGCATGGAATGAGTCTGGAATGCATCAGCAAGACTGATAAAATGAGCAAAAGGTCATGAGAGGTTGAAGGAGGGTTTGTTTAGTCTGGAAAAGGACAGGATAACCCGCTGTGTCTGAAGGGCTGCCTTGAAAATGCAGACAAACTAGGAAAAAAGCGGGGTGTTTGGTTGATTGGCCAGGGGAAGAGAAGGAGATGCTGTTCCTCAGCTGGAGATTTCGGGAGGAGGTCGGGCAAACATCTGGGACTACCAAATCCATGCAGGGGCTAGCCTGGGGCTGTTTCTGAGTCTCCTCCAAGCTCAGGATAAACAGTCTGGCCCACAACTCCATTTCATCCCGAGCCTTTGGTAAGCCTGTCTTGGAGCAGGTGGGTTGGGATCCGCGAGGTTTGATCACCCTGATCTGCCAGACAACTTGCACTCAGGGCACTGGTTGGGCTCCTGCTAATGGAGCAGGCTGGAGCACCTGTGCTGGGATCCCTCCTTGGATCCCACACCCCCAGAGAGTGTTGGGAACAGGAGGGAGAAAGGACAGTGGGGGAAGGGAGGATCCTGCCTCGAGCCAGCAGGGTTGTGCTGGCTCCAGAAATTACCCCAGGAGGCTGCAGTAATCCAGTGGGAAAAGCCCAGTGACCTGGCCCAGGAGGAACCCGCCTCACCTCTCTGACCTGCAAGTTTCCCCTGGATCCTTAAGGATAATTATCACTATTCATCACACAGAGAATCTCAAGAGAGCTTCACCCCACCCCTGCACTGTTGGGATTGGGAGCAAGGGAATGCAGCTGCTCATGGCTCCATGGGGGACACCTTTGGCTGCAGATAGATGACAGGTGAGGCAGTGCCAGTGCCAGAACAGAGCCCCAGGTAAAGCTTGCCCTAGAAAGGAACCTGTTTCCTCCATGAAAGGACTTGGTTTGTTGTCCTTTGTTCTCCTGAGTGGATGGCAGAGGTGACTCTGTGCACAATGCAGCACGGATCAGGACGTGCTGCCAGAGCAGCTCCCACCTGCCCTTCATCCTGAGCAACCCACAAGGCAGCTCCAGACTGGGCCAATCCCAAATTTCCCTCATATGGTGGTGATGAACTGTCTGAAACGTGGGTTTTGGCTTTTAGAAACTCCTCAGCCAGAGAATGGTGCAGCTGAGGGAAGAGCATCAAGGACCGGTATGGAAGCAACCCACCTTGGGAAATGGGAATATCCCCCAGGAAGAGCAGAACTGAGAAAACAATTTACCCTTTGGTTGGAAAATGCATCTATGCTTTTCAATCATTTTGCTCACCCTCTGTTGGGAGGACATAAGTGAAAATGTACCCACTACCCAATGGATTTCAGAAGTTTCCAAATCTGTAACAGCTGGGAATGGTGGAGGCACTGGCATGGCTGGGTAATTAAATCAGTGTCTGTGTTAATTACACCTGCACTGGGGCCAAGCATGAGTGAGACATTAACAATGGGAATGGTGGACAGGCACCAGCAGCTCCTTCCCAACAAACTCCAAGTTTTGCTGACTTTCCCAAGGTGATGTCAAAGGTATGGATCTGTGGGAACACGATGTGGAGCAAAGGCCAGGTGCCAGAGGTGGGCACTAAGGACAGTCCTGTGGAACTGTACACTTCTTATCTGAGCAGGAAAATCAAAGGATCAGCTTCTCCCAGCTCCAGAGCAGCTCCACTAGGATTGGGAGCACCTGCCTTGCGTGTGGTAAATCTGCTGGAACTGAAATGTGAACCGCAAAATCAAATCCCTTGAACCCCAATGAAGGAGTTGTAAGGAAAAACAGGAATTTTTAAGAGCTCATGGAATTCCATGAGGAGCAGCTAGTGCACTGCTTGTGCAAGGGGTGCCTGAGTGTACTGAACCCACAACTGCCTCGATAGTGCACAGCTCCCCTCCAGGGCCCCTCCTTGTGCCCAGGGAAAGCCAGGAGAGGCCCCAGGGACAGGAGCATCTCCTGTGCAGGGAGAGGCTCAAACTGCCCTAGAGGAAATTCCACCTGCATGTGTGGAGAGAGGACAACGGCACAAACAGCTCCTGGTTTCCTTTTTACCCTCCGCGTGCTTCCTCAGGTTCTTATTTGTCCTCTGCTGACAGGAAAGCAGGTCAGGAAAGGGCACAGCCTGTCACATCCAACCAGCAGATGCTGCTCCAGCAGAGGATTCCTCACTGCCCTGGTGGGATCCCTGCCGGGGGTCAGCATATCCCTCCCATGGATAATTCTTGCCTCACTGCTGGCAGAGCACCAGGCCAGCCAGCTGTGGATTCCAGCACATCACATCCCACAGGCACTGCAGGGCAACACTGCACCCGGGAGCATCGGAGCCCGAGCCATTGCCGGACTGAGCCCTCGGAATGATTCAGCAGCAGGAAGTGCTGGACAGGCTCTCCCCACAGAAACTACAGCAGCTGCTTCCCCAAGCCCCAGGAACAGCTTTAACGTGGATTTGGGGTGCACCTCAGCCCACTGCCACTCACAGACACCCATTTCCTGCAGCACTCGGTGGAATTTTCATCTGGATCTGAGCCTTACCAGCACCCCTGGCCCTCACAATGACATCGAGGGGCTGGAGTGTGTCCAGGGAAGGGAACGGAGCTGGAGCACCAGGAGCAGATGAGGGAGCTGGGAAAGGGCTCAGCCTGGAGAAAAGGAGGCTCAGGGGGAACCTTGTGGCTCTGCACAACTCCCTGACAGGAGGGGACAGCTCAGAGGAGTTGGGCTCTCCTCCCAGGGAACAGGGACAGGACAAGGGGAAATGGCTCCAAGTTATGCCAGGGGAGGTTCAGGTTGGACATCAGGAGGGATTTCCTCATGGAAAGGGTGGTCAGGCACTGGAAGGAGCTACTGAGGGAAGTGGTAGAGTCCCCACACCTGCGGGGATTTTAAAGCCCTGTGGATGTGGCTCTTGGGGACGTGGAGGAGGGGTGGCCTTGGCAGTGTCAGGGAATCAATGGAGTCCATCTTAGAGGGCTTTTCCAAACTAAATGATGCACCATGACAGCCTTGTCACGCTCATACCAAGCACAGACCTGGCACTCAGCACAGGAGCCATATGACACACTGCAAAAAATGCAGCCAGCTCAGCCCTGAATGGGCTGTTACTGCTCAGACAATTTAAAATAATTACTGCCGTGGTCCTGCTGTCCACTCTCAACAGTAAAAACAGGGAAGTTCCAACAATTACCTGGATAATTTGTAAAGCCCTAAGACACCTGGTGTACTGCTGCTGGCCACTTCCTTTCCAGGCAGCCTGTCCCCTCAGTTCCTTCCTTGCATGATGGCACCATTCCTCAAACTTTACTCCCTACATCCATAGAAATCATCAGTTTTGAGTCTAGAAATGTCTGTTATTTCCAAAAAAACCCACATTTTCACCACAAAGCAATGTGGAAAGCTCCTCCAACGAGACAAAAAATAACTGGCTCACAGATCCAAGTGCACAAATCCACAACGTGGTCTGACAGATACACTGTGAAACACTGGCCCAAAACCTTTTAAATACAAGAGGCAAGAGCTGAACACCCAAATGAGGGATTCAGTGCTGATTTCACAAGTGAGAAATGGACTTGAGAAGCACCTCAGGTACAATGTACTTGTGGGACACCAAAAAGACTGATTCTTCCTGGAAGGAATGGATGGCACCTGCACTGGGATTACCTCCGCGCTTTTGTTTTGGCAAAAATAAGTAGGAAAGGAAAAAAAACAAACGTCTTTTTATTTTATTTTCTCACTTTTGGAAAGCATTTTACACAGGTTTGGATCTTGGGAATAACTTGGAATCAGTAGAAAAAACTAACTCAACGGTTTTTTTCTTTACAATAGAAACCTTTCAGGAATCAAAATGGAGACTAAAAAAAACACATGCAAAACATACTCCTTTCAAAACACACCTGGAAACAAAGCACCAAACTACACAAATATGCAGAATGAAACAGCATTGAACACCACAGAAATTGTCTTCATAAAAGGTGTAAAAGTCACCTAATTCACTAGGCACTGTCACTTGGTTAAACAGAAGAGACAATAAAAAAATATTGTCCACAAACTTGCAATTTCAACTCAAAGGCTGTAGCTAGAAATTCCTCTATGTGTCATGCCTTAATAGCGACCTGAAAGACAAAAACCCAACAGTCAGACTCCAAGGACAGAGGCTCGATAAAATATCCACACCAAAGTCCATCTTAGTGGACACAGAAGCTCAAAAGAAGTTCAAGGAATGGGAAATTTACTTTTGAGAGGTGAATTCTGTGACTGGGCCAGGCCCAGTTAAGGCCAGGCTGGATGGGGCTTGGAGCAACCTGGTCTATATGGAAGGTGTCCCTCCCTGCCCATGGCAGGGGGTGGAATGGAATGATCTTTCAGGTCCCTCCCAATCCAAACCATTCCCTGAGTCCATGGCTACTTACGAGGTGAGTAGGATCGGGATCTGGACCGGGATCTGTAGCCCCCTCGGCTGTAGTACGGGGACGGTGACCTCCTCCTGTGACAGGGGTGACACAAACAATCCCTTGGTCAAAACCTGCACAGGTGAGTGCCAGCAGCTTTAGGTGGGTAGCTCTAACCCTGTCCTGGTCTCAGGAATACGCTTGGGAAAGCTAACAAGAAGCATGGGAGACCTAAACAACATTTCTACTGTGTGCCAGAGCAAAGATTTGAATTCTTTTTTGTTACCAGTATTATTTTTGACTAACACAACAAATACAAGCTCTTGCACTCACAATCTGCTTGCATGTGAATTTAGTCTGAAGCCAGGAACATCCCACACAAGCAGGGTAAGCCAAATCCACCTTCACTTTTCATCTGAATTACTTGTTCAAGGTGAAGACTTCCTTGACTTGCAGTGAGTGCCACAGCCAGGCACCCTCAAACCCCTCCAAATTCATGCACTCCCAAGTTTTGTGTTTCCTTGCCTAGTTCCACTAATCCAGTACACACCTGTAAAACTGATCCCTGTCCTGAACAGCTCTCCAGCCTCCTCCGCCGCCACCACCTCCTCCTCTGTGAAAACAAAAGCAGAATGACATTTAGGGATTTAGAAAATAAACAAAAAGTTCACATCATCAGAGTAAGAAAATTACGTGAAGACAAGACAACATTAGCTCCTACACCAGATGATACTGACTTACTTTATTTAACATTGGTTTTCAAACACTTATCTACTCAAGGAAA
The DNA here is from genome assembly GCA_013400275.1 of Rhadina sibilatrix. Lineage (NCBI taxonomy): Eukaryota > Metazoa > Chordata > Aves > Passeriformes > Phylloscopidae > Rhadina > Rhadina sibilatrix. Next base: position 36,758 of record VWYO01002110.1, on the reverse strand, counting down.
ACCCTTTGACTTTTTATTTTCAAGTAGCAAGATCGACTCACTATTCTGAGGAAAAATATTGATTCCAAGGTGGAGGCAGGAAAAATCCTCCCATCCCGACATTTTAACACTTTAGAGTCACATTTAAACACAAACTGTGATGTAACTTCTTACTGAGAACAGAAACAACACCTTTTTGCATAAATATTGAGTGGTTGGACTGGAACCTCCTCCAATTCAGATCAGCAAAGCTTTACCAGGAGACTGAATCAAGTTTAAAGTCTCCTCCAGCTGTTTTCAGGAGACTGCTTTTTTAAAAGGTTATTCCCTTATTTACAGACACTTTTTCAGGCAAAATTAAGGCTCCCACAGCAACAAGGAGAAATTGAAGTTTTAACAGGACAATTCCCATCTGACACTGCATTTCCCTTAAGGCTTCATTTTCACACAGGGCAGGGAATGCAAAGGAATTGTTACCAATGGAATTTTTAGGGTGGGGTATGCAATGCTCCACTGCATCTTGAACAATTCCAAATTTTCCTTCCTGAGGGAAGCACTCACACATAGCAACATTTCTCTCTCCCTCAACCAACCCACATCTGCAGGAAGGGACAGAAGCAGATCGTGACACTTTTCAAGCAGCTGCACACGAGTCATTTGTGGCTCCACATTTATTCACAGAATCCCAGAATGGTGTGGGTTGGAAGGGACCTTAGACACCATCCAGGGGCACCCCCTGCCACAGGCAGGGACACCCCCCACTAGAGCAGGTCACTCCCACTGGCTCTCTCCTGACCCTATCACAACTTCTGGTAACATCCACAAACCCCTGTCAGAATGAAAAGGCACCACTTAAGCACTGAAGACTTGGGCCTGCACTGTAACTTTAACACAGAGTTCTGCAACTGCAGGAATGTTTGGTAGCACAGACAGAAAAAACAAACTCTTTGTGTTCAACTTAACAGCGTCCCAGAAAATGTGAGGATTTTGCAGGGGACAAGGATTTTGCTGGAAAATGCAGAAAACCAACTTCTCTATCACCAAAACCAAGTGCACCCCAACCACGATTACACACACATCCAACCTTACAAAGGATGTTAAAGAAGCCTTTTTATGCACATGTGCAATACACATCAGGTCATGCTCCAAACCCCAATTCCTTATTTTTGGCAACATTTGAGGTGCCATCAGCAGGAGATACTGGGGATCACTGAAATTTCCCACTTTTTAGCTACTACACCGTGTTTAAAATTTAGGTTGACACTATAATACCAACTCAAATATTAATCTGCATCATTTCAGTGCTAACTAAGATGAACAAACTATAGATTCTAAAATGAGAATACAAAGAACACACTTTGTTTTTCAAAACTTAGTGCGGTTTCAGAAAATATTTTGGACTAAGCCAGGCCACAGTATTTAAGCACCATCAAGTATTTTCAATCCAACCAATCTGATTTGTACTGAGCAGTCATTTTGGTGAAGATTTCACAGGAAGATTCCAGAATGACGGTGAGTGCAAAAATACTCTGGAATAGCTATGCAGGATGAACTGCCTAATGCCTGCACAGGCAGATGAGAAAGTAGAGTTTAGAAAGCAGCAAAACATTCCAAATATGCTGACCTGTATGACCTGCTGTAATAGTCACGGTCATCGTAGCCCCTGTCGTAGCCTCTGTCGTAGTAATCCCGTCGCCGTGAGCTGCCACTGCAAGGAGGGAAAGAAATGGCATTTGCTAAGATACAAAACATTAACTTTGTCTGCAGTCTGGTAAATTCACACTATTTAACTTAGATGATACTATTACTACTTCCCATCCTCACAGTTGAAAGACTGGGAGCACTGGTGTTTTCCCATAAGCGTAGGTGGGAACAGAATTAAATAATTGCGTTTTAATGTTAACTTTCAGTTATTTTCCTCAACCTTTTGGTATCACAGGCACATGAGGAATTCCATTCTGAAATAAGTCTTTATTGACTTTTAATTGTGAAAAAGCTCCTGTTCAATCAATGTTCTAACTAAAAAAATCAGAAACCTGTAGTCTCAATACAACATCACCAAAACCACCAGTACGCTGCAAGTTTTGGGAAATGAACTGGGGAATGATTTGGGAAAACAATTCCCACTGTTGGCAACTGGAAGTCAAAAGTGCAGTGTGTGAACACAAGCTGCTAATTCCAAATGTTAACTGAGCCATGCAGCTCCTCTACCAGTATCTGTTCATTCACTCTTGAAAACCTGAGCTTGCAAAGGACATGAATATTTGAAGGTATACAGGAAAACTACTTAAAGTAACTTAGAAATTGTCAAAATATCTTCCTGTTGATGCATGCATTATTACTGATGCTCTTGTCTAGTGTTTTCAGTGGAGAGCACAGCAGCCATAAACACAGAAATACAAATTGTGCATTAATGCAAAAGCCCGAGAAACGAGGAAAACCACACAGAATCAGGTGTCAGAGGAGAAACAGGAGTTTTTACAAAACAATGAATCATATCCTGTACTGGTTTGGGGGAAAAAAACCCAACCAAAACCACAGATAAAACTTACTAAGTGGGTCTTCCCATGTAGATTCCAGGGGTAGGTGTGTGAGGTCTTTTTGTTATGGAAAAGTCTACCCGGATCCTTCTTCCATCCAGCTCCATTCCATTGGCACGTTCCTTTGCCTAAGGAGTGACAGAAGAGCATCAGCTGTCGGTATGAACTTCAGCAACAACATGGATTTCTAGCCACTGCTTTAAGTGTTAAAATGTCCTAAAAATGGTTCAGTTTGGAGGTAGGTCTGAGTGTCACATCTTACAGTGAATGTACTGTGTAAGACACTCTAGGCCAGCTGGCTGGTGCTGGCTCTAGTGCCAGTAACCACTGAGAATGTGACAATCCTGAAAGGAACACCACTGAGCAATTGTTTCAGTGCCTCTGACACGATTAAGAGCAACCTTTGAACATGCTAATGTCAGGAGCTGACTACTCTACCACACAACATAAAACATGTACAGGTTAAAAGACCACCACTAAGGTATTCAAATACATCCTTCAAACTACTATAACCTTGAATATAATATCAAAGTCACAAATAAAAAGTAAAAAACCAAAACCAATTGTGTTTTGGGTTTTTTTTTTGTCTGCCAAGTAGCAGGACCTACACATCAAACTCCAACCCAACATGGAAGCCTTCATGCCAGATATGGAAAAGACTGCAGAATCTCTGGAGTGGAGTTTAAGCAGAATATCAGCCTTGTTCCAGCCCAAAAAGGGCAGCCCTACAAGGACTGGCATGACTGTAGGATTCTCTACTGGGTGACTATGGAATTCCTGATTCATTTCACAGCACCCATACGCCCAAATTCCATGATTACGAGATTCCAAGTGTTTTTCAGGCTGTGAGTTTCCCCTGGCTACATCCTGTGACAGAACACACACGCCAGGAGCTCAGAGGCCAGCAGACAGGGCCCACACTGGGCACCCCAACCTACTTCCTTGGCATCCTCGACATTCTCGAAGTAGACGAAGGCGAACCCTCGGGAGCGCCGCGACTGCTGATCGTACACGATGGAAACGTCGGCAATGGGCCCATACTTGGAGAAAACCTCTCGCAGGTCTCGTTCTGTAGTGTACAGACTCAGCCCAAACACTCCAAGACAGCAGTTTGGATCAGGATTTGCCTAAAGGAAAGGACGCAGACGTTAGAATGAAATGGGGTTTATTTGCAGTGCAACGTATTTCTCAAGCTGTGACTGTCAAGGTTTCAAGATGAACAGAGGTGGGGCTGAGATTTGGGTCACCTGCTAACACAGTAACAAATTAAACCTCCAGGAACACAAGCCTTTCACAGAAGCCCTCTGTGTTTCTCAGGGCACGGAGACCGATTCCAGGATGCACCCAGGACTAGGATTCATCCCTCAGACACGTACCCTGTTCCCAATGTGACGTCTCCGAGTAGACATGGGGGAATGGCTGTGACTGTGCCGTCGCCGGTAGTCCCGACTGTACGACCTGCTTCTGGATCTCCTGTGCGAGCGGGAACGGGAGCGCGACCTGGTGTAGTGTCTGCGGGAACTCCTCCTTGATCTAGACCTGAGGGAAAGAAGAGAAAGGTACAGTGTTGGGCTTGTTGGGGGTGTTGAACATTCCAAAATCCATCAGATAGTCACAAAAAGCTCAAATAATTGTTTTTGAAAATCCTGCAGTACCACATACCTCGGCTACAATCCACTTACTCACTATTCTCAAGGACTGTGCTGAATCTTTACTATCAGATTACTGCAGATGCTCTCAGGGCATTCCTACTACAGTCCAGGAACCTGCACTTGATCACTCAGCTCTTCCTTTAACAAAGCTACCTGGGTGTGACACACTAGTGCTTAGAATGACTATTCAGTGTTTAGGTAAAAAAAGTGGGGTGGCTTTCTTTTCACATATATCAGACAAAGGGAGCAGTAAATAAGCTTTAACAAAAGCACAAAGTGCTGCCTTGGGTGACACTGAGAAGCAAATGCACTCTGGAAAGTCTGGCAAACGGCCCTAAAACAGAGCTGAACACAGTCTGAAGAAACCAAGTCTGAGCTGCAGGTATTTCAGCAGTTATTTAGCACTTGAATAGTTACATGTTCACACTCTTAAGCGTATTTATGCAAAGGTCCAACTTCTCACTTATTCTTTTCCCCCAAAAGTATTTTCTTACATCATTAACTCTGTGGACATGAAGGTCTGAAACTTTTTAATTCCTTCTCCCAAAGCCTCAGCCTTCCCAACTCAGCCAAGCCTAGAAGAGAAGCTGGGCACTCACACAGGGCTACTACACCTGATCTTGGTCTGCTGATGGCTGCACTAAATAACCTACATTCCACACAACTCTAAAGAAAAATCCTTGCAAGGCTAAGAAGTGCAATAAACAGTGTAATAGGCAATGGACCTGAGTCTCAAATTGCTGACTTACAGGCTCTTGTGTCCTAAATGTCCCCTTCCTCTAATTCCACAGCAGCACCACCGCACTGGCATGAGGGAAGCTCTGAACCTGAACTGCTTTTACTCCTGAGCATTTAACAGCTTTTTCCAGGATTTCTCACCAAGTGTCACCAGACAGCCAAACTGTTCAATCTATCTCCTCAGAAAACACCTTCAACCTCATCAGGAGTGAGCCAGAGAAGCTCAGCTTAAAATGCATATTCACGTCCAGGAGAAATTAATTCAGCATGTCCCATTACAGCACTGCTCACTATGTATTTATAAAGAAAACATTATTTTTGGCAACAAAATAAAAATAAAAAAAAAGGAGAGGACTTCCCTGAAGCTGGGAAAACAGTAAAAAAAGAAATTATAACATGAATAACAAAAAAAGAAGCTCCACACATGCACACAGCCACATTTCAGCCACTGATATAGGGGAAAAAAAATTAAGGCAAACACAGAACTAATATTTCAGGTACCAGAATGGTATCAACCAAAGATAGGAGCTACACACTTGAATAAAAGTAGATTTAAAAATCAAGTATATCCACACCCCAACTGACAAAAACACCAGGACACAGGTTGGTTCCCAAATCAAAGTTTAATTTAAAAAGCTGGTAACTCAAAAATACATTTGCAACAGAAACTACCAAGAAATATAGAAGTTATCACAGGGTTATATCTCTGGGGAAAACCAGAGTTCAATGATCTGCCCACGATCACATCCCAATGTGCGACAGCACTGAACAGAGATTAAAGTATGTTGTTTCTAAATATGTGCCTCGACACAATTCTGTCCAAATCTACTAATCAACACTAACCCTGGCACGTAATTCCATTATTTCCGGCCATAGGCATCTTCAAGACAGCTGTTAAATGCTCAGGAAACCATGGTAGTTATGAACTTCTACTTTTTGGTCATCAAAAAGTAGAAAGCCAGTTGCCAGGGTATTATTTAAGCACTGTTTACTGCAAAGGTAAGATTTGTCAGGTCTCTCACAAATTCTACATGTTATATTTGCTTCTTCAGAATTGTATGCCCTCTGTGAATGCATTTTTACTCAGTATTGTGGTTAGTCTGCAAGCAGGAAATGTTTATTTGGCATATGGAATCCCTAGAGTCATATGGATTAAGGGGCAGGAGAATGGGAGGGTGGGTGTCCTGACTTTGTTTTAATATGAAAAGGTTCCCCAAAGGTTTTGCAGCCTCCCTCCCCTGAGGTTTTCAAACCCCAACTACATAAAGCCCTGATGGCAGGGCCTGAGCCCAGAGCTGAGTGCCCCAAGCAGGGACTGGGCCCTTCCTGAGCTGCCCCATCACCTCTCACTGCTGGCACTCCCACTGGTCACTCCCATTCCACACTCTGTAAAATGGTACTACTCTAACAATTATTTATTCATTTTATTTGACACATTTTTTTCTTGCACTAAAAGGACTGCCAGATGCATGATATGACACTTGTGGCTGCCTGAATTAAACAAAAAAGCCTCATTCCTCTGCTGTCGAAGCTTCCCAACTACCTTTCCTTTCATAAAAGCCTTTCTGTTTGATCTTGCAAGATTTAACACACTATTTGAGAGTGTTTTCAACTGTGGGTGATTGCTGACAGCACAGTATCTTCCTCCAGCCTGCCCCCCAGGTTTTGGCAATTCATTGCTTGTTCACATAAAAAGCGTGTCGTGAACAGCTCACCTGACAACCACACTGCTGAAACCTCACTTTTTTTTTGGCCTGAATGCCTACAAGTGCATAAAGAAATGATCAACACATTAATATTAATTCCTATACTCAACTATCTACTCTTTTAAGAGGAATTCTGACCCTGCACCACAGCTTGTTTGGCAGGTGAGTATCAGGAGAGGTAATACAGTGCAATAGGCACATGGATGTTTGCGCTGCCACGTAACAAATACAATAAGCAAGTTCTCCACAATGTTGCTGGAGAGCTTGCAGAGCTGTCTAATATTCAAAGCTTCCTACCCTGTTAATTTTCAAGTTAAATAAATGTATTTAAAATGTCAGACTGTGAAATTCACATTTATCTCTACTACTTATTTTCACTACTCCAGGAACATCACTGATTCCAGTGAAGAAACATAATACGTGAATGTGGCTTAAAACAGGAAATCCCCTGAAGCACCAAACTCTGTAAATGCACAAAACCCTTAAGATCTAGAGTTCCTAATACTCCACGGTCAGACACAAGTCAATATTCCAAGAGATAAAAAGGCAAGCACTTCCAAAGTGTATCAGCAAGGATATAGATCTATAAAGCTGATTTCACCATTGGAAGAAGCAGCAAAAGTATCTAAATTTATATAATTTGGTTTTCCCAATTCTGAAACCACACACACCCCTTTGTATTCCATGTCCACAGAAGATCCACTAACTCTGGAAACAGAACTGGCTAAAGCTGGGCCACCTCTGACAATCACCTGACTTGTGAGGAGGAGGAAGAGGTAAAAGAAGCAAACTCACCTGGATTCAGACCTGGATCTAGATTTTGACCTGGAGCGCCTGGAATCCTCCTTAGAGCGAGATCTTGCAGGGGTGTGCCTCCCCGACTTGCCAGACCCATGAGCACTTCCGCTTCTGGAAGCAGAACGGGATTCCTGCACGCAGATATTGAAAGCCTAATTTGTACACAATTCCTTGTTCACCTAGGGGCTGTAAACAAGCTCCAGTGAAATAAATGGTAAATATTCATAGCTATGTGTCCGGGCAGTCGGCATTAGCACTGCCTAGATTTTTAAGGAGGTTTTTTTTTTTTTTTTTTTTCCCTGGTAGACACTTCTTTACCCTGCATGTACTTTTGCTATTAAACAGATAATGCATGCATGTTTAGCAAAATATACAGGGACACATAAACAGACTAGTAATTACTTAGCGTAGTGCTTTCAGATTCCAGATTACTTCTTATCTTAACTTCATTTTTATTCCTTTTCTTCATTCTTCCGTTTCAAATTCTGACTTCTTTCATCTTCCCCACTTCACACAAATTGCTCAATATTCTACAAGTGGGACTTCTGGTCTGATAATTAGCATGCATTCACTTTCTTTTTTTTCAAATTTCAGCTTCACTTATTCCTGAGCTTCAAATAATTCTCATTTATAAAACTTGTCAAATGGCGACTTCCGCATTTTCCTTCTTCAACATTAACCTTAATAGAAAAAGAACAGGATGAAGAATATTTAAGAACTCCAGGATAAAATCTAGTGCCAAAACTGAAACTAGAAAAAAAAAAGTGTTGTGGACTTTTACTATAAATGCAGTTTAAGAATTGAATCTACCAAAGCCCTAGGATTTTATCAACAGGTTCAGTCAACTCAGTTTAACTTAGCTCTAAGTAGCTGAATTTGCTATTTATGCCTGTATTTAATAGCAAGTGCAACTGGATCAACTGAGTACCTACTAAGGAATTCTAGCATCAGGAAACTCAAAATAATTTGCACTATCAGCCACACACTGAGACAAAATCACCAAGGAGTTACTCCAGTGAGGTCCTGCTGCGGCCACTGATGGACGTGCTTTTGAATGCACAAAGCACTGCACGGTTGGTCCTTTCCCAAACTCCAATTATCTGAATTTTGGGCCCCTCCTGCAGTTTGGCAGCCCTGGTGTGAAGGTTTAGGAGCACACACCCCCAGCCGCCTGCACAAGTGGGATTACATGTGCAGGCTTCGTGTTTCCACAGAAATCAGAATTTCCCACTGATCAGAACTGCACTTGAGCCCCACACTCCGAACTGCTCTGTTATTTACTGGCAATCTCCTCTGGCAGTGACATGACCTAATTAGCAGTTTCAACTTATCTATTTTTATTTTTAAATCAGTATAATGCTTGGCTTTAGTCATATGCCTTAAACACCTCAACCCTCTAGCAGAAAGTATTCCTCATTTCAAAATATTAGAGAAAATTTAAAATTCAGCAGAATTATACTTTTTTTCTAAAAACAATCCTAAATTTAGTGTAAATTCTGATGAAGAAAGCTCGCTAATGACACTGGGTACCCAATCTTTCTAAAAAAAAATCCCGTTTTATCTTTCTAACATCTCTTAAACCTGAACACTAACTTAATGGGAATCCTGTACTAAGCACTCAGAAATTAATTTGCTAACTTGAAATTTAATCATGTTTTAACCACTTCCATACAACTTCAACCGAATATTACCTGTTTACAATTCCCTACCATACAGGGGAAAGAAACATAACAGGTAGGGTAAGGCAGGTTTGCAATTAATCCCAAAAGCAACAGAAATAGCACAAAGTTGGCCAAAGCACTATTCTTCATACAGATGTTTAAAGTTTTGTTCTAAACTACAGCTTCCCCATGTACTAACACTGCAAAGGGCAGGGGGAATATTACAGAATAATTTAAGTTACAATTAACTAAATTAACCTAAATCCATTACTAACTTCCCAAGAAAACACTCCACAGAGGTGAGTTCTGAGTTAATATATTAAGTCTGCCATAAGAAGTCTCAGCTCTTCAACGAAGTTAGACAAAACAAGATTGAAGAAGGACTAAAACCAAACTAAGGCTGCTTTTCACCTGAGCAAAAATACTTCAATTCACAAAAGAGAATCTGGGCTAAACAGGAGCTGTGTCCAAACACAATTGGTCTGAGACCAGAAAGAAAGAAAAGGAGAAATGCAGGATCAGAGGGAAGCAGTTGGGAGGACTTTGCCCACAGATACACCCCAAACCCTTTTCCAGAGCTTTTAGAAGTCAAAAAGCATTGAAGAAATGAGTAAAGAACAGGTAAGTCTTCATACATTTGGTACAGTTTTCAGGCAATCTTTGCTGTATTGTGTTAAAGTTGAGGGGGAATCTCTTAGGAGCAGAGCTTGGGAAGAAAAGGTCATAAACACAACTACCTACCTAAATCAAAATAATTAAACAGCTGGCCTGTTTTCATTCAACTCCTTTGCATTTCATGCTTCCCAGTCTTTTAGCATCCACTTTTTTTCCCAGATCATCCTTCAAACCACCACATTACAGGATTATGGCACTTCTTTATTTCAGCATTAAAGGAATTCAATGCACCTCACCTGCTCTGGATATCACCAGGACTGGTAATAACTCCCAAAATTAGCAAGTTGCCCCTTTTCCACCTCAAGCCCCAGGAAACCCTCCCTATCCAAAGTTCCAAGAACAATCTGCAGCACTGCAAATTTATTTTACACCCTTGAGGGTTCACATCAGTCACTCCCACAGCTTGTTTCTCCCATCTGGTTTTGTTCTTTATAATTTCTTTTCCTACTCTTTGCTCTCTCACTCTGTGAATTTTAAGTTACTGAGAAATGCCAAAGAGTGCTCCTGGCATGACATGGGGAAGAGGGAAGAAACAATCTTCTTTACTCTGCCTATATTCCAGCACTGCTGGTCAGCAGATACAGACTGGTATTGACTAAAACAATAACCATTTATTTCCCCCCCTAACCTTAGGTTTGTCAAGTGTGAATTTAACCTTCCTCTCCAGATCTCTTGGTCTTTATCAACAGCTCTTCCCCTTCATCGGGCACTTCTGGAATTCACATGGAAGCCCTGAAATTCAGGCTTGTGGATTCCAAATGGTTCTTTCCAGGCTTTCAGCACGTTCAAACCAAGTGCAACACTGCTGGGATGATTTTAACAGCTCTAAGCACATTCACAAAGAACGTTACAGCCATGTACCCTGAGCAGGGAATGTCCCAAAGCAAGATCATTTTGGGGGGCAAGAAGTAGGAAAGGTTTCCATGGACAAAAGCAGCTGGAAAGTAGGTGATGGCCATAGTTCTTGGCACTTCTGAGATCCCTGTTTTCCTCACAGGAACGGAAATTACAGATTTCAGTCAGTAATGTAAGATACAGGAAAGTTAAAGTATTAAGATTTTATAATCATATATTCCCATGAAGTATTTCCACTTGTTTTCTGAAGGAAAGGTGCAGCATCACATGACATTATTAGATCTGCAGCCTCTTTACTCAAGGTGTCACTGTGCTGACTCCACATTTCCCAACCTCTCCATTATGGAAGTTGCCTCTCTTCCCCTGAGGGACACGGGATCACTGCTGGTGGGGAGGAGCTGGGGATTCACTCGAGGGAGAGCAGAACCATCCCTTTCCACAGGTTTCCAAATTCCACACAGAAAGAACATTGTGTTTTGAAAAATCATGCCACAGCTTCCTCCCACCACCTCTGCCACCGGCCCTGTGGGCTCCTCCAGTGCCCCAAGCTGGCAGGAAATTAATCCATCAGCAAAACCTGAATTACCTTCTGACAGGTTTGGGCACTGAATCAGCTCCCCACGAGGTGCCATCAAGCGCCAGCTGGTGAGGGAGGAACACAAGGAATGGTCCATCCCTTTGGTGGCACTAAATGATCAGCTCATCTCTAACCTCAAACTGCTTCCTCAGACCTCCTTTTCACACAATTTAGTAATAAAAATCACTCTTTTTTGAAAATACATGTATTAAAGACCTTGTAAGTAATCTGTAAATTGAGCTTTTATACATTAAAAAAAAAAAACACCACAAAAAGGAACCCCAACAAAAAACACCTCCCCACTCTTGACTTGCATATTCAACAGCTTCTGACCACATACCAAGCCATCACTATCATAATTAACTAAATCACAAGGTAGGATTCATTAATTTGGCCTTTAACTCATCTTTTGCCAACTCCTCCATGCCTGAATCCCACTCCCACGTGCTTCAGTGAAAACAAAATTAAGCTGGAAAATCATGGCATTGAAGCATAACAACAGTACCTCGAGTATATTCCAGTATTTAAGTATTGGAAGCATTTCATAATTTATAGTTTCTTCAGTCAAAAAGCTTCTAGAGTTCATCCCACTATGGAGCATAAGCCATAAAAGAGAATTCAAGTGGGGATTTTTTCTTCTTCTTATCTTCCCCTCCACTTTTTAAAAACGCCATAATCCAGTGTAAATTCGTGCTGCTGCTTACACAAGCCCCATTCCTGGCAAAAGCACCTGGAATTTCTTTATCCCAAAAGCTGCCATGAGGACTCAATCAAGTCAGGCCTGCAAACCAATGCAACTGGAAATTGAGTAAAACAAGATCCAGTTGACTGAATTCCCAGATCTGACTGACTGAACGAACACCACTGAGGGAGAGAGCAGGAGCACAATTCCTGCTGGCAGCCTGCACTTGGGACACTTTAAGAGAGTTGCAATCATGTACCAGATTATTTATCTAAACACTAACTCTACTCTGCAGAGACTCCAGCTTGGAAAAGCACAAAAGCCACTGACCCAGTAAAACACAAGCCTTAAGTTAGCAATAAACCCCCTAAATAACACTGGCAAGAGCAGAAGAAAAACCAAACCCTTCTCCAGTCTGGAACAGCAGGTGTGTAGCTCTATGGTTGCACCTTTACAAACACGTCCATTTCAAACAACTTACCTATTTAAAAGTCACAAAAGTTGAGACATAACTCATTTTAGGCACTGGCAAAGATTGCCTGCTTTAATACATTTGTAAAATTAAAAACATAAAAAAGCAGCAGACGACAATTTCTGCCGCAATACTCTGCACGAATGTGTTCCACATTAAATGGCTTTGCTATAAAAACTTTATTATTTCCACTCTTTCTGACTGAAAACAATGCAGGTTATCCTGGCAAGCTTTATTAAGGCTACATTGGCTTCCAACCTGCACGACAATTAAAGCATCTTAAAAAAAACCTAACACACAAATAATTCACCCCGAGTAAAAAAAAGCCCCTCGCTAAAAAAAAACTTAGAAGTGAATGAAAATACCAATGAAAACACTGGCGCTGGCACAAGCCTATTCCTTAACCTCTGTCTTTCAACATTCATTCCCATGTTTAGCCCCCTGGAGACCAATTTTATCTGATATTACCTACCTTGAAGTAGAAACACTCAGATATTACAGCTTCTTACAGTGGATTAATAAGACAAAACCATATTCTAAGAAAGACATCGCTCAGAATTACTACGTTCTCTAATATTTCTTGCCCCCTTAGAACTTATCACCTCCACAACTCCCTCCGATGCTGCAGCAAAATGAGTAATGCTGAAAAAATACCCAAAACACAATAGTGACCCTAATTAAAGACATCAAAGGCAAGCAAGGCTGATCCAATAAATAAAAAGTAACTACAAACGTGCATCACAAACGTGATGTTTGGCAAGTAATCTACTTTGACATCAATAAAAACTCATCCAGACAGCGAGATCTTTCCAAAACTATGAGCCTTGAGAGCTATCTGCTGCAGGTTTCACAAAGCGAAGGGGTTGCCTCCGATTATCAAGTCTAAATTAGATGCGAGCCCGAGCCACCTGGACGCCAGGCCCGAAGAGCAGAGTTATTGTTACAGGCGAGAGGGAGCGGAGAGCGGTCTAAATTAGAAAGCAATTCAAGAGTAGATTGCAAGGCGGCTCTGGAGAGAGGATAACCATAGATTCCCCTTCCGCTGAGGTGGGATGGAGGACGAGGGGCCCCTGAGGGCTCGGGGCCGCCATTTTGTCCCTCCCGGGCGCGCGCGGTCCCAGCCCAAGATGGCGCCGGGCGCCTCACGCGGGGAGCGGCCCCTCCGCCATCGACCCCGCCGCGCCGCCTCACCCGCCTCTCCTCTCCCGCGGAGGCTCCGCCACTCGCGAAAGGGGAACACGGGGGTACGCCGGGGCGCCGGCGCCACCCGAAGGCGATGGAGGGGCGTGTAGGGAGGAAAGGGGGGTAGGGGGGGCCCGACCGCGCAGCGCGCTCAGGCTCCGTGTATTACCCGCTCGCCGTAGTTTTGCTCCCCACTGTCGCTCATTGTCCCGTCCTGCCGCTCCCGCCGCCGCCGCCGCCGCCGCCCGAACCGGACACGACCGACCCCGGCGACAGCGCCGTCCGCGCGGGAAGTGACGAGACCGCAGGGCCGCGCGCGCGCGGTCGGCAGGACACGCCCCCAGGGGGACATCCCGAGCCGGAGGCCGCGCCCACGCCTCAAAGCCACGCCCCACACGGCACCGCCCCCGGAGAGGTCGCGACTCCGACCCTAGGCCACGCCCCCGGGCTTGCGCGCCTCAAGGAAAGGCCACGCCCCTGCCCTTAGCTGAGGCCGCCCGTGAGGCGAGACCACGCCCCCGACGGGGCCACGCCCACTTCGTCCGCTCCCAAACCCCACGCCCCTCATCATCCCTCACCCCCCGGGTGCATGGCCACGCCCCTCAAGATGAGGCCACGCCCCCTACGTCAGCCATGGGACCACGAGCACGAGCCCGCCCCGCGAAGCCCCGCCCCATCCCTCAGGTGAGGCCCCGCACCCTCGCCCCAGGTTAGGTCGCAGCCCTCGCCCTCCCCAGGCCACGGAAGTAGTTTAAAAATGTGATTGCGAGGGACATTTTTGAGTGTTAAAGCATTAGTTCAGAGCACGTGGGAAGAGCGGGATATTTCTTAGGCATCCACTCGAGGGCAGCAGAGCGTCGCTGAAATGGCGGGTTTTCCTCCGTCCTTGGCATTGTTTCTCCACAAAACACATCCATTGCATCTTTTTTTTGTCACAAGCAGCACCAGTAAAGCACCGGCAGCCCCAAAGGGCCAGGACTGTGCAGAGATTAGCAAAGGACACCCATGCAGAGAGGACCACCTTCAGTTAAAACACTCAGCTGTGGTTTGACCAAAATACTGACTTCTTCAGTGCTTTTCAAACCACAACACTGCACAAGGGTTGGAGTTGGGAGACAGGAGGAGACGTTGCACCTGCTCAGTTCATCCCAGTGAGTCCCAGAATTGTCTAGTTTGAAAGGGACCTTAAAGCTCATCCATTTCCACCCCCTGCCATGGGCAGGGACACCTTCCACTATCCCAGGGTGCTCCAAGCCCTGTCCAACCTGGCCTTGGACACTTCCAGGGATCCAGGGGCAGCCACAGCTGGGGAACCCCAGGGCTCGGTGTTGGACCCAGCAATATTTAATATCTTTGTCCGTGATCTGGATGAGGGGGTTGGCCACTGTAGTAGATAGTAATTCAGGTTTTCATAATGTTTGTGTAATGTGATAAGTATAGTATGTAATTCGGTTTTATGGTAAATATGTTTTATAAAAATCTACGCTGTAACCCTAAAGCCAAAGTCACAAACACCTGCAAACTATACCCTTGAAAGACTGTCACATCGCTGCCAGCACAGGAAAAAACCACATTAGGAGAAGAAAAGAAGGGGCAGCTGGGAGGAGATGGACCTTCACCACTGATGAGTCTACCAACTACCCAGCAATTAGCGACTGATATGTATCTTATTTATCAGCATCGTCAAGATGGTGAATCCCAATGCCCAATTCCAGTAAATCTACTCAGGGGCATCTCCCTGCCTGGAAATCTATTCCACAAGGTCTGCAGCAGGGAAACAAAGATACATGAGTATCTCAGACAGGACTGAGATCACGTGCTGTACAACAAACATTGTATAAAAACCAGCAG
>VWYO01002110.1:0-14402 GCA_013400275.1 Rhadina sibilatrix | reverse complement strand
GGATGGAGGTGGGACGGGCAGGGCTGAGGCTGGGGACACAGACAGAGGTGAGGAGGGGTTTCAGACAGGGCTGGGATAGGGGAGACAAGGGTGGAGAGAGGGCAGGAAGGGAGGGAGCTGGGTGTCAGGCAGGGATGGGCAGGCGGGACAGGGCTGGGTAAGGGCAGACAGGCAGGAGAGGGGAGCAGGCAGCGCTGGGTGAGAGGGTCGGGTAGGGCCGGGTGAGGGCGAGCAGGGCTGGGGAAGGGGAGGCACAACAAGGCCCATGCCAGGCTCTGCTGGAGCACTTTGGTGGGGCCAGGCAGGGGGCTGGGGCTGTGACCCTGGCTGTGGGGCATGCAGGGGGAGGCTCTGCCCTGCTGTGCTCTCCCTGACCCCTCTCTCCTCTCGCAGGGGCAGCCACCTGACGGATGTAAGTACTGGAGGAGCCGGAGGAGCCTGGGCCCACAGCCGGAGCGGGGACTCCGGAGCAGGGAGGCGATGGGGTCGGCAGGGCACTGGGGAGGGCCTGGCTTCGGGCTGGCCCGCTGCCTGGGAGCTGCAGGGCTTTTCAGGGTTCATTAGCGTCTCACACCATAAAAAACAAAAAGTGATTGCTGCTGTTTCCGCATTGGAAAGTTTCTCGCCAAGGCCCAGCATGAAGCCTCGGAGAGTGGGATCCTGAGTGCTACCTCTGTGGTGATTTTGGATGAGGTTCTGTTGCTAGGGGAGGGCTGGCAGGGGTGAGAGGGAGCCCTTCCTGCTGTGGAGGCTGCAGAGTTGCTGGAGCAGAAGAACAATGTGACACTGACTGGTATCTGCACTTCCACTCCTGAGCAGAGGCTGGAGGAGCTGCTGACGCTGCACTCGCCCTGTCAGAAAATCTCTGGTGCTGTTAAGCTTGGGTTAGACTGAGGCAAACTCAAATTCCTGATGGTGCTTTTTGTGATTTTAGTTGGGTTTATTTATATTTCCCCCCTTGAGTGCCAACTTGTTGTTTCTGTCTCTTCCTGCCCAGATATCCATATGCCGGGATTTGCCCAACATTGAGGTGATCACGTTCAGGTGAATGCCAGTTTGCCAGCTTTGGAGAGGGCAGGGAAGTCACCTTTTCCTGGGGGTAGTTTCTTCCCACATTGCTGGGGTTGTGTGTATGAGCTGGCTGACTCTTTGTGCCCCATTTCTCAAGCAGCAGAGATACAGAAATGATTATTCCTCTGCACCTCCTATGCACTATTCCCTGTGTTCCTTGAGAAAATATTCTCTGTTTTGACAAGTTGTAAAACCCCTTAGGATTGTTGCTTCTGAAATTCTATTCCATAGTTTTGACAGAGATCTTCTTGGCCTCTGTATGTGGCCTGTTTCCAAAATGTTTGTTGGAGTATTTCATGGATCTCAGAGCTTTCTCTTTTTGTAGTACACTCAACTTCCACTTATCCTGGGGGTCCCATGCTCTGCAAATTGGAGTCTTTTAACTTGGGAATCTTACATGGGTTCTCCTTGGGTAGGTCTGAGGCGCTGCTACAGAAAAGGAGGCAGGTTTTGGGGGGAGAAGAGGCTCTTTGTCATCCTCAGCAGGGTGGAGCGACGGCTCTTTCAGTTCTTCCCTCTGCTGACAAAAGATGAAATGCCACAAGCCATGGGCTGAATGGCCCTTGCTGTGCCGTGCTGGGATGAGGCTGCTGCAGGAAAGGGGACTGGGAAGTGCAGTGCTCCCTCCTGGATGGGGCAGCAAGGGCGGGACGGGCTCTGACCGTGTGTCTCCACAGCGTGAACGGCATCTCGGACCTCGAGCCGCTGCACCAGTGCCAGAACCTGAGCGAGCTCTACCTGAGGAGGAACAACATCACCAGCCTGGATGAGCTGTTCTACCTGAAGACGCTGCCGCGGCTGCGGGTGCTGTGGCTGGCAGAGAACCCCTGCTGCGGGCCCGACCCGCACCGCTACCGCATGACCGTGCTGCGCAACCTGCCCAGCCTGCAGAAGCTCGACAACCAGGGTGGGCTTTGGTCACCTGCACACAGCCCCGGGCCAGGGCCACCTCCAAATGGGGATGTGTTGGCTCCTCGCCAAGGCGTCCTTTGAGTCTTTCTGGAGTCAGGAGGTGTTAGGGGTTGAGTTAGATCTAGTGCTTCTAAGCCGTTTTCTCTCTTTGTCTTTCCTTTCCGTTTCTCTTCCCCTCTCCCGTCTGCCTCCTCTTCCTCCTTCCCCTTTTTCCTTTNCACAGAATCACAGAATCACAGAGTATTATGAGTTGAATGGGACCTATAGGGACCATCAAAGTCCAAGTCCTGGCCCTGTGCAGGCACAAGGGTGCCAAAGGTCACACCTTGTGCCTGAGACCATTGTCCAAATGCTTCTTGAAATCCCTTTCCCTTTCCCTTTCCCTTTCCCTTTCCCTTTCCCTTTCCCTTTCCCTTTCCCTTTCCCTTCCCTACAGCAGCAGGAACGAGTGCCTCATTACAGCTCAGACAGTACCACTAATTAGTGGTTTTTAGCGCTCTCTCTTTGCTGTGGCCAGACAAAGGTTCTATAACTGTATCTGCTGCTGTAGAAAAGCTTCTCTGTTGTTTTTTTTTGTGTGTGGTTTTTTTTTTCCATCCAGTAGCAGCAATTTGGTGGCTTTTGGAGCCTTTTCCAGAGACAAGAAATAGCTGAGAATGTCTGCAACCCTCCCTGATACCCTTCTCACTTTGTGAGGCTGGTGGTTGCTTCCAGCATTCTCCTGAACAGGTTTCACTGCAGGAGGAGGGTGAAAGCAAAATGCCAGCCATTTTTTGGACCAAACCCCTTGGGGAAAAGCTCTGCAGCAGCAGCAGAACCTGCCCCGCTAGAGATGCCATCCCCCTGGGCTGCTGCAGTTCGTAGCAACAGGCATTTGTTGTGTCCTTTGCAGCTGTGACAGAGGAGGAGCTGTCGCAGGCCCTGGTGGATGGCGTGGAGATCACGGCCCCGCCGGCCCGGAGCAGCGTGGAGAGCAGCTGGTCCGAGGGCACCGCCTCCAGCGCCACCGGATCCACCGCCGAGCCCGACAGCGAGCTGCTCAGCTGCAGCCTGCAGGAGACAAGGTGAGGGCTGGAGAGCTGCCAGCGTTTATTTCTGGGCTGAACTCGTGTGTAGCAGGAAAGGACCCTGACATTCCACGGGCCAGGCTCACAGCCGGTGCAGGTTCCCATTGTTCCGGTTACTGCAGTGGAGCTGTGCTGGTTCAGTGGCACTGCTGGGGCTGGTTCTGTGTCTGCCAAACGGGCTCTGCTGTGAGGGGTGCTCATCAGCTGCATGTGCAGGCAGGGGTGGATCCTCTCTGGTCTGGGAGCTCCACTCCGTTCCCTGGGGTCCTCCAGCTGGATACTCCTTGCATGGTTGTCCGTGATGGGGAAGGATTGGCCTGGCAGAGGAAGGTTCTCCCACCTGGTCATAATAACATTTGCTTTTCTTCCTGTTTTTAGCAAAACTCAGGAGGAGCTCGATATGAAGCCTGTTCCCAGGGATAAATATTCCTCCTTTTCCCCTCAAGAGACAGATTGCAGCTGCAAGAAGAGAGTGAGTATCTTCTAAAGACCAAATTGCTTTTCGTTCTATGCGGGGCTGAGCCCCAGCATTGAAGGATGTGAAGAACCTTGGATGCCCCCAGAGGAGGGGAGCAGAGCTGATGCCAGGGCTGGAAGAAATGCCCAGGAGCAGCTGAGGGCTCTGGGTTTGTTTGATTTGGAGAGAAGGAGGCCAAGGGGTGACCTCATGCCCCTCTGCAGCTTCCTGAGGAGGGGATGTGGAAAGGGTTGTGCTGAGCTCTTCTACCTGGGATCCAGCGATGGGAGACACAGGAATGGTTCAAAGGTGTGCCAGTGGAGGTTCAGAGTGGACATTAGGAAGCGTTTCTTTAACAAGAGAGAGGGTCAAACCCTGGGAAGGGGCTGCTGAACAGGAAGCTTAGGTGGTTCCTCAGCCCCCTCAATCACGTAGCCTTGGATGAACCTGGATTTTGGTGGTTGAGCTGGGAATTGCAGAGTGCTGCACTCAGTGCCGTTGCATCAATCAGCAGTGTGAGATCTAACCCACACTACCTCACTCTGTCATAGCTGCCTTGAGCAGCACCATAGGCTCTGACCATTAAAAAGGGGGGAAGTGGCCCCCCATTGCAGCTGGGGAGGTTCAGGTTGGATGTTGGGCAAAAGATTGCCCTAGAAGGACAGTTATGTAGGCTGTGAAATCTCTCCCTGGAGTTCTTCAGGACATGATTTGACAGAACCGCTTGGCAGTGGTCCTGTGGGTGGCAGGGCTGGGGGCCTTCAAGGGTCCTTTGCAGAGAGCACCAGCTCTCCTCATTCCTCAGAGCAGGGGGCTCCTGTCCTTTCCCATCCTACACATGCTGGAGAGCCAGGCTGGAGCGTGGCGGGGAGCCAGCAGCGTGTGGGCAGCCGGCACAGGACTGGGCAGATGGGTTTGTCCTGCATTCCAGCCTGGTCACATGCCTCATGCAGCCTCTGCCTGTGTTTGCCCCGAGGGCTTGGTTGTTAGTCCAGGTCTCCTGGCTGCAGGTGGCTGTTACAAACTGCTGCCAGTGGTGGTGGTGGTGGTGGAGGAGTTCTTAGAAAGAGCAGGGAAAATCAAGTGTCCTTGTCCTGGCTGGCTAGTACAAAGCAGTGTCTGCCTTATCCTGACAGAACAACGTCCTGAGTGCCATCCTGCTTCTCATGAAGGAACTGGACGCAGAGGGGCTGGAGATCATCCAGCAGACGGTGGCAAGGAGGCTCCAGGCCTTCCAGAAGAAGGAGCTGCAGGAGGAGTGACAATGCCCATCCCCCTTCCAGCCTCCCTGGAGCCCCTGCCCCACGGTGCTGTCCTGCCCACACCCCTGGCTGCAGCCAAAGCCTCGGTGCTCCCCGCTCTGCTTCCCGTGTGAGGGCATGGGATGGGGTGGGATGCTTCTTCTCCAGAGATCTGCTTGTGCAGCAGGCTCTGACACTGTATCCTGTGTGGCTCTTGGATGGGAGCTGCGGGCAAATCAGCAAGGCAGAAAGGGACAGGGCTGCAGCCAGAGGTGCTGTGTGATCTGAGGGGGAGCAGAGCCTGCTGATGGCTGAGAAGGTCTCTTGCTCCTCAGCCGGCCTTGCACTGAGGGCAGTTTGTACCACAGAGATTTGGTTTGGTGAGGTCTGTCAGGGAGATGTTGCCTGAGGTGGTCACCAAGAACTGTCTGGTGCAGGTGGTGAAGGTCAATGTCCAGTTATTTTTAATTTATTTTCCAGCTCCTGGCTGACTTCCTCAGGTCCTTGCTGGCGCACGCAGCGCCTGCCATGGTGCAGGCAGCCCAAAGGAAAGCTGGGAGCAGCCTAGGTGAACCAAAAATGACTCCCACATTCTGAATGCTCAGCTGTCCTCTCACCCCAACATTCCCTGCAGGCATTAGAGCAACTTCAGGGAACATCCCAGTTAAAAGGCCCTGAGCATTCTGCCTGCTTTACTCAGGCATCCGGGGTGGGGTTGCTCTTTAACTGATAACACTTCGTTTACCAAGTTTTGTAGAGCTGTTAAGTACAAAGTAAACTGTTGTGACATACCAAATAAACCCAATTATCCCTCAAGGCCCTGTGAGTGGTGGCTGGAGTTCAGCAAAGGCCTGGCTGGGGGCACTGCTCCATTACCTCTGGTTCAGGGAATGCATTGTGAGCCCTGCAGAGCAGGAGGAGGGCTGGGAGCCTTCCCGCTTCACTGCACCTCTGAAACGGTGAGCCTGCTCCCAGCGCTGCTTTGCAGGGGCACTGGGCTGTCTTGCAACCTTCTTGCAGCCACAGCAAAGGCAAGGAGCAAAGGAAGTGGTGAGGAAAGCTCAGTGCAGAGCCACCTGGGCAGGACAATGGCCCCGAGATACGGGACAGGAGCCCTCGGTGCCTCCCAGCGCTGCACTGGCAACGTGGCCTTTCCATGGCCCCCCTGTCCTTGTTTGTGCAGTGTCCAGGCTGTGCTACCAGGAAGGAATGCTCCTCAGGGATGGTGACAGCCCTGTGTCCACAAGCCTGTTTGCTTGACCTTGGTGGGAAGGGACAGTTTGACCCTCATCACTCTTGGGGAGATTTACTGATGCCTTTAACTCCTCAAAAGACCTTTGTTCTTGCCTTCTGCGTTAAACCCAGCGGCAGTTGTGTGATTTATGATGTCCCAGACTCCCTTTGACAGCCAGGGCCTGGGAGACTCACCCTGCTGAGTGAAAGTCTTCTCCCAGGCCCCTGGCCTGTCCATGTCAAGGAACAGGGGAGTTGTTATTAGGATGAGCTGGACCCCCAGCTTTTCTGGGATGCAAGTGATCAAAGGAAACGTCCATCAGGACTGGGTCATGGGGCTGGTGGAGCAATCGCCGTGCCCTTGAGGCCGCACTGACACAATTCCTGGAGAAGTTGCGCTGCTCGCTGCCTACGTGCCGTGCTCGTCATCCTTGGCTGCTGCTGGTGCTGCCCTCAGAGCTCCCAACTGCTCCTTGCAGCCTCCCGGCAAACCCCAGCGGGAGCTCGGCCCCTCCAGGGCCCTGGCAGCCCGCCTTCCACTGCAGGATGGATGCTCCTGGAGGTTTGCTCTGCCCTCTTTTCAGGGTGGGCTGGGAAGTCTGAGAGCGCAGTCACATCCCCTCCTGCTCATCCTCGGAATGCAGTGGCTGTGCGTGTTTTCTCCCAGGAATTTGGCCCTCCAGGCGTTTTTTTGGTGGGAATGAGGTGTAAGGGCTGCAGTGACTGACTCCTGTCCCTCAACGTGCAGCTGGTCTGAGCCTGGGGACGGCCCTGTCCCCATTCACACCCTAAACCTGTCTGCTGCAGGGCTGTGCTGCCGACGGATTTTCCACATGACCTGCTGTCACCCTGCCCTGCCTCAGCCGGGAATATCGAGCGGTGAATGCAGATGATTCCCAGCTGTGGAAAATGCCAGCAGCCCTACTGCGACACTTCCCCTCAAACCACCCTCAGAGACTCTGAGAGGCTGCTGGTGAGGCAGGTGTGAGTCCATGGCTGAGGGAGGGAAGGGGTGGGCTGGGGCTCCCCCAAGGTGGAGTGGCACATGGGAGAGTGGAAGAGCCCATTTCCCACCCAGGAGAAGCCAGGTCTCTGCCGGGGGTCCCCAGAGCAGATATCCATTCCAGAGCAGCAATGCTGCCTCCATCAGCAAGGTCTGCTTACAGGTCCAGGGAGGAGACAAAAGTTACCATCTTCCTCCAGAGCCTAAAATGTGTTCAGTTAGGGGAAAAGCACTGAAATCATGGAATCATGGAATGGGTTTGGGTGTGAAGGAATCTAGAAGACCATCTAATTCCACTCCCTGCCATGGGCAGGGGTACCTCCCCCTAACTCAGGTTGCTCCAAGCCCCATCCAACCTGGCCTTGGACAGTTCCAGGGGTCCAGGGGCAGCCACAGCTGCTCTGTGCACCCTGTGCCAGGGCCTCACCTCCCTCACGTTGAAGAAAGTTGATAATTTCTTCCCAATATCCCATCTAACCCTGCGGCAGTGAGGAGCCATTCCCCTTTGGTGTGTCACCCCAGGCCCTTGTCCAAAGTCCTTCTCCAGCTTCCTTGTTGGTTCCTNCATGGGTCACTTCTGGAGCTTGTCCAGGGCCCTCTGGGTGGCCCTGTCCTTCAGGAGTGTCACTGCACCCTCAGCCTGGTGTCACCTGCAAACCTGCTGAGGGTGCCTCGAGCCCTCTGGCTGTGCCAGCGATGCAGATCTGAAATATTTCTGGGACCAGTGCAGACCCCTGGGACACCCCTGTCACTGATGAGCCAATTCCTTATCCATCTAACTGTCCATCCATGGAATCCAGCTCTCTCCAATGCAGAGAGAAGGATGTTGGGTGGGATTGTGTCCAGGCTTTACAGAAATCCGGATAAATGTCATCCATAACCTTTCCCTTGTCCACTGAGGGAGTCACCCCACCACAGAAGGCCAGGGGGCCAGCCAGGGGGAGCTTTCACTTAGGGACAGCTCCATGGGGAGGACAAAATAACGGCATATTTGACCCCAAACACTGTGATGTGTGCTGGTGCTGTCCCGCAGGCTGGGGCCGTCAGCCAACAGCCCCAGGAGGGAAGTGGCCTGGGAAAGGGGCTCCCTGTGACCGTCTGGCGCAGCCCGAGCGCGCGGAGCTCGGCCAGGCCGGCACGCTTGGCCGGGGCTGTGAGAAACTGCCTTGCAAACAGGCACAGCACCACCCTAAAGCACGTGGGTGTTTCCCCTGAAGGTGGGAACCGAGTGATTTTTCTCTGCATTGCGAAAGGATGCTGACCTTGCGCCCACCACGACCTGGACAGGGAGGAGAAGCCGCCTGTGGTCCCACCCTCCCAGGCTTTGAGGATGGACAAAACCAGGAAAACTCTTGAGCCAGCATTAACCACGGCTTGGGAAAACCATCACGCGTTGCTCGTCCTCCCACCCTGCCCCTGTCCTGCTACCTGTGCCCCCCACAATGACCACTCCAGGAGGCAGGTTTGGCTCCAGCAGGTTTTATCTCTAGAGGAGAGGAGCAGCGCCACGGGCGGTGCAGGATCCGGGGTCACAGAGCAGCAGTGAGGTGACAGACACGGCGCCCACAGCCACGCGGTGACAGTCGCAGCCAAGCGTCATGCAAGGGGACAGGGGCTCGCCAGGACCCCCGTGCTCAGCCCTCGAGACCCCCACGGGGGATGGAGCTTCACCGGGGCTCAGGGGCACCCAGAAACCCCAGGGACCAGCTCTGACCCACTCCGGGATGGCTCCACATCCTCCTCACTCCCCTCCTGCACGTGGGGCAGGCGACTACAAGCAGCAGCAGTTGGCTCAGGCGGTCAAGCCGCTAAGTAAGGACTCAAAATACCCCATCATTAAATAATAATAAACTATTAAGGGAAGATTAAGGGTCTGGGCTGCACGGCTGGGCTCAAGCAACACTTTGCATCCGCACAGGGACCAGAACCCGCAGCAGTGATTCGGAGCAGGATTGTGCCGTTCTGGGAGCCAGCACCAGGCTCTGCCTGCTGTAAGGGGTCGATGGCAAAGCTACAGGGCTACTGAGAACAGAGGGGACACAGTGCTCCCCCAGCAGCACGTGGGCACAGAGAGGACACGGTGGGGGCTATGGGTCAGGCTGGTGGGACTAGAAGCCCTTCTCGATGCTGAGGGTGCGACGGGTGACGTGCTCCATCTGCCCCGAGATGTACTCGGTGAGGCTGATCTGGTAGTTGGCGAGCATCTTCAGCATCAGCCGTAGGTTCAGCCACCACTGCTCCTGGGGCAGCCTGTGCCTGTGTGTGGGGACACAGCTCTAGAGCAGACACCCCGGGAAGGTTCCCCTGTGAGCCGGTGAACCGCTGGGGCATGGGGACTTACTCAAAATCCGTCACTTTCTTGAGCTCCGTCACAGGGCTGAAGGCCACCACCTTCTTCCGCAGCCCGATCACGCAGGCAGTGTCTCCAGAGTTGGCAAACACACGTCCTGGGAGAGGGACACTGCTGACCTTGGCCACCTCACTGAGGGCCAAGCCTGGAAGCCT
Source organism: Rhadina sibilatrix (assembly GCA_013400275.1). Taxonomy (NCBI): domain Eukaryota; kingdom Metazoa; phylum Chordata; class Aves; order Passeriformes; family Phylloscopidae; genus Rhadina; species Rhadina sibilatrix. The sequence continues at coordinate 4,913 of VWYO01002110.1, read as the reverse complement.
GGAGCAGCAGCCACCAGCCTCCCCCACCCCCCGTGGGAACCCCAGCCCTTGGCTCACCCTTGCTGTAGACTTGCTGCAGCTTCTCTGACATCCACAGCACTGCCTTCACTCCCAGTTTGGTCCCATAGTTCCGGTCAAAGGGGGTCGGGGCTCCCCCCTGGGAACAAAGAAATGAGGATGTCAGGCCCTGCCCAGCCCTCAGGGCCAGCAGGGCCCATGTCATGCTGTCCCCTGTACCTGCTGGAGGTGGCCCAGGACGTTGATCCTGCAGTCAAAGATGCCTTTGCCCTCGGAGGAGTAAAGGTTGTAGAGGAACTCGGTGGTGTAGTGCTCGTGGCACTTCTCATTGCTGGGGAGCAGAAGGAAGGGCTTGGGGGGCTGCTCCTTCCCCTGGGCGTGCCCAGGGACTCCCCCTTTGTTTCCCATAACCTTTTTCGTGCTGTTTTGTTCTCCCTGAGGTCCAGAGCCCTGGCCTGTGTCCCCAGGAAGACCTTGGGGCTGGGGTGGGGACAGCAGCAGAGACATCCAGCATCCCCACGGCCAAGCGTGTGCCCACTGTGCCGAACATCACCGTGCCCGGGACCCCTCTCTGGCCGTGGGAAGGGCTCAGCTCCAGCCTTGCTCCCTGCCACGGGGCTGGGGTTTGCAGTGACTGTCCCCAAGGGCCCCCAACTCACCGCAGCACCAGCCCTCTCTGGATATCTGTCTTCATTTTGTCAGTCAAGTGCTCCACGTTGGCCTGCAAGATGAACACCAAGACACCGTCCAACGTCTGCATGGCACGGCCATGTCCTCCAGCTCCTGCCCTGCTCTGGAGCCCTCCCTTCCCCAGTTTTCCTTCTCATTTCAGCCAGAGAGCCGCTCCTGCCCGCTCACCTTTAAGTCATGGATAGTGAAGGGGTCTTCATAGACGTAGGCAGCGTCGGCGCCCACGGCGATGCCGGTGACCGTGGACAGGTAGCCGCAGTAGCCGCCCATGGTCTCCACGATGAACACGCGGCGCTTGGTGCCCGAGGCCGACTGCTTGATGCGGTCGCAGCTCTGTGCCCAAGGAAGGGGAGGTCACACTGGGGAAAGCCACCTTTGCTTCCCCGGCACGGGACACCGGCCGCTCCATGATGGAAGGTGGTGGAGCACGGTGGCCCCGTGAGCTGTCCCCTCACCTCCATGGCGGCGTTGACGGCCGTGTCGGAGCCCAGGCTGAAGTCGGTGCCGGGCACGTTGTTGCTGATGGTGGCGGGGATGACGCACATGACAATGCAGAGCTCCTCGTACTGCCCGCGTGCCTCCACCAGCTGCAGCACCCCCTCGTACGCCTGCAGGAAGCCCAGGGATTGGGAAATGCTGGCCCTGCAGCCAGATCCACATCCCAGAAAGACTCCTCTGGGATGCCCACAGCCACCCCGGCCCCCACTGAACCGAGGATTCCGCCGCACCTCGAAGCCCCCGATGACCAGCAGCCCCTGGATGTTGAATTTGCGCACGTTCTCCACGATCTTCTCCATGCAGGTCTTGGGCAGCGTCCTGTGGTGGGGAAGGGGGGCAGACGGTGGGGTGTGGATGGTGGGGACACCCCTCCGCTGTGCCCCCGTCCCCAGGGCTGCACTCACCGCTTGGTGCCCAGCATGGAGCCGCCGCGGCCCAGCCATCCTGCCACGTCGTGCCAGCCCACCTCGCGCACCTGCGGGCACCAGTGACAGGTTGGGGGGGTGGGAAGAGCCCCCCAAGCCCAACCCCATCCTCCAGGAGATCTCAGGCTCACTGCCCCCCTTACCTGCCCCTTGGCCAGGCCCTCGAAGCCGTCGCTCACCACGTAGATGGTGTGTCCCTGGCAGATGCCGATGCGCACGGCCGAGCGCACGGCAGCGTTCATGCCGGCGGCCGGCGCTCCCACGTTCAGAATGGCCATGCTGAAGGGGCTCTGCGGGCACAGGGATGGGGACAGCATGTCTCTGCCTGTCCCCAAGGCGGGGATGGTGTACCCTGCTGCTCCCCATCACCCCTCACCTTCTCCTGAGCTGGCTTCTGATGGGCCAGCAGCTTGTAGATGTTCCAGTTGTTCTCAAAGCTCCTGCAAAGACACGGTGATGTGTCCCCAAGGCACGTCTGGGAGAAAGGGGGAGTCTCCCCAGTGCCCCTGGGGTGTGAGTGGGGACACCCTTCTGGCTGCAGGAGCCCCTATCCAAGACAGATGTCTCCCCCAGTCCTGGTCCCTGCTCCTCACCTTCCACGGAGCTGGATGGCCTCCTCAAACCTCTTCTCATCCATGGCCTTCTGCACATCCTTTGTCTTGGGCCGGGAGAAAGATGCAGCACCGTGACACCCACATTCACAGGGAGGGAAGTGGGACCCCCACCCAAATTCCCTGGTACTCACCACCTGGACACACTCCATGAGTGGCAGCCGCACCGACTGGTTCCCGGAGAGGCTGACCACGCAGGCTGGGGTGTCCGGCGTGGCCTCCAGCAGCGCCATCACCGCCTCCATCCCCATCTTGCTGCTCTGCAAAGGGACAGGGGCACCTGTGACACTGGGGCCACCAGTGCCGGCTGGGTGGGATGCTCAGGGATGCTCCCACAGGCTTGGAAACCATGTGGCTGCTGATTCACTGCTGGAAAGCTGATGGTTTTATTTCAAAATCCACGAAATTTGGAGCAAATGAGGAAAAATGGGTGCACAGCTCTGCCCCAGCAGGGCATCCAAGCCTCAGCCCAGCTGGCAAACCCCTTCCACTGGGCAGAGGGATGGCAGGAGCGGGGCTCCCCCCTCTCTGTGTCCTCCCCTGAGCCTACCAGCACGCGGTCGAAGGCGGACGGGGTCCCTCCACGCTGCACGTGGCCGAGGACGGTGACCCGCGTGTCGAAGCCCAGGCGTTGCACCACCAGCTGTGGGGAAGAGGGGACATCACTCTGGGCACCCAGCGCTGCCTGTGGGTGCCAGGGTGGTGCCGGGGCAGTTGCTTACGTCCTTCACGTAGTTGGAGGAGATAGGTTTGCCGCTGCGGTCGATGGCGCCCTCGGCGATGATGATGATGTTGAGCCGCGAGCCCCGGCTGCGCGTCTGGCACGAGGGGAGGACAAACGGCCACCACGGCCCAGCCAAAACTCACCGTGGGCCGTGTGCGAGCGCCCTCCCCTTCCCCCCGTCTGTGCTGCCCCGGGGGTGGCTGGGGTCACAGGCAGCTGAGCCCCCAAGCCAGCGCTGCCCCTGGCACGCGAGGGCTGGATTTGCGCTCGGCTGAGTGCCCCGGTTCACAGGGACAATGGCGGCAGCTCCCGAAGCTTCGCAGGGGCCGGGCACCGGCTGCAGGGCTCAGCCCGGGCCCCCCCGGGGGGAAACAGGGGATGGGATGGGATGGTAGGAACCCCCCCTCACCTCCCCGAGCCTCTCGCACATGAGGTCCTCCCAGCCATCCTCTGGAGGGGATTCAGGGATGAAGAGCCAGTCGGCGCCCGAGGCCAAGCCGGACACCAGCGCCAGGTACCTGGGGGGACACGGTGGTGGCAGCACTGACCCCGACATGTGGCAGGCATCCTGTCCCAGCGATGGGCCTCCCCACCCACGGGGGCTTACCCGCAGTGGCGACCCATCACCTCCAGCACGAACGTCCGCTGGTGGCTGCAAGGACACGGGTGGGAAGAGAAGGAGGTGGGTGGGTGCGACGGCCGGGGCGGTGCAGCCCCCAGCCCCAAACCGCTCACCTCTGCGCCGTGGTGGTGATGGCGTCCACGATCTCCATGATGCGGTGCAGTGCCGAGTCGGTGCCGATGGTCATGTCGGTGCCGCAGAAGTCGTTGTCGATGGAGCCCACCAGCCCCACGATGTTCAGGCGGCAGTTCTTCCTGGCCACCTCCTCGCTGATCTGCCCTGGGGGGGGGTCACGGCCACCACACCGGTTACTTCAGGGCACTCCCGTCCCCACTGTCATGGGGCCGGAGCCCAGCCCTCCTTGGGGCCACAGCAGCAGGGTGACCCTCTGGACCTCACCACCCTCGAACGCCTTCGTCCACCCCATCCGGGGGTTGGGAGGGGCTCACCCACCGTCTCGGACCAGCTCCTCCAGCAGCCCGGCCCACTCGGAGCGGAAGATGTCGGCGCCGGTGAGGCTGCCGTCGCCGCCGATGACGCACAGGTTGGTGATGCCGTGCTCCACCAGGTTGCGGGCGGCCCGGAGCCGGCCCGCCCGCGTGGTGAAGGCCTTGCAGCGGGCACTGCCGATCACCGTCCCGCCCTGGGGACAGAACGGGGCACGTGGCTCGTCACACACCTTTGGGGGGCCGGCATCTGGGGTCCCGTGGCCCCATGGTGACCCTCACCAGCTGGATGATGTTGGAGACGCTGAGCCAGTTGGCTTGTTTGATGTTGTCACCCCCCTCCACCAGCCCCTCGTAGCCCTGAGGAGAAGCAGAGGGCGGAGGTCAAAGGTACCCAGGCACGGGGTGGGGGTGGATCCCCCCACCATGATGGGGAGCAGGGGGGAACCCCCACCTCATAGATGAGGAAGACCTTGGCTCCCACGTAAATCCCCATGCGGGTGACAGCGCGGACAGCGGCGTTCATGCCTGGAAAAGTGATATGATATGAGCTGGAGTATTCCCATGGGATCCTGCGCCCCACAGGGAATGGGGTCCTACAGATGACCCTGAGGTGTCCCTTTGAGCGGGGGGAACCCCGCGGGACCCTGCACCCCACAGGGAATGGGATCCTATAGGTGACCCTGAGGTGTCCCCTTGAGTGGGCAGGGAGCCACGTGGGCTGAGACCGGGGAAACTCAGCGCACAGCTGGGCCCGTGGACCAGTCGCTTATCCCGCGGGGGGACGGGGACAGGGACGGACAAACCCCTCCGTGGGGCCCCCCCCGTGGGGCCCCTGCCCTCCCACGGTGCCGTCCCGAGGGTGACGGGGACGGGGAA
>VWYO01002107.1:1787-14601 GCA_013400275.1 Rhadina sibilatrix | reverse complement strand
ATTCCCAAAGTTTTGCTGGAGCTTGGACTTCCCTGGCAGCTGAATTGTTCCTCCTTGGCAGAGGGAAGAAAAGATGCCTGGGAGTTTTAAAAATTGTAAATTTGGATTGTTGGGGAGCAGAGGCGTGGGGGAGGATGATTAAGGAATTTTGGGAATTCGAACTGTGATTGGAGATTTTAGCTCCAGGTGGACGAGGGTGTGCTCTGAGTTGTGTGGGGCTGTTCCGTCTGAAATCCCGATTTTTTTTTTCTTGGCTAAAGCAGCTGGGAATGGAGCCCAGCTGGATTTATTCCAGTGGCAAAAGGAGTTCACGATCCAGGTTCCTGTTTTTGTTGTGGATTTAATTTGGTGGAGTGATAATCAATCCCGATTCCGAGGGTTTGTGCCCTTGCAGGTGACCTGGTGTGAGTGAGCAAATAATCCCGGGAATGTTGATGGAGTCAGCGTTGACCCTGGGTTGGTGCAGTGTTTCCTAACACCTGGATATCCTGGAAAAATGGAATAAACATCAGCATTTGAAGAGGCTCCTCACATGGAGAGCTGGGAACGTTCAGCTCAGGAGAAGAGAAGGATTCAGGGAGACCTTGGAGCCTAAAGGGGCTCCAGGAGAGCTGGAGAGGGATTGGGACAAGGCCTGGAGGGACAGGACACAGGGAATGGCTACACATGGACAGAGAGGAAATTTAGGTTGGATCTTGGGAATTCCTGGCTGGGCTGGAATTCCCAGAGCAGCTGTGGCTGCCCCTGGATCCCTGGCAGTGCCCAAGGCCAGGTTGGACATTGGGGTTGGAGCAGCCTGGGGCAGTGGGAGGTGTGACCATGGCAGGGGTGGGATGAGATGGTTTTTAAGGTCCCTTTGATCCCAAACTCTTCCTGGGGTCCGGCTTTATCCATTTTCCTGGGGCATGTGATGCTGGGAACAGGAGGAGAGGCAATTCCAGCCCCAAGTGGATTCCATGGGATTGTCCTGCTCACGGGAACAATCCACTCCCCGTCTTTGGTGCTGAACCATCCCTGCAGGAGATGATTTGCATCCAGCCGATCCCATCGGAAATTCCTTTGGGAGCAAAGGTTTTGCCACCACTGGAGCATTTTGGGCAGGTCCAGCCCTTTCCATGTTGTCCCTCCTGGGATTGGCTCCGCAGGGAAGTGCAGGATGAGGAGCTGGAGGAGGTCCAGCCCAGGTGCTGCAGTTTGAGGCTTATCCAGCTCCACAGGGAATGTTTTCCAGGGATTTGGCCCAGAAGCTGTGGAGGACCAAGAGGTTTTTAGGCAGTGCCTTGAGGGACCTCTGCTCTCCTCTGCAGAGGCTCCCTGTAGGATTCCCTCTTCCCTAGGATTGTCAGGAATCCTTGACAATCTGGAAAACTCCTTGAAGATCAAGTCCAACCCTTCCCAGCACTGCCCAGGCCACCACTGCCCCATGTCCCCAAGTGCCACATCCACAGGGATTTAAATCCCTCCAGGAATGTTGGGGATTCCACCCCAGCCCTGAGCAGCTGTGCCAGGGCTGGACAAACCTTTCCATGAAGGAATTTTCCCCTAAAATCCCATCTGAACTTCCCTTCCTTTTCCTCTGCTCCTGTCCCTGTTCCCTGGGAGCAGATCCTGATGATTCGGGGACATTTTCACTGGGAGCTGCTCATGGCCTGGAAGCCATGGGCGGTTCTTTCCCAGCTGCTCAGCCTGCAGCATTCCCAGAATCCCAAAACCCCTGTGGAATGGTTTTCCCTGTCTCGGGAGAAGGAGCTGCAGAGGAAGGACGGGCTCAGGCGAGGGCTGAGGGCTTTGCTGTGGGAAATACATGGGAACATCCCGAGTGGGAAGAGACCTCCAAGGATCATCCAGCCCAACTCCTGGGGCTGTTCATCCCGGTCCGGGCACATTCCCAGTGCTGGGAATGGGAGAAGGTTCAAATCCTGGAAGGCTTTGGGTGGGAAGGGACCTTAAATCCCATGGAGCCCATCCCATCCCCATCTTCCACTATCCCAGGGTCCTCCAGCCTGGACTTGGACACTTCCAGGGCTGGAGCAGCCACTGCTTCTCTGGCTGGTATTGCTGGGACATTCTCCTGATGTTCCTCAGCTCATCCCTCTGAGTTTGGGACCTGGAAAAGCAGGGAATTCTTCAGGAAAAGCAGATGTTTGGTAGAACTTCTCCATCCAAGGTGCCGGTGGAGCTCTGAGGTCCCCTGCTCATTGTCATCGGGGGGGGTCTTGTGGTGGGACTCAATCCAGGAGAACTTGGAATTACCTGAGGCCATCAATCCCCCAAAAATAAATCCCATCAAGCAAGACCTTTCTGGATTAATCCCTTTGGGAACGTCCCACTTGGAGCTCCCAACTTTTCACGTGGCCAGGGTGACCCTCCAGGCTGGTCCGTCACCGCTCTGTCCCCTCCCCTCAGCGCCTGGCACCACCTCCAGCCCGGTCCTGCCCCGTTGAGCTTGGATTATTTGCTCTTAGACCTGGGCTTAAGTGTGCAGACTCGTGGGGGCTGGGTGTGGGATGTTTAAAGGGGATTTTTAAAAAGGGGGAATTTAAAGGGGATGTTTAAAAGGGGATTTTTAAAAGGGGGAATTTTAAAGGGGATTTTTAGAGGGGTTGTTTAAAAGGGGGATCTTAAAGGGGATTTTTAGAGGGGATGTTTAAAAGGGGGATGTTTAAAGGGGGTTTTTAAGACCCTTTTGGGACGTTTCTGATCTGTACCCCTGGGACGCGCGGGCAGACGGGAACTCAGCGCTTCGGTCCCTTTAGAAACGCAAGAAAGAAATCGGAATTTAAACCGAGGCTCCCCAGCTTCCCTCCTCGCCATCCCCCCCCAAAAAAAAAAAAGGGATTAAAAACCATCCCGGATTTCTGCACGGGGCGGGGGGGAGAAAAATGGAGATGAGTTGTTCATTATTTTTAGCCGGCGGAGCCTCTCGAGTTAATCTGGGGCTGACACAGTTTCTATTTTCACACAAGCCTGCTCGGGAGGCGCCGGCGGTGACGCGCTGGAGGAGCTGCCAAGGTCGGGAGTTAATGGCGACCTTTAATAACCCGACGGGGCTCGTGTTAATTAATTATTACCTAATTGCCGGTGGGGGCGGTTGCGGTTTCTTGTAGGATTAATGGCGAATTTAGTAAGAAATATTGGAATGGTATCGATTCGGTCGGTGTAAAGTTAGCGCTGTAGGTCAGAGGTTCTCTGGAATTGATTTTATCATTAATAACAATGAATTATTAATAATAAATTAATAACTAATAATAATTTATCAATAAAATTGTTAGTAATTCAGTTCAATTAATAATAATAAATAATAGTAATAAAGGTTAATAATAATAATGCTTAAGTAATATTAATTTAATCAAGAATATAATTTATAGGTTCCATAGGATCAATATAATATTTAATAATTAATAATGAAGTAGTATTAATTTAATTGGTATAATGCTATTAATGATCTATAGTTTCTATTGAATTATTGTTATTATTATTACATAATTGATATTATTCGAATTAGTATTCTAGTGAATAATAAAGATTAAAACAATATTTGTTAAATCAAGATCAAATTATCAATGTAATTTATAGGTTCTATAGATTTGTTTTTAGATTTAAAAATAGAGTTTAAAGTAATATTAATTTCATCAATAATATAATTAATATGTTATATGGACTTAACTTTATATTTAATAATAAAGGTTAAAGTGATATTAATTTAATCGATAATGCAGTTAATAGGTTTTCTAGAATATTATATTTAATAATTAATATTAAACGAGTGTTAATTTAATTGATATAATGTTGTTAATATGACTTATAGATTCTCTAGAATTAGTATTCTATTGAATAATAAATATTAAAGCAATGTTTATTTAATCAAGATCAAAATATCAATGTAATTTATAAGTTCTATAGAATTAATTTTATGTCTAATAATAATGACTAAAGTAATATTAATTTAATCAATAATATAATCTATAGGTTCTATAGACTTAATTTTCTAGTTAACAATAGAGATTAAAATAATATTAATTTAATCAGTATAATCAATATAATTTATAGGTTCTATAGACTTAATGCTATATTTAATAAGAAAGATTAATGTTAATTTAATCAATAATACAATTAGTAGGTTCTCTAGAATTAATATTATATTTTATAATAAACATTAAATTAGTATTAATTTAATTGATACAGCGTTATTAATATGATTTCTAGATTCTCTAGAATTAGTATTCTATTGAATAATAAATATTGAAGTGATATTTAATTGAGATCAAATTATCAATGTAATTTATCGGTTCTTATAGAATTGATATTACAACTAATAAGCCATTTAAAAGTAATATTAGTTTAATTAATATGAAGTCATTGCTGGCTTTAGCCAAACGAACGTTCAATAAACGCTGAGACAGAGCTCCCTGACCTCCCCAAACCCCTCCAGAAATGGGATTGGTTGGAAAAGCGCTGGAGGAGCCGAGCAGGGATTTGATGGGAAGCCTGGAATGTTGTGTGTCCATTGGCAGTTCCTGGAGGAATTATCTTAAAACCTCTGGATTTATCCCTTTGGACCAGGATGAGGTGGGGGAGAAAAAAGAGTTTCCTGGGAATTGTTTTTGGAACTGGAGCTGCGGTGCTGGAGGACGGGACAAAAATGGGTTTAAATGTCTTGAATTTGCTTAAAAGATTTCAATTTTCTGTAATTTTTAGCGAGGCTCTGGCCCAGATTCCCAGAGAGGCTGTGGCTGCTCCACCCCTGGGAATGTCCAAGGCCAGGCTGGACGGGGTTTGGAGCAGCCTGGGATAATGGAAAGTGTGAAAGAGCATGCAATGGGGTGGGATTTGAGGTCCCTTCCACCCCAAATCCTTCTGGGATTCATCACTGAGGGCACATTTTTAATGGATTTATCAGCTCTTGATTCATTTGGGGTTGGATGTGTGCTGGCCCAGGCTGCAGGATCAGAGCTGGGAGGGTTTTTGGAAATGTTTGGCCAAAGAAAACTCACAAAATCCTGCCGTGATTTGTTCCTGTCAGCTTGGATCAGGAATTTCCTGGAACACAGGGAAGAACAGACGACACAGGGAGGAAGGCACATGAAATTCCCAAAGCTCCCAGTTTTATTCCCTCTTAATGAATTCCAAGCCTGAGCTGCATTCTCCTTTCTTTCTGCTCCTTCTTGTCGTGTCCCTTCTGCGCCCAGTGATGATTCCAACGGCGAAATTCCCTTTTCCAGGAAAACCAGCGCAATTCCAGGGCGCTCCAAGCCTCAATGTCCAATTCGGTCTTGGATAATTCCAGGCACGAGGCAGCCACAGCTTCTCTGGGAATTCCAGCCCAGCCAGGAACTCCCAATTCCCAATCTCCCACCCAAACCTCCCCTTTTCCAACCTGAAGCCATTCCCTGTGTCCTGTCCCTCCATCCCTTGTCCCCAGCCCCTCTCCAGCTCTCCTGGAGCCCCTTCAGGCCCTGCCAGGGGCTCTGAGCTCTCCCTGGCTTTTTCTCTTCTCCAGGTGAGCATTCCCAGCTCTCCCAGCCCGGCTCCAGCCCCTGGAGCAGCTCTGTGGATTCCTCTGGATTTGCTCCAACATCTCCACATCCTTCCTACATCAGGGGCACCCCAGCTGCTCCTTGTGGGATTGGCTCCCCGTAATCCATAGAACCATGGGATGGTTTGGATTGGAGGGACCTTGAATCCCACCCCACCCCGAGCCATGAACAAGGAACCTTCCTCTCTCCCCACTCCCTGCCCATCCCACCTCTCCCGAATTCCCTCATTCCAGCTGCTTTCCTCCTTTAATTGCCGTTTCCACCAAGGCTTCAAAGCGCCCGGACCTAAAGAATAATTAATTACCCTAATGAGCCCCCACCCCGCACCGGAACACGGGGAAGATGCCGTCCCACCTGCAGGAGCATCCAGGCTTTAATTAACGGCTCGGGAAGACCATTCCCAATCCATTTGTTCCTCCTCTCCCCCTCTCCCTGTCGCCCTTGTTGCTCTTTTTTCATCTGCGGGGTTTTTCCGTGGCCGTAAGTGGTCAGGGAAGCTGGAAAAGCAGGATGGGGAATGTGGAGCCAACCAGGCACCCCGGGGGGCTCCTCCACCTTCAGCGGATGAGAACGGAAAAATCAAAATTCAGTCCCCCAAGCCCTGCTGGTCTCATTCCTTCCTCTGTTCCTGCAGGATTTGGTGCTTTTCCTGGATCCCTGTGCCCATCCCTGGTCCAGCAGGGAGGTTTTCCTCTCCCAGGAAAGATTCCTTCCCCCTGCATTCCCTGGGACACTCCTGCTCTTTTCCAGCCTGGCTCTGGTGCGTTTTCAGGAAAACCGTTCAATCCAGGTGTGCAGATTCCAGCAGGGATTGGAATTGTTTGATGGAAGGTCCTTCGGACGAGCTTTGCTCATGGAAAGGTCCAATCATCTCTCTCCAGGAACCGCTTCCCGAAATATCAATGCCATTGATCTCCTTTCAGCTTTAATTATCCGTGTTTTCCTTCAGGAGAGCGCATGGAAGGGTTTTGCTGCCTGTTGCAGACAAGGGTTCTGCCCAAATCCTTCCCCCTGCTGGAAAATCAATGGAAAGAACACACTGACACCCTTGGAAGCATTTCTGGGAAGGGCATGGATTGATAGGATGAGGGGGAATGGGTCCAAATGGACAGAAGTTCGGGTTAAGTTGGATATGAGGGAGAAATTGTTGGCTTGGAATTCCCAGAGCAGCTGTGGCTGCCCCTGGATCCCTGGCAGTGCCCAAGGGCAGGATGGACATTGGACTTGGAGCAGCCTGGGACAGTGGGAGGTGTCCCTGCCCATGGAAAAGGGGTGGAATGGGATGGGATTTAAGGTCTCTTCCCACCCCAAGCTATTCTGGAATTCTGGGATTGGTCTTTGGGCCAAAGCTGGAAAACTGAGTTGGGCTCGAATAATTCCCGGGGCACGTGGAATCATCTCTCTGGGAATCTGCTGGGATCTTCTGTCTTCAGCCCAGAGAGAGGGAAACGCTTGCAGGAGTTTTTCCCATTTTCCTGTTTCATTGGCAGAAGGCGCGGCGGCCATTTTAACCAAGTTAGATTTTAATTGAAGGTAATGGTATTTATTTATTTATTTATTTCTACTTACTCCCGATAAGAAAATGTGGGGAATTCCTGTTTTACTGGAATTCCTGTGGACAAAATCCCTGCTGCCAGTGGCTTGGTTTTCCCTTATCCAGTGGCATTAATAGAGAGGGATCAAGGCCCTTCCCATCCCACTGCGGTTAATGGGATGATCCTTGAGGGAATGGTCCCAACCTCAGTGTTCTTGGGTTTCCTGGTGCTCTGGTGTAGCCGCATTGATTTCCATGATGATTTCCATGAGCATTTCCATGACTATTTCCACATCTAAGTAGCCTGTGATTGCCAGGTTGTTGTAAAGACTCGGGAATATTTTGTTTTTCTAGTTTGCTCCTTAATTGATTAATTTTTTACGTGTGAAAGGACTTGACCGAGGAAATAATTTGTGTAGATTTTTTTTTTCTCTGGAAAAACAAACTGGTAACTTCAATTTAACCTGGAGAATCCCTAATTAGAGCAGCATGGCTGGTTTCTTGTATTTACGTTTATTTTAAGGTACAAAAGATGCTTTTCTGAGGGTGGAGGAAAAAAATCCCAGAAGAAAAGCTGGAATCCTGAAGGGAAAAAAAATCCAATATAAGGCAGCCACTGAAGTAGGTCAGGTTTTAAATCCAGCAATTTGTCTGAGCCTCTGGAAAATAGGAGCTGTCAGATGTCCAGGTCTTCTGTCTGCCTCCAGGATTTCTGTCTGTCTCTGCTAAATCCAAGACAGAAATTCCCATTCCTGGACTGACCTTGGAATGCTTGCGTCCTTCAGCTCGGTCACCGTGCTCAGCACCCAGATCCAAATTTGCTGAGCAGTTCTGAGTATTCCCAAATCCAGCAGGGCTTCCCAGAGATCCAGACTTTGGCTCAGGTCACCCAAGCTGGAAGAGACCTGGATCCATGGGTTTTTTTAGGAGCTGTGTTGTTGCTTCCAAAGTCATTCCAGAGGATGGGAAGAAAAAGGGTCGGTAGGAAAAGCTCATCCCAGGATGTCCAAAATTGGGGTCTCTGGGCAGCCTCATCTCATGGATGGGGTGGGTGCAGCTCTGGAGAGGAGGCAGAGGCGGTGAAGGGAAGTTTGGGTGAAGAATTATCCCAAAATAAGGAAAAAACGTGGGGGAAGGAATTCTTAAATTCTTCTGGATTTGTTTAGGAGCAGCATCAAGACCAACCCGGTCCCGTGGAGTTGTCCCTGCCCTCGGCAGGGCTTAGACAAGGCGGGCTCCTGAAGGTCCATTCCAAGCCAAATATCCAGGGGATTCTAAGGCAGCTGAATGGGAATTCTATCCCAAAAAAGCGAGGGATGGCTGAGGTTATCCAGCGTTTCTGTGGGATGGTTTGCGGATCTGCTGTCCCGAAAATGCTGTCACCGTTATCCGTCGTTCCTTGCAGAGATAAAAGAGACAATCAAAGCTTGGCCTAAATTAGGCCAGGTCAGCAGAGGCTTTGCACTCCAGGGATTTACGGAGCGGCTAAAATTGGGAATCCTCACATTCCAGGTTCTATTTAAACCAGGAAAGGCCGGCAGGACCACCCGCAAGGGAGGGGCTGGTGCCTCTCAGGGGGTGTGGCTGAGGGGAGTGGAGGGTTCCATGCTTGTCTGGAGGATCCCGGAATATCCCGAGCTGGGAGGGGCCCACAGGGATCACGGAATTCAATGGATTCCCAAAAATCCAGCTCTACAAGGCGGGTCGCAGGGAAGGCTCCCAGAGGTGTGGGTTGATCCCGTGAGGTGGTGGGAACCCATCCTGAGGTTTCCCATCCTTTGGGTGGGGTCGGGAAGCTCTGGATTTGTACAAGAGTGGTCCTTGCACGGCAGCCCAGACACCTGCAAAATCCCTGGATTTCGGGTTTCATCTGGGAAAACACTTCTGCCCTTGCTTTGTCCCTCTTTGAATTAGATCCAGCCCTGGAAAAAGCTATGGAGTGATGGAAAATGTTGGTGTTATTCCGTGCGAATCCCTTCCCGTGCTGGAATTTTCTGAGACGGAAACCTCCAACTCAGAGCATCGTTTTTGTGTAAAAATGTGCTTTTTATCTTCTTGTTTGACCTGAAAATGAAGGAATTCTACCTGGATGTGGCAGTTGGGACGTGAGGGAAGTGAAAGTTGAGGGAGGATCTGGCATTCCAGGGTGGGATTGGAGGTGACGCTGTCACTTCCTTGTCCTTGGAGAAGAGGCAAAGATGGAGCCTTGCACTGCAAACAGGAAAAGCATCTGTTTGTTTTTCATGGAGAAGTTGGGGATTTCTGGGATTGTTGTCTTACCATGGAGAGAGGTAATGTTGGAATTTGCTGGCGCTCCCAGGGGCAAGGAGAAGGACCCGCTCCAGGAAAAGTTTATCTGTTGTTATCANAAAAAAAAAAAACCAAAAAACCCCTTCGATTAATCACAGAATCATGGAATGGTTTGGGCTGGAAGGGACCTTAAAGCTCATCCCATTCCAACCCAACACCTTGGGACTGCTCCAAGCCATGTCCAACCTGGCCTTCCAGGGATCCAGGGGCGTCCTCCATGTGAGACATTTTAAATCCAAATTATCGGTCGGGATTTGTTTTCCCAGGAAAGGGCTGCTCTGGTATCATCTGGATATTTGGATGTAAACAATAATCCTGCCCCCGTCGCATTCCCTCGGTTTGGGTTTTGTCTGCGCTCCCACGTGTTTATCAACGGGTGACTGGGTTCTGATATTCCAGACTTTTCTCTGGAATGCTCTCGTGTTCCACAGGAAGGAAGGGAAGCGAACAGGGAAGGAGTCCGTGGATGTTACTTCGTTGGGGGGGGCTGGCTCGTTCTTGGCTGGGAGCAATTCCCTAGGAAAACAAGGCAGAATTTCTGGAGTCTCCCACGCGCAGCTCATGGAATTCTGACCTCCCAGAGCTCCGGCTGTGCTGCCCTGGAGCTCAGAATCCATGAGGTTCAAAATCCATCCACTGGAATGAGCTTGGACTGCTGCTGTAGGGTGGATTTACTCCTGTTGATAGCTTTTCCATCCCTGCCTGGAATGAGTCGCAAAATCAGTCTTGTTCTCCTGAAAATCAAGTATTAAAGTCAGGGGGAGGTGGGATGAGTTTAACTCACAGAATCCAGAATTGTTTGGATTGGGAAGGGCCTTAAAATCATCTCATTCCAAGCATAGTGCCATGGGCAAGGACACCTTTTCCCCGTGGCATTTTTTCCTCCCTAAAATTATTTTTCCTATTGCTCCCTGCTGTGCTTTTCCTGTGCTTCCAGCACTTTCCAGGCTGCCGCTTCTCCTGGACACCACTCCAAGCTCTCCCAAGGCTCCTGCTTTATTTGCAGGAGGGGTGACTCCAGCCTCAGTCTCCTGGAGCTTCTGGAAGAGCTCTAATAAAGCCTCCTGGGAGGTGGTCTCCTTTTTCCATCTTGTTTTCCTTCTTGGAGCGGTGTCTGAAGGAATTCGGGAACTCTGCGGTGTCCACGGAGATCAAAACGAGTGGAAAGGTCAACACCGACCTCCTCATTCCCACTCCTGCCTGGAGAGAGCTGTGTCCCACGGGAAAGGCTGTGGGCTCTGATTTATTGCTTTGGGAAAATGCTGGGAGGGTTGTTAGGAAAAGAAAAGGGAAAAGGCGATTACGGAAATGCCAGGGAGTTCGGAAAGGAAGGAGAGAAGGAATTTCACCATGGCAGGGCTTGTCTTGGCTGGCTGGGCACGACTCTGAGGAGGGCCAAAGGCTTTGTGGGTTTTGGAGAGGCTTGNGCTCCTGCTGCCACACAATTCCTGATCCATCCCAGGTGCCTTCTTGGGCACACCTGGGCTCACAGGCCTGGTGTATCTCCTTTCCCAGAGAATTTTGGAGGAGCTGGGGATGGATGAGGGAGAGTGGAATGCTGTTGGCAGCGTCCGGGATGCCTCTGGAGGTCCCGAGGTCGCTGCAGAAGCTGAAACCAGGATTTTCTTGCACAGTCTGGCTTTGTCTCGTGCAGGGAACACGTGCAGCCCTCCCACCTCCCCCGCCGTGCTTGGCTTGTTCTCCTGAGGAGGGTGAAAATGAGGGAAATTGTTCCCAGAGAAGCCCTGATGGGAGGCAGTGGGAGCAACTTCCACGGATTCTGTGCCTCCAATCATCCGGCTCCTGATCCTGCCTCTCCCTTGCTGAAATTTGAAATAAAACTTCGACGTTCCAGGGTGAGCCCAGATTTGCCGGTAGGACTGCAGGAAGTGCCTGGAATGAGCATTCCCGTTTCCTCTGGAGATCCCTGGCTGTAGCCAGCAGCTGGTGCTGTGAGAGGCTGGTGGAAGAGCAGGAACCTTTCTCCGTCTCAGCTCCTCCTTTCCCAGTTTGTTTCCGTGCTGACGGAATCCCAGGATCCCTGGGGATCATGGAACCCCGGCACCCCGATGTCGCAGCACGACACGAAAGAACGACTCTCACACACTGAGGTGTCCAAGGCAAGAAAAAAAAGAGGGAAGTTTATTCACAGACCTCGACATTTATAGAATTCCAGCAGAGACCATGGATTGGAGGATGGAAATCGTCCTCTCCAAACACGCTGGTTAACCCAACAGCCCCATCGATTCTCTCCTTAGGAGAAGAATGCAAACATGAAGGGACATTTACAACAACAGTGGGTTGTTTATGCGAAAATCCCTGAGAGACTCCATCGCAAAAAGGTAAATACAGAAGGCTGAAGGAACTTCAGAAAAACTTTAGAGAGAAGAACAGCGAAACCCAGGGCAGCACCCCGCGAGCTGTCCTTCATTCCTAGTGCGGGTTCTGTGGGATTGTCACCACCATCCAGGATTCCAGACCTGAGGCGCCAAATGCTGAACCAGAACCGTAAATGTTCATCTTTAACCAGCCTTGGAATCCCCAGCTGCTGCAGGAACCTCTGGATGATGATCCAGCTGTGAATTCTCCCCATCCTTCCGCCATTCCGGGACTTCTTAGAGCAAGAGCCACTCCCTGCCTCGTCTTTAGAGCCGATTTATCTTTGAGGGCATCAAAATGAGCTCAAATTGTCATTTTCTGGCTTTGAGGCTGCTTTGCTGGTCCTGAGAGGGCTTTAGGATAGGGAGAGAATAAAGAAGAGCCCAAATCCCTCAGCCACACCTGGCTGGTGCTCAGCAGAAGTGAAAATTGAGTCTGGGCTCGGCTGCGGGAGCCACTTTGTGTGACAGAGGTGACCTCAGTGAGAGCTCTTTGGGTGACAGACACAGAAAGGTCATCGTAAAAATAGAGATGAGTGTGTTGTTCTGCTGCTGGGAATAAAAACAAACCCAAACAAGACCCCAACACGTTCCTGAGAAAGTCAAGGAAAGCATCAGCTGGAAACGTTGGTTTGTTGGTTTTCTCCGAGGCTCCCCAGAGCTTTTGATGGAAGGGGAAGTTGGGTTGGGTCACACGGGAAGTTCAGCTCGTGGGCAGGAGCCTGGAGGTTGGGAAAATGTGGATTTTGGGGTGGGAGAACATTTTTAGCTGGGATGACAGGGATGTTTCCCAGGGAGGTTTCTGGGATCTCAGCTCCTAACGGGCTTCCCACCTCAAAGCCCAGGCGGTTCAGAGTTTGTGGAGTCTTCATCCTTGGGGATGCTGTGTCCAGCTCTGGGATCAGCAGGACAGGAGGGACCTGGAGCTCCTGGAGCTCCTCCAGAGGAGAGATGTGAGGATGAGGAGGGGCTGGAGCATCCCCGTGCCCAGGAAAGGCTGAGGGAGCTGGGGCTGCTCAGCCTGGAGAGGAGCCCCAGCTGAGAGGGGCCCTCAG
>VWYO01002105.1:143005-155529 GCA_013400275.1 Rhadina sibilatrix | reverse complement strand
GCACTTCTTAGGGGGCTGAGTTTATTCACACCATTATTCACTGCCTTTTGCACAGGACACCTTTCCTTTTCAGCAAGCAGGCTGGACCTGCCTGGCAATTAAGTCTGGGCTGTGTCATCAAAGGATCTGAGCATTCTTGTGACTGTGATGTGGAACAAAGATTTGGGGAAAACAATCTGTGCCTGCTCCTCCCACAGGATCACATCTGCTCCTTCACAAGTGACTTAGGGTAAGCAGAGATTGACTGAGAGCAGGACAAGTGTTGTCAAAGCACGTGCCCTTCTTTCTCTGGCTGACCAGCTCCATGGCCAGGTCTGCAGGAGAGCCAAGTGCTCCCACCTGCAGGAGGGACTTGCACGCTAAATAAGTAAAAGGTTTTGAAAGACACCCTTGTGAAGAGTTAGATCCTCCCTGACTGTTCTATGAAGCTGTCAGGGAGGTTTAGTGGAGCTCAGGACAAGGTTCTTCCCCCAGAGGGTGCTGGCACTGCCCAGGCTCCCCAGGGAATGGGCACGGCCCCGAGGCTGCCAGAGCTCCAGGAGCCTTTGGGCAGCACTGCCAGGGGGGCAGCATTGGGGTCTGTGCAGGGACAGAGGCTGGGTCAGTGATCCCTGTGGGTCCCTCCAGCTCAGGATATTCTGTGATTCCATGATTCCAGAGAAAAATGAGAGGAAGTTGTGACCTGGGTGCCTGGAGAGCTTCCCCGTGCCCACGGGACAGTGGCACTGACTGCTGGCAGGAAAGGACAAACCCCTCAGCTGCAGAACACCCTGCAGGGCCAGTGTGAGCAGGGCAGCACCAGCCTGTGCAGCAAGGAAGGGCCTGAGGAGGCCCAAAGAGGTAAAATATTCCAGAGGTGTTCCTTTAGCACACGGACTGAGGCAGGAGTCCCTGGGACAAATGGCCTGTGGCTGTGACATTTCAGAGGAGGGAACAATACATCCAGATAAGGGAGCTGGGATTATTAACACATCGGTCATTCCCAGCCTGGCATTTCCCAGCAGCTCCCACTCCTGTAAATCACTCCTGGAAGGCACTCTCCTGCTGGAGCAGCGCCCTCCAGACCCACTGCAGGTGGCACCCAGGTGCTGGGAGCACTTTGTGTCGTTCCTGTCTGCACTGCAGGGTCTCCTGGAGACCAGCTCAAACCCTCCCCAAACCAGGGGCCATTCCCCCTGGAATCTCAGCTGGGGTGGCCAGGAGCAGTGCCTGGGACTCAGCAGAGCAATGGGGGTCATGTCCTGGTTTGCAGCTGCCCTAAACACTCCCTGGCCTGTTGCTCTGCCACTGCTCCCTTCTCCAGGGACTGCACCAGCCCACAGAGCCCTCAGGGAACAGCAGAAAAGGCCCAAAAAATGCAAAGGCCCCAGGCCTGCCCCACTATGGAGCTCCTCCAGCTCCTCCAGGAAGCGCTGGGGGAGTTGGCAGAGAGTGTGAAGGGAACAGCACACAGCAGGACAGCAGAGCTTCTGGATGAGCCAGCCATCCATCCATCCATCCATCCATCCATCCATCCATCCATGCTGCCATCACCCTGCTCACCCTGCAGGGGCAGGCAGTGGTGGAAGGCAGGGCCTGGTGCCTCTGAGCAGGTGGAGTCTGTGTCAGCAGCACAGCACCAGCTCCTCACTGACACTGCTGTGCCCCACACTGACACAGACCCCGACCTCAGGAGGCTGGAAATGACTGTATTTATTTCTCTGGTTTACAGAAAATTCCCTGGGAAAGGAGTTTCAGAAACCCAGAACATCTCAGGCAGCAGCCAGGGCTGCACCCCACGGCCCCATGGCTGGGGCTGCTCCCCCAGCAGAGCCCCCGTGCCGGGCCTGCAGCAGGGGCTGCCCAGGAGTTGTTCCTTCCAGACAGGAGGGGTTGTGGCTGAGCCTGAGCCTCAGCAGACACACCCAGGGCTCCCCCATGCTGGAGAGGGAGCTGTGTCCCTGTGGGACCCCCAGTCCTCACCGGGAGCTGCTCAGCCATCCCTGCTCCGTAGGGCTGGGGGCAGGGGGAGATCCCCACCCCGTGCTGCCAGGATGGAAAGCTCTGCTGGCATTTGACCCCAAAGGGTCACATGGAACAGCCCCTGGGTGCACACAGAGCAGGGCAGGACCCCCAAAGCTGGGTGGGAGCTGCTCCTGTGTGAGATCCCAGGCCAGCACACGTGGCTGGAGAGCCAGGGAATGTGTTTGGAAGGCAGTGGAATACAGACAAGCCCCCAGGCTGGCTGTGACCCACCCTGCTTGCAGAGGCTCCCCTCATGCCTTGGGCTGCTCGTGGCTTTGCCACGCTCCCACCGGTGACAGGGGACTTGTCCTCTGCTCTGTGCCCTTCTCAGTGTGCTCAGAGCTGTTCCAGGATGTCATCCTGCAGGAACAGAGCACATTTCCAAACTCAGAATTACAAAGGAAGGCTGGAAAAGGTGAGTTTGGGTCAGAGCCCAAGGAATGAAAAAATGACTGTTTATCTTTTATGAACTCTCCAGACCTTGAGCAGGTGCAGGAGTGTTACAGGCTGGGCTGGGCCTCCAGGTTTATGAGCTGCTGAAAGGCAGCACTGCCAGCTGCAAGTGCTGAGCTGAAAGCCCCTCTGTCCCAGGAACAGCATTCCCTTTCCCAGACAGGGAGGTGCTGCCTGCAAGGAAGGTTCCATCTATGGAAATCCTCCTCCTGTGTCCCTGCACAGGGACTGTGTGTCCCATAGCAGAGGGCCAGGTAAGATGCTGCCCTGACTGGATCCCAAACCTCGTTGGTGTCAGTGAAAAAGCTGCAGCCTTTTTTAGGGTATCCCTCCACCCCCACCAAGCCTGGCCCCAGTTAAATTAATTTTCCCTCTTTACAAGTATGCTAGAAGAGGGGCTCTGTCACCCCTGGGGCTCTGGATCCTGTCTGCACTCAGTTCAACATCAAACACTCCTCCTGGCAGTCACACCCAAGTGATCCTCCGGGAATACAGGAGTCTATTAGCAATGGGTAAATAATCAATAGGACATCTCATTGCTACCAGTGGTAGGGCCATTAGCACACCAGCAGAGCCTGGCCGAGGCTGCTTACCCCAGCACACCCCAGGGCACATGGAGGGGAAATTGTCTGTGACATGTGGCTGCTCTGAGTGTTCCTAACCAAAATACGCTGCTCACAGGAAAGGAGAATGCAGCTCTCTGCATGGGGAACCTGCAGGGCTGTGCCCTTCTCCCTCTGCTCTCCCCTGGGGGCTGCACTAAACAGACAAAATCCCAGCTCAGAGCCAGCCAGTGTCGCAGTCGATGTGGACACTGCACTCGAGGTGCTTCATTAATTTCATCAGAAGGCTTTAAGCATCAGAACCTTGACATTCAAAAAGTCTCCCATACCTTCTCTCTGTACTTCTAAGAGTAGCTCCACACAGCTCTGGCTCTCCTTCTGTTCTGGCTCGCTCCTTCCTGTCCCTAACACGGCCACCTAACCCTGTCTGCCCTACGTACAGCAGCTCACCTTCTCTGGCCCTTGCACGACCTCCTGTCCCTGGGTCTTCACAGCACGGCCAGCAGGCTCCAACTGACTCTTCCCAGCTCACTCACTCTTTATCAAGCCCATGGCTGTGAGGGCAAGGGTGTTTCTACTTTAGGATAATCAACACAGGTGTAAGATATCAGAGGGGAGACTGCCTTCAGCAGCACCTCCTTTTGTCTCCCCACAAGCCAGCACAGGAATTAATTTCCTGAATGACGGAGTTATTATCACCACGATAGGGTTCTGTCAAACCCTACAGAAGTGCCCCTGCTCAGGAAAACCTGCAGCACTCCCTGACCCTACCACAGCCCTGCCTTTAAAGGGTCACTAAGTCCCTGAGCTCTGCAAGCTGCTGAGCCCACCGAGGTGCAAAGGCTCCGGGGTGGGACCAGGGGCCAATTCACGTCCTTATAAAACAGGGGGGAGGTGGGCGAGGCCTCCTCCTGCTGAGGGCCCTGGGCTTTAATCAGCCCAGGGCATGGGGGGTTTCAGGGCTGGGGCACGTC
Organism: Rhadina sibilatrix; assembly: GCA_013400275.1. NCBI lineage: Eukaryota > Metazoa > Chordata > Aves > Passeriformes > Phylloscopidae > Rhadina > Rhadina sibilatrix. Next base: position 151,535 of record VWYO01002105.1, on the reverse strand, counting down.
CAGCCCTCACCCACCAGCACCCCAAATCCTTCTCCCAGGGCTGTTCCCACGTCTCCATCCCCTGGCCCCATTTTCAGAGCAGCTGAAGTGGGTTTTTTATGGAGCTCTCAGAAGGAACACACAGACACTCCCAGCCTGAGATGGTTGATATGGGAAGCAGCAGCCCAATCCATCAGCGAGTGACAAAAGCCACTGCAAACAGGAGAACCTCGGAGCATCAGCTGTACCAGATCCATCTGTGACACCGCCACAGACCTGTTACTTATTCTGGCTGAGGACAATTTTTCCCCCTCAGAAAATGGAACCATCAATGTAAACAGTTTGCAAAGCTGTCAAATCGCTCCAGTCAAAAGATGGAAGTTTTGAAAATGCCCCCAAGATCCAAAATTTTGCAGTTTTTCTGTACAACAGGTTTTGTTGGGTTGTTTGGTTTTGGTTTTGTTTTTTTTTTTCCTTCGCTTCCACCCTTTCATTTTTAAGTGCTTTGAAAAAAAACTGTGACAAAAATGCCCTGACAGCACTCGGGTTAAACAGTCCCGGGCACGGTCTGGTGAAATCCTCTACCCAACCCCATATCGTGGCTTGATTGGTCAGAAATGCAAAACCTGGGCTGTTTGCCCGGCTCAGGGCAGGAATGGGCTGTGAGGGGATCCTTGCTGGGGTGTTTGCTGGGAGTGCCTGGGCACTGGGGACTCTCAACACCAGGAAAGGGAGGCAGGTGGAGGTCACTCACTAAAACAGGACAAACAGGAATATCCCTGGTTTTTCCAAAGGAGCCCTGAGAGAGCCCCCCGGGTGCTGACACTGCCTGCAGCAGTGGGGATGGAGGCAGTTTATCTGTAAATTAATTCAATTCTAATTCTAAGGAGCCCCTGGTACCTCCCCAGCCGGCCCAGCCATGAGGAGGCCACTGTCAGAGGCATTTCCAAGTCCAGCCCACGCTCAGCCTGGAGCCTCTTTCCCTCCACACTTGCCAGAGGCTGTCTTTAGCACTCCAAAATACTATGGAGCAATCTGAGCTACTTCCTGAGCTTTATTTCCCAAAATCACAGCATTTTGATTGACTAAGCAGCAATTAACATGAGAGTTGTTTTTATTTTATACCATGCCAGTAGAAACATTGAAGTCAATATCCATCAGATTTGTGAAAAATGAGCAAAACCTGGCCCTTTCCAAGCATAATTAAGACTTGGGGAACGGTGCTGCTTTCATCTATAGGTCAGTACCAATATTAGCAATTTGGCTCAATCTTTTATTCTCATTTCCAAAGAAATTCCTTTTTAGTTACGCCCACCAGAAAGAATCTTCCAGTGCCAGAAGCACAACCCCAGGAAGGCGAGGACTCGAGGAGTGAGAAGCAAAAGAGATGAGGCCTAAATAAATTGGCACAAAGCTGGATGCAGCTTGGTTGTGTTGTCCTCAAGGATCGACACCTCTCACCTGGAGTCCTGAGGCTCAGGGAAAGCGACTGCAGATTCCACATCATCATCATCATCATCATCATCATCATGGAATCATGGAATCATCATGGAATCATCATGGAATGGTTTGGGTGGGAAGGGACCTTAAATCTCATCCATCCCCACCCCTGCCCTGGCAGGGTCACCTCCCACTGCCCCAGGCTGCTCCCAGCCCCAGTGTCCAGCCTGGCCTTGGGCACTGCCAGGGATCCAGGGGCAGCCACAGCTGCTCTGGGCACCCTGTGCCAGCCCTGCCCACCCTGCCAGGGAACAATTCCTGCCCAATCTCCCAGCCATCCCTGCCCTCTGGCACTGCCCCACGTCTGTCCTGGAGCCAGAATTCCCTCTCATCCTGGGGAAGGTGCTGGAGCTGCCCCTGGGCCAGTGAAGCTGCTGGGCAGTGCCCAGGTGAGCGGCTCCAGACACACCTGCAGGGAGCCCAGGGCTGGAGCTGGGCAGACACAGCTGCAGCAGCAGCTCTGTGTCACCCACAGCTCACACCAGCCCCAGGTTCTAATCCCCAAACCCCCCTGCAAAGCAGAGTTGGGGACTCTGTGCAGGGCCCTTCAGATGTTTTAGGGTCTGCTCTCCCCACCTCAGAGCCCATGGGCAGGGCTGGAGAATGGGGACAGCAGGGAAATGGTTAAAAGTACCCACACATTGAAGTGCTTTAGTCCAACACAGCTCTCACTTTCTGTGATTAGGAGTCCTGGCTCTGGTAATTATCAGTTTTGTGCATAACTGCTGCCCACAGACAACTTCCAATTCACAGGCGAGCGGAGCCTGCTCAGCTTTGTTCATCACAAATAAAGATTTCCCATATTTGAAAGAGGAAGCTCAGCTCAGGCTCTCGTGCCCAAAACAGGAAAATTCAGCCACAAAGTGCTTCCCCCTGGTTTTTTTATGGTGGATTTTCATTTCCCAGTCTGGGCTGCACTGGGTTCTATCTATTATTCTAGAGATTCTATCTGTTATTCTAGAGAGTCTATCTATTATTCTAGAGATTCAATCTGTTATTCTACAGATTCTATCTATTATTCTAGAGATTCAATCTGTTATTCTACAGATTCCTCATAGAAACACCTGGGTTTATCTGGGCGCGTCACCACCTGCAAGGGACAGTTTGGTCACACAGCCCAGGGTGTCGCTTGGTTAATTTTTACTCTCCTGGTGCAAAAAATGGTCAGAGGATGGGAACAGAAAGTCTGGTTTTGCATGAGCCCCTCTGCTGAGAGAGAAAAGAGTTTAAATTCCACAGCACTGCTCTGAGGCAGCAGACAGAAGGCAGAGGATGGGCAGGACGGGCTTGCCAGGGGCAGAGCACAGGGGAAGCAGGCTGGGCACACTCCCACTGCACATCCATCTCCACTTTACAGGGCACTGGTCTGTGGTGTCTGCCTGCTGGGGAGCCAAATGCCTGAGCCAGCAAGCTGCTCCTAATGATCCTGGGACTGCTTCTGATGGATCAGAGTGAAAGCCAGGCCCGGGAACCTCGCTGGGATCCTGCAGGAATGGAGATCATCCCAGATGGCAGAGACGGGCAGATGGAAGCAAAAAAAAATCGCTTGTGAATAATCTGCAAACAGAAGCTCCTCGACAGCTGCTGCTCTGAGGCAGGGCATGCACACCCTGCAGCTCCTGTGAGCACAGGGCAGGGAATGCTGCTCCAAGGGCTCCAGTGGAGCCAGGCTGGGAGAGCCGGGGGGGCTCACCAGCCCCACTCCCCCCGCAGCTCCAGCCCCGCAGGTGCTGCCCTCGCTGCCCCTCTGGGTTTGTCACTCCAGAGCAGATTGAAACAGCCCCAAGGGAAAGGAAAACAACATTCCAGGCACTTCCCTGCCTCAGGCAGCTCACAGTGACTGAGAGCACAGGAGCTCTCTGTCCCAGCGCTGTCCCTGCCTCAGAGCAAGGCTGCAGCCAGGCCGTGTGGCAGTCAGGCAGGTTTCTCTGAACAAACTGCACCAACTGCTGCTTCTTTCTGCCCTTGGCTCCCAGAACCAGTTTAAAGGCACAGAACTGAACGTACAGCACAACCAGAGCAGAGGATTGGGGATACAAGCAGCATAAAGTCACCCCAGGACAAACATCCTCTCCTCCCAGCCCTCCACGGGTGGCACCCAGGAGGGAGAGAGGCAAATTGTCCTGCCAGGATGTCACCTCTGGTGCCAAGGGACAACTGACCAAATGAAGAAGCCTCCTGGCAGTGTCCCCGGGGCAGGGCAGGGACACTGTGCCAGGTCTGTCACAGTGTGGGCCCCCAAGTCCCCCGCTGCAGCAGCAGGATGGGGCAACCATCCCACAGCTTTTAGGGGCTGCTCCCTCTGCAGAGCCCTGCCCCAGGACAGCCCCCAAATCCCTGACACCGACACCTGTGGAGCATGCTACAAACCATTCCAGGTTTTCCTCGGTGGAGGGGAAGGAGCTCCCTGACATCTGTTCCAGGAGCTGTGGGAAGCCAATTATCCTTGAAGGCAAACTGTCCGCAGATAATTGGAAATATAGACTTTTAACTGATGGAGTGTTGACTAAACTGCAGCTCCTGCTTCGCTGGTGTCACATTGAATCTCAGAAGCCTCTTGTAATGTTTAGCAGGTGCATTATCCTGTCACATCCAGACAGGTAGCACGGCTCTGCTCCTAATTGCACACCAGGTCCCTCCCACGGCCGCTCCCGTGCCGGGGTCCCTGGAGGAATCCTCCTCCCTCCTGCCCCAGGCTGGGCTGGCACAGCCAGGGGCTGCAGCACCGGTGCTTCCACTGCTGGCTGCAGAGCAGGAGGCAGCTCTGGGAGCAGTGGGAAGTGGGAAATGGGATGGAGGATGGAGGATGGAGGAGAGCAGCCTACGCCTCAACCCCTGCCCAGAGCCTGAGTTCTGTCACTTAACCTGCCTGGGGGGAGTTCACAGGGCTCTGTCACCTCTGTCCTGGATGTCTTTGCTCTGCTGGAGTCTGCCAGGTCCCAAGGGACACCAGGCTCCTCTGGGAAGGCAGGCAGAGCCTTTGCTGAGTGTTTGTGCAGGGGGAGGGATGCATCCCTGAGGGCAGGGCTGGAGCTGGGCAGGGCAGGCTCAGGCTGCAGAGCAGGGAAAGGTTCTTCCCCCAGAGGGTGCTGGGCACTGCCCAGGCTCCCCAGGGAATGGGCACGGCCCCGAGGCCGCCAGAGCTCCAGGAGCCTTTGGGCAGCGCTGCCAGGGGTGCCCAGGGTGGGGCCACCTCAGAGGAGCACAAGGAGGAGAAGCTTTTCCAAAGCATTTGCAATGCTCTGCTCGTGCTGGGGAGGTTGTTTTGGCAAGGGAAGTGAGACTGCAGATCCAGTGAGCTCCAGAGCCTGCACTCTCCTCATCTGTGCCAGGGCAGAGCCTTGCACGGGGCTGGGCCCCACACGGGGGTCCCGGGGTGCCCCAGGGGCAGATGCACCAGAGGAGGGGCACAGAGCAGCCCCAGAGCAGGGCTCACCCTGAAACCTTGGGGCAGAGCCCCAAAGGCTGCCCTGACCCCTGCCAGCTGCCTCACAGAGGGGCTCACTCAGGAGGGGACATCAGGAGCCCTCAGTCCATCTCCAGAGCCAGGCCCTGGTCAGACCAGGCTGCTCAGCTCTTTGTCCAGCTGGGGCTTTTCATGCTCCAAGGAGGAGATCCCATGCTCTGCCTGGGGCTCCATTCCAACACTTTGCTCTCCTTACATGTGTTTCTTCACATTCTGCCAAACCCTCCCTGACTTCAGTCTTTAACCACGGTCTCTTATCTCCCCACCAAATTTCTCAGTAAAGATCCTGTCTCCATCCTCCCAAAACAGGGCTGAGAAATGCCTCGAGCACAGCTCAGGTGCCCACCTGGGCTCAGGTGCCTTCCATTCCCTCTCTCTGTGGGTGAGCAGCTCAGCCCCAAGGCCCAGAGCAGCCCTTTCTGTTCCTGTGGCTCCCTCCCCGTGCTGATCCTGCCGGGCAGGGCTGTGCCAGGAGCCAGGAGGGCACAGAAAGTCCTGAGCTGAACACCCAGCCTGAGCAGCTCAGCTCAGCTCAGCTCTGCACATCTGCTCTGGGAGGGGCTGTGCAGCCCTGCAGTCTGTCCTTGCCAGCTTGAACCCCTCCCAAGGTGCTTGGAGGCTACAAATCAATTCTTAATACATTTTGTTTTATCATACTGGAACTGTCTATATTGTAACAACAGAATTTATTTTTAATCCTTCTAGGGGCATTTTGAGGCCCTGTGCCACTTGCCATTTTCCAGGACACAGTTTAACCACAGAATGGAAACTTTCCTCAACAGTTTTAATTTAAAACTTCATAATTATTTGAAGAGCCTGTTGGTTTGGGTTGCTCTTTTTTTTTTTTTTTCGTAAAATGATGAAAACAATCTCCTTTCCTCTCACCCTACTAATCAGAAACTGTAAATAAGTGATCTTTAACAGCAATATAATTTCTTCCCCTGCAGAACAAGGCTGATTAATGCCACTCTGTGGGGGATTGGCATCGTGTGAATATCCCATTATTAAGGTAATTTCAGCCAAAGCTGTGGCAAACACAGGCACTGAGACTCCTGTAGATTCTTTTGGACTTCACCGATGTGGAGCCACGAGCAGACCATGAGCATGATGGCATCACCTGGGCCTTTGGGACTGGGGAGGAGAAGAGCAAAGAGGAGAACAGGGATGGGGACACCCAGCAAGTCAGGATCAGCTGCGGAAAACTGATCCCAGTTCCCATTCCAGGAGCTGGACCTCAGGGTCTGTGCTGCCTCTCCCCGTGGGAGGACAAGCTGGGAGGGAGGGTTGGCACTGCACAAACTCTTCAGGCTCAGCAGCCTTTGCACACCCAGGGGTGCCCAGGGTGGGATTGCTGGGGGGTCTGTGCAGGCCCAGGAGTTGGGCTGGAGCATCCTGGTGGATCCCTTCCAGGATGTTCTGTGCCAAAACTCTGTGGCTCCCCCACAGAACGCCCCAGAACTTCGGTGCTCTCCTTCAGCTTCAGTGAACTTCATTTCGAGCCAACTTTGGGCACACAAAGCAGAGAGGAAGGAGCGAGTGTCCAGTGGCCTCCAGCAGAGCCTCTGCAGCTTTAATGGATCTGCTGAGCCAGGGCAGAGCCCCCAACACCACTCTCAGGCCAGAAATGGATTGCTTGTCTATATGTTGTTATAGGAATGTTTTTACACTTGGAGCTCCCCGAAGGCCTCTATAAGTATTCTGCTCATAAATACAATTATAGCAGAGCTCTTGCTAGAAACAGCCATCTATTATGGGATATTGCAGTCTCATCAACATACCAAAGACACTGCAAAATCCAATAGATCAAAAGCAAAGAGTTATCACCTGAGCACTGGCCCTGGTGGGAGGCTCAGCACCAGAATACTGAAGATCCTCAGGGCTCCCCCGCGGGGTTTTGCAGGTGGAGCCTCCTCCTCTGGGCCTCCCTGTGCAGATGCAGGAGAGCTGAGCACTTTATTTCCTCTACACTGCCTGGATGTGCCCTCGTCAGGAGGAGAAAAATTGCTTCCTGGAGGATTAGGTGATGAGGTGGAACTCTTACAATTCATAAACGTTGGCAAAGAGAGGCACAGCTCGGCTCTTCTGGAGGCTCCATCCCCTCTGGAGAGAGGCTCCCTTAATATTCCAAAGGACAAAGCAGCCTGATCCTGTATTGACCCACGAGGCCAGAATGCCCTGAGGTGCTCAGTGTCCCCCTCCCCTGCTAGAGGGGCCCTTGAGGCTGCTCTGGAGCCACAGGGAGCCTGCTGGAAAGAGCACAGCCTGGAGAGCAGCGGCTGTGAACGAGGGCATCTCCTCAGCCAGCACACCAGGCCACCACCAGCTGCCAGGCAGGGCCACAAACAGGCACAGAAGGGGCTTTGGGAGAGTCCCTGCCCCACGGGGAAGTGCCCAGGGCCCTGAGTGCCTCCACCAAAGTGTGCTCCTGTGAGGATCTCTGTCCCAGCTCTGCCCTGGAGGGACAGCTCTGTTTGGAGCTGTCTGGGGGTGATGTTCTGTGCCAGGCTCAGCCCAGGTGGGTACAGCCAGCACAGAGCATGGAATCAGGGACTGCTTTGGGTGGGAAGAGACCTTAAACCCCACCCAGCCCCACCCCTGCCCTGGCAGGGACACCTCCCACTGCCCCAGGCTGCTCCCAGCCCCAGTGTCCAGCCTGGCCTTGGGCACTGCCAGGGCTCCAGGGGCAGCCACAGCTGCTCTGGGCAACCTGTGCCAGGGCCTGCCCACCCTGCCAGGGAACAATTCCTGCCCAATCTCCCAGCCAGCCCTGCCCTCTGCAAGTTTAAAGCCACTGTCCCTTGTCCTGTCACTGTGTGCCACTATGAAAAGTCCCTCTCCCTCCCTTCTATGAGTCCCCAAAGGCACTGGGAGCTGTAGTGAGGTCTCCCTGAGACCTCCCTGATTTCTGCTCCTCATTTCACCTCTGCTCCCTGGAAGTGTTCTGTCTTCCTCAAATGTAACCCTTGGAATCCCAGCAGGAGGAGAGGCTCTCCTCTGGGAGCAGGATGCAGAGCTCTGCAGGCTGACTCCTACTCACCCACAGCTCAGCACCTCACGGCCTGATGCCCGTGCTGGCATCTCCAGGCCTGCACCAGAGACACCAGAGGACAGGCCCTGATCTCCGAGGTGTTTGCTCAGCCTCAAGTCCCCTCACTGTCCCCTGAGCTGCCTTGGCTCTGGGGCAGGCTGTAGTTACAGAGATTAAAGCAAACAAGGCTGCCTTGCTGTTTGCCACAGCTCATTAGAGAACTATTAGGAAGCAGCTCATTAGAATGGAGAAAATGCTGCATTGCTGTTTTCTTGGAGGGCTGTTGACACAGAGCAAAACAAGAACCACTGTGACAAGGAGCAGCACGGCAGCCCTGTGGCTCCCAGAGGAGTGGCTCCTTGCCATCACTCACTGGTCCCAAACTGGAAACTTCTCCAGCCCTGCTCTGAGGAGCACTGGACTGAAAACCAGCTCAGGAGGAAAAGGCTGCACACTTGGTGCTCTCAAGGGGAGCCTTGGGCTCTGCAGGGGCTGTGGGAGGATCTGTCCTGGGGTGGACACGGGGTGCAGGGAGCTGGAGCTGGGTTTGCCAGCCT
>VWYO01002105.1:126234-141115 GCA_013400275.1 Rhadina sibilatrix | reverse complement strand
AGAGGAGAGGAGAGGAGAGGAGAGGAGAGGAGAGGAGAGGCAGAGAATCCCTCCTGACACCTGATCAGCCCTGTCTGGGCACAGCTACAGCCCACAGGGGTCAGCAGCTCCTGCTGCCCGTGCTGAGCAGCCTCACCTGGGATGGGAACTCCAGCTGGCAGGACACAGAACCACCCAGGAGCAGACACAGAGAGTCTCCAGTCATGCTCCTGAGTCCCACACAGCTCCTCTGCCGTTCCCAGCAGGTGATCACAGAGTTATCTATCCCCTTTGTCACTTGAGGCATTTGGGAGTCTCTAGTGGCAAGGTAGAGGAAGCAACAATTCCCATCTCCTGGAGCAGAGCAGGGAGATGCCCTGGAGAGGAGAAGGAAAGGACCAAGGGACGAGGCTGATTTCTGCTCCTGGAGACAGGAATTCCCCGGGGCCTTTCCCAGGGGTAAGAGGTGATCTGCCCTGTCCATGGCATGAGCAGCTCAGGCTGGACGGGGGGATCCAGGTGACCTTCCCAAGGCCTGAGCAGGGCTGCAGGAGCTGTGTGAGAGGCAGGGAGGGCAGAGCAGAGGAGCAGGACAGAGCTGTGTGCACGCAGCTGCTGTGGAGGGCTGTGCCTGCACAGACAAACCCAGCTCAGGGCAGCCCAGGTTCCATTTGTTCCAAGTGACTGTGGAATTATTGGCTTTCGCTGGTACCTGTTGACTTTTGCAAATTATCATTAATAACAACCATCTCGATGTGGTGCTGTTTGTAACCCCTTTTAACTACTTCAGTGCAGTCTGTCTGTCAGCTTCTGTATGCATACACACAGCAGTGTGAGAAATGTGTATGTTAGGTCAGGCTCTTTGCAAAATATGTTAACTTCTGCAGGCGGCTTGCATTTTGCAACTAGTCAACAATAGTGAGAGTAACTTAGAAATAGCTAAAACTGTCTGTATTAGTAGGTAACACTGGAGGAACCACACAGATAACATCAGGGAAAGGGTGTGGAAAAGCTCCTGCTCCCAGCCCTGTGGCCATCAATAATTCCCTGTCTGTCACTGGGAGGAAATGGCAAAGGCGTTGTGGGGAAATTGCTTCTACATGGTGAGGAAATGACATCCATGACTCCCAGAAATCAAATCCACACTGCTGTGCACGGGCCAAGGGTCAAACAAAGCTAAAAGAATTCCTGGAACGAGAGCTCACTGGCAGCTGAGAGCTCCAGTGTAGCACCTCAGCGTGTCAGACTCAGCAAGGTGACACCCATCTCTGCCAAACACTTCTGTAGGCACCAGATCTTTTAATTAGCAGCTTCTTCTAGTTAATTACTTTTGGGAAATGCTCCAGGCTCTGCATGAAAGCAGTATTTCCTAGGACAATGAGGGTCCTCTCCTTCCTAGCAATCACAGTAGCAGCAAAGCTCTGGGCAGGTGAGAGCCTCTGTGGGACCCAGAGCACTCAGCAAAGGGCAGGGACCAGGTGTCACCTCCACCCCTTGGAAGGGGAAACTGAGGCCCTGGAGCTGCTGTGCCTGTCCTGCCCAGCAAGGCTGCAGTGCCTGTGCTTGCTGGAACAGGCTCACCCCACACCCAGAGAGCATCCCTGTCACATTCCCAAAGATGTGGCTGTGTGGGGTGGTGTGTGAGGCACAGAGGGCCAGGAACCCTGCAGCATTCCTGGGCACACAGGAACCACAGAGTCATGGAATGGTTTGGGTTGAAAATGGCATTAAAGCTTATCCTGTTCCAACCCCTGCCACGAGTGGCACTGGGTCACCCAAAGAAATTGGGTTTCTCACTTGTCATGTAGATGGTGAACACACACATCCTGTGCTTCTGGGGCTGTCTGGAAATGGGTTAGGAGGCTTTGAGGGTCTCAGTGCCCCTCACTGACCTTGCCCACTCCTTGCCCCCACCTCTGCACTAGCACTGTGCCTTGTGTGGTCACCACAGACCTGAGCAGAAAATGGGCTCCAGCAAGGAGCTGCCCCAGCTCTGTACAGCCCCTCTGCAGGCACATCCTGTTCCAGCCTCCCTGGCCGCTGGGGTTGGAGGCTCAGCCACCCGCTCACTCCCTGCCGGCTGCTGCGCTCAGCCCTGGGCTTTCCCATCAGCTCCGTGGGGCCGGGCCCTGCAGATCCTCTGGCTTTTAAAGGTGAATATCTCCACACCAGGCGTTGCCAAGGCTTTGCAGTGCTGCCCTTGGCCAGGCAGCCGCGCAGGGCTGCCCAGCTCGCCGTGCTTTGCCTGCACCCAGCGCAGCCCGAGAGGCAAAGCTGCGCGCACCCCGCACCTCCCCGCGCCGGCAGGAGCCTCCCGCCCGGGCAGGGACGCCTCTCGCATCGCAAATGCGCATTAGCAGGGAGTGCAAATGGCCCTGCCATAAAGAGAGGCGAGGAAACTCGGGGATGCAATGGCATAAGGAACACAAATAATCACCCTGGAGCCGAATGAGCGGCGCCAGCCCCGCGCCACGTCCGCCTCTGGGGCCAGCTGGGGACCCTGCCCCGGCCCTGCCGCTCGGCAGCCAGGCACGGAGGGAAAGGGACGTGCATTTCAGAGATGATTTCCTGTCAGCATCGATCCACCAGGCCCAGGTATTGCTGCAGGAAGTACTCAGGGGCCCTATTAGCGATCCAGGCTCGGCTCACAGAGCTCTCCCTCGCCCCGAGGTGCGGAGCTGGAAGGGCTGGCGGTTGGACTCGGTGGTTGTTGAGGTCTTTTCCGATGTTATTGATTCTGTGATCCTCAGGTCGGTGCCCTTGTGGCTGCAGAACATGATGGGGAGCAGGAGTTCAACAACAATCTTGAGCTGTTATCAGAAAGCCCAGCTGTGGAATGCAAAATCACTGCTTTGAAAGAGAGGCTGGACCTTGAAAACGCCGAACCCAGCCCCAAAGTGCACAGCCCGCTTTTAGGAGGATTACAAATATTTGGCTTTTTCTCCTTGTGAATTCCTTGTTCCTGTGGGTAACACGATCTCGCTGGCAGCTCTCCCACATCAAAGGGCAGCAAGGTGAGCTTGTTCCAGCTGCAGAACCCCTCAGAACAGCAGTGCCCAGACGTGCAGCAGCTCTGCCCCAGGCAATCTGCAGTGCTGAGCAAACAAGTGAGGATCCCGTGCCATGGGACCCCCAGCGCTGTGCCCACTGCCGTAGGACACAGGTGAGCTGAGCTGAGCTGTCAGCCCCTGCCCAGACCCTTCCCATTCCTTGGGAACACTTGTGAGAAGCCAGATGTAGAGCTAGCACATCTCTCATGAGCTGCTGACTGTCATGAGCAACCTAAAATTTCCAAATTCAGCCCGTAAGTTCAGTTGGAGAGTATCACCCTGTGACCCCCGCCTCACACTCCCTGACTCCTGGCTCAGTTACAGTGGCTCTTGTAGGAAAACCACTGATTGCTGCTCGAGTGCTGAAAAGCCTTCCTGGCTTCCAGCAGTTCTCTCCACTGCCTGCTACAAGTGTCTTCCCTAATTCCAGTCCCAACCTTCTCTCTCTGGCTGTGGCATTAAAGAGCTGCCCAAATCAGAAATGTTCTCCCTGTGATCTCGGCGCCTTCCCTGTGATGAGTTAAGCAGTGAGATCTCCATTCATCTCCACAAAAACACTGATCTTGCACCCCAGGAATTTTCATTCAGTGCAGCAGCATCTTCCAGGCCTTGCTCAGGACCCCAGCTCATCTGAGCAGAGGGACATCATTAAATCAGGGCACTCCTCCGAGCCGAGGCTCCTGCTCGTGGCTGCCACTTCTGGGCCACAGGGGATTAGCTGGGGAGCGTTTTGAAGCCGTGGAAGAAATCTGCATCTTAAAGACATTATTTAAATTCAGTTCAGTCCAAGCGGCCCTAATGATGTTACCCACAATATATCTTAATTTGATGTTGGTAATAAAGCTCAGTGTAGCTGGAGCACTATCATACCGATGTACCAACATACAAATGAATGTTACCCATGTCATTTAGTACCTCTGGCTGTTAAAGTGTCACTTAAGCCATATATTTAATAAATAGGTCCTTTTATGACTATAATACTGATAAGTATTCAACTAATTTCCATGTATGTTGCATTCTGTATGTTGCTAGGGATTTTACCAAGGCCATCGCCAATAGCAACTGGGACAAGGCAATAATAAATGCCGGGGGCATTCAGCAAGATCTACAGTGTGGAATCACTTTGCAACAATACAGGGGACACCAATCACATCGGGAGGGCTCGCTGCCATCAGTTTAAATCCCCTCTGATAGGAAAAGAAACCTCTCAGTGCTCAGCCCCAGATCTCCTCTCGAACTGGAGTAAAACTCGCCTGGAAACTCTTGCCAGGTTCACGATCCCTGCCTATTTTTGTCTCGTAGCCTGCGCTGCCTGGCTCTGATCAGGGAGCGCTGCAGCAGCGGGAGGGAGGGCTTCAGAGACGTCGGGAGTCACAAAAGGTGCCAGAGAGCTACATCTTCTGGCCTGTTCCAGCAACTGAGCCGCGCTGGAGCCTTCGCCCTGCGCTGGGATCGCGGCGGCAGCAGCCGGCACCGCGCTCCCGGAGCGCCGCTGGCTCCGCTGCCAGGGCTGCGTCTGCATTTCCATCGCTCCCGGGCCGGCACGGGCTGCGGCACCCAGGGCAGCCAGGGGAGCCCTGCCAGGGGGCTCAGGGCGGCCGAAATGAGCGTCCTCAGGCACAGAGCCCCGGCCGTGCCCCCCTCGGGGCTGCTCGGGGTTCATCACGGCGCGGTGCTCCCGCCGACAGGGATGCGACGGCATGGCAGCAGGGATGGCACTGCCAGGGGTGTCACTGCCGGGGGTGGCACTGCCAGGGGTGTCACCTGCCCAGGGGTGTCACCTGCCCAGGGATGGCACTGCCGGGGGTGTCACTGCCAAGGGTGTCACTGCCGGGGGTGTCACTGCCAGGGGTGTCACTGCCGGGGGTGTCACTGCCGGGGGTGTCACTGCCAGGGGTGGCACTGCCGGGGGTGTCACCTGCCCAGGGTGGCCTTGAGCAGCTCCTCGCTGCGTCTCATCCCAGCAGAGGGGAGCCCTGCGGTGACGCTGGGAGTGACTTCTCGCGCCCATCAGTGACACAAATCCCCTTCCCCGGAGCCGGGAACACAAAACTGCTCAGCACAGCTCCGGGTGAGACCCAGAGCTGTGAAACACCCTCGGCTGGAAGGGACCCACAGGGATCACTGACCCAGAGCCCCCAACAACCCCACCCTGGGCACCCCTGGCAGTGCTGCCCAAAGGCTCCTGGAGCTCTGGCAGCCTCGGGGCCGTGCCCATTCCCTGGGGAGCCTGGGCAGTGCCAGCACCCTCTGGGGGAAGAACCTTGCCCTAAAATCCAACCTCAATCCCTCCTGGCCCAGCTCCAGCCCTGCCCTGGCTGCGGCCCCTGGCCCAGAGCAGAGATGGGAGCTGCCCTGGGGAGGAGCTGCAGCCCCTGGGCAGCTCTGAGCTCAGTGCCCTCTGCTCCAGCTGGACTCTGGTTTCCTCTTGCAGGAGCCTGGCTGCACACACCTGAGCATCCCTGCCACTGCTCCGTGCTGAGACTGTCACTGCCCCCAGGATCTGAAACTCCACAGCACCACAGGCCAGCTCCCTGTACCTGCCGGGGCCCTCCATGTCCTGCATGCACAAACCCTGCCAGCAACACCCCCAGCTCCCTCCTCTGCCTGCCTGGCACCTTCCCCCAGGACACCCAGCCCCTGCTCCCTCTGTGCAGGCAGCAGCCCCCTCCTCAGCACTGGCTGCTCCCATCCCTGGGGCTCAGGAGGAATTCGTGCTCCATGAAATTCAGCAAACCCCCCATGGCTAATCCTGGACCTGGATCCTGGCAGCCACTCTCCTGCTCCCAGGGCCATAGGGCTGGGAAGGAGGAGCCCTTGCCACTCTCTGGAGAAGGGAAGCACTGGAGGAGTGCCCAGAGCACAGCACAGCTCTGCCAGCCCAGGGCTGCCTGTGGGGCAGGAGCTGTGCACAGGCTGCCCAGCTCAGACACACAGCAGCCAGCCAGAGCCTGCTGGGGGTGTGCTCGCAGTGAGGACAGCTCCCACCCTGCCGTGCCTGTCACAGTGCTGGCACCACCCTGGGACATCATCCCGGAGCCCCAGGGGGACCCAGGGGAAACCTGGTGCCCTCTGTGCCCATCCCAGAGGTCTCTCAGCCTTTGATCAGAGATCCTCTGGGGCAGGCAGGCTGTCTCCCCAGCTCAGGCAGGTTTTCAGCAGTCGGTGCAGCAGCAGGGGTGAGGTCTGTGTGCTCTGTGGTGCCCAGTTATGGGGACATTGTTCCATGGCGAGTCCCTCTAATGTATTCCTTGCATGGTGCTGCATTTAAGCCACTCATTTCTGTGCCCAGCTCGCAGCATACCAATGAGCCAGGGCTGGAACAACAAGGTCAAGCCTGAGCAGAGCTCTCCTCAGCCCTGGGAATGGCTCTGGCACGTGCAGGATGTGGTGCAAACCCTGCTGTAGCCTCCCTGCAGCCATCCCACTCCCCAGCAGCATGGGAATGCTGGCCAAGGAGGCTGGATGGAGGCAGGGGCAAGCTCAGAGAGACACCTGGCACAGGGGACACCCAGGGCTGTTTGCAGCAGCAGCAGCAGGGCCCATTTGCCCTCAGGGAAATGATCCTTACCAAGCCCATCCCGGCAGCCTGCTGGGCTTCAGGCTGGCTCACAGATCTGCCAAAGACACAGCTCTCAGAAGGCAAGTCCTTCAGGTGACACTGATTCCAGGGAAAAGGACCTCATGGGCCATCCTGGAGACACCTTTCAGCAGCCCAGGCTAGGCCAAGCTTGTTTTCCAGGACTTGCTCTCCTGCAGTGCTGCACGTCTGCTGCAAACGCAGAGCTGGGTGCACTCACCTGGACTGGGGGAGCAGGACTCCACTGCCCAGGGTGCTCCTGAAGGGACAGCAGCACGGCAAAACTGATGGGGCAGCTTCAGAGAGCCCCTTCAGAAGATGGACAAGCACCAAGCAAACACTGGAACACAGCCAGTGCTCCAGCTGGGCCCTCTCCCACCCTGTGGGCTCTCAAAGGTTCCCTTTGAGGGAGAACTGCAAACCATCCCCCATGGGAGGACCCCAGAGCAGGGCCAGGAGCACAACAGCTGCCTGAGGGTAAAGGATGCTCCCAAGGAAAGCAGCTGAAATCTTCCCTTCAGGGGGAAGCAGCATCTTTCCCACGGCCACCCCACTTCTGCCTGTCCATTCCCAACGGGCTGAAAAGGTGAAACCCTGTGCAGTTCTCCAGCACTGGAAGCTCTCCTGCATCCCCACTGGCCAGCTCAGACAGCTCCTCCATGACCAAAGGGTCGAACTTGGAGCACCTCTGTCTCTCTCAGAGAATCCCAGGATGGCTCAGGCTGGGAGGATCATCTGCTCCGACCTCCCTGGCCACCCCAGAGCTCATGGCACAGGACTGTGAGCAAAGCTTCAGGCTGCCACCTCTGCTCACACCCAAATCTTGGCCACCAAGCTGCCAGAACAAGCCTCCTCACACAGACCCAAGGGAAAGCTCTCATCCAGGCGGCAGATGCCACCACCAGTCCCGGGTAGTTAATTTTATTTTCCCAATGGGAGAAAAAAATTGGTAGGAAAATCTGGTCTGGCGACTTTAAAAAGCTGCATTTGCTGGCAAAATCCTGTGTCAGGAATGTGGTCCTGGTTTCTGCAGGTCAAAAATCCCTCCAAGGAGAGAGTGCAGGTCCTGGGCCCAGGGACACACATTCAGTGCTGGCTGGGTTTGTTCAGGGAGCTGAGCTGCTTGAGCAGGTCCCAGTGCCCTCAGTTCTGTTCTCCAGCTCCCACCAAAGTATCCTGGAGAGTGTTACAGTCAGTAATTACTGAGCTGCAGCCGAGCTAATTGCCTCTTCTCTAAAGATTTATCAGTTCCATGGAGCAATTCATATTAAATACCTGCAAGTGAGCTACTCAGGGTTGCATTTGCTAATTGACTGGAGTTGTTTCCATCAGAGATAGAGCTGTTCTGCTGCTCGCTGCAATGATGCTGAGTCATTCATTTGCTCACTCTGAAACTTTCCCAGAGAACCAAGTTCTGCCTGGTGGGAGCAGCTGTGACTGAGCTCTCACAGCATCTGCCACGGGAGGTCTCTCAGCTGCACAGGTGTCCCCTCTTGTCACCATGTCACAGCAGTTGTCCTGGTTCTGTCACATCTGTCTTCTTGAAGGGCAGCTCCAGGAGAGCTGCAGAGGGACTGGGGACAAGGGCTGGAGGGACAGGACCCAGGGAATGGCTCCCAGTGCCAGAGGGCAGGGCTGGCTGGGAGATTGGGCAGGAATTGTTCCCTGGCAGGGTGGGCAGGCCCTGGCACAGGGTGCCCAGAGCAGCTTTCCCAGGTCAGCTCCAGGTGCTGGGCCAGGTGGGGATTAAGCCCATCACAGATTAGAGAATGCACCTAACCAGACCCAGAGCATCCATTTCTGTCTCTGTCTCCTTGTCCAGCCCAGATCTTCCCTCCCTTCTGAAAGATTTGCCCCTGATATCCCAGATACTGGGGTTTGGTGCACCCCAGCAGGGCTCAGCCTCCAGCCCCATCCCAGCAGGGCAGCTCCAGGGCAGTGCAGCAGTGTCCCTGAGCCTGGCCCCCACCCTGGCTGCTCAGCAGTGCCTGGCAGTGAGCTGGGCCATCCCCACACTTTTGGGATCATGCTCTGCCCACAGGACAAGGCCAAATGGGGCCTCCTCTGTTTGCCCCAGCCTGAGCACACAGTGACAGCCAGGGATCACTGAGAGCCTCGTGTCCCTCATGCCCAGGAGATCTGGACAGGTCAGGGGGGCTCTGGAGCCACTCCAGTGACTGGAAATGCCAGGGATGCTTTAACCCTCATGGAAGCTGTGCTGTAATGTTGGGAAAATACTGAGAATGAGGATGAGAGCAAGAATGAGGATGGAAGTGAGAAGAGGGAGGAAAAAAGAGAAAGCATCTAAGGCAAAAGCAGAGCTCCAGCACATCCCAGGCTGCAGGTCACAGAGCCAGGAGGGCACAGAGTGTATTTCAGGAATGAACAAACCCCTGCCACTTCCTTCTGCTCCCTTAGAGAGCAGAGGTGAGGCAGGAGTGGGGGAAGCCCAGGAGATCCCGAGCCCCCCAGACCCAGCTCAGCTGAGCCCTGCCCCATCCCTGCTCCGGGGCAAACCAGCGTGCCACCTGCTCAATATTGCAGGCTGGCATCTAGGAACGTGCAGCAGGATGGGGCTGGGAGTGTCAGAATGGCAGAAAGACATTGCTGGAAGGGCTGATTGCTGTGGGTTTTTTTAATAATGGAAGCCCCTAATTAGTGCATGAAAGGCCTATGATAGCAGCAGCCTGTCTGAGTTTTATTAAAACATCTGATGCATTGTCTCACGGAGCCACACTTGAAAAATTAATTCAAACTGACTTGGCTGTAGCTGGAGTCACATGGGCTGGGGATGAATGGAGATCCAGGGAGTGCAGTAATAACCCATTATCTGTGGCACGGAGCTTATTTCTACCCAAATGAACCCTGCTTTGTGCAGCTCTTCCCTCACTTTGTCAGGCAGGAGTGGCTCCTGCAAAGCCCCCGAGTGCCAGTGAAACCCAGCCCGAGCCTGGAGAGCTCTTTGTTCTCCCTGCCATCAGTATCTGTGCAAAGGAGGCAGCTCTTGGAAGTGCCTGGGACATCACAGCTGCCGTGTTTGCTGCCTGCCTGCCTGCCTGCCTGCCTGGGAATGCCTGCTGTCTGCAACTCTCACAACCTCCCTCTCAAGTCAGCTGATGCTTCGTGGTTTTTCGTCAGGCCCCAGCTGCTGAATCTGTGGAGTTTTCTCAGAATAGCAAAAGTAGATTCCCAACCTTCCCTTTCTCTGAAAAAACCCCAGAATATTGCAGGAACCCTCCAGTGCCCATTAGCACAGGCACGCTGGGTAAGTGTTGATTATTTTCTGCTGGTTTCTCTGTGGTTTTTGATGTTTTCCCAGTACTTCCTCAGCGTGCCCTCTTTTGGGATGCTGAAGGGAATCATGATGGTTTTCATTCACCTTTAATTGTTCCTCCCCTGGTAAAATGTCTCAGTACCCCAATAAAAGTGCAGAAGTGGTCCCACCTGGCCCAGCACATGCAGGGAATGGTTAATTACCAGTCAGCCACGACAACAAACAGCCTTTGGTAGGTAACACTGGAGAGTGAAAGTTATTTCCCTGCACCTCCAGCATCCGTATGAATAATGAATCCATTTGCAGGACTCAGCATCAGCTCATGAATGAAACCTCAGCCGAGGAGCCCTGAGAAATACAACAAAAATTAATCATTGTGAGGTGTTTTCATAAAGGCACCAACTCCCAGCTCAGGGGGGACCATTGCTCAAGCCGTGCAGGAGAGTGAGTCTAAGGAAGATTGTCACAAGTTTTCTGCCCTAGCAGAAGTGGGAGAGGTTATAAAAAAGCTCTGTTCTCCCTTGCAGCCTCTGTTCCCATCTCTGCAGTCAGGCTGTGTGATTACAGCAAACCTATGAGCCGAAATTAAGGGCTTTCTTTAGAATCTCCTGTTTAAAAACGGAACGTGGCATCCAGATGAATATTTGCTACCACAATTTATTGTGAAAAATGTCAGCCAAAAGCTTCAGCCTCGCATAAATAAAGAATCAGATCGGTTTGTCAAGTATCAGAACTGCTTTAATGCCTTCTGCTTTCTTTTTTGAGCATATTAGAGCAACCAGAGCTAGGAAATGATACATGTAGGATTCCTTGCTAGCGGCAGATCAGAAAAACATCAGATAAAAGTAGCAACATTTTTGGTATAAAGAGTTCCTGGAGGTTTGAAAGCTTCCCTGGAGATGGCACCTCCAGCTGAGGACGAGCCTTGTTTGCTCCATCCAAACCAGAACAAGCCCAGAGTTGCCAGCAATGGAGAAGACAAGTGAAAAGGCTTTTTTTCCTGGAAAGAACTCCAGCACGGGGTAACTCCGATTGGGCAGGGATTGTTCCCTGGGAGGGTGGGGAGGTTTCAAGATGAGTTCTAAGCTCCCTTCCAACCCAAAGCACTCTCTGAGTCCATGATAGGATTCCATGAGTGTGGCCCATGGCAGGAAGAGGAAGAGCTGGATGCAGAGGGATGGGTTTTCAGCCCAGGAGTGAGATCTCCCTTTGCAGAAGGGTACCTACCCAGTGCCCCCACGGTGGCACAGCACCAGGGCCCCATGCCAAGGTTTATCCCCAGTCTCTGCAGCAAATCCAACCCATCACACACAGAACTTGGGCTCGTCCCCAGAACCTCACAGAAAGTTTCCCCTTTCACTGTCCAACTCCCTGGAATTCCTCCTGGGAATGCAGGAACCCCAGGAGCTTCGAGCTGAGCCACAGAAGGCACCCACAGATGGAGGA
Source organism: Rhadina sibilatrix (assembly GCA_013400275.1). Taxonomy (NCBI): domain Eukaryota; kingdom Metazoa; phylum Chordata; class Aves; order Passeriformes; family Phylloscopidae; genus Rhadina; species Rhadina sibilatrix. The sequence goes on along the minus strand of VWYO01002105.1, from coordinate 129,786 downwards.
GCCTGACCCCCACATGTGTCTGATTCCCTTCTCACCTGTCCCAAGTGTCACCATTTCAGAGCAGTGACACTCCGCTCTCCCCTTTCTGTCCCACCCAGCAGCAGGGTGACACTGGGGTTCTGTCCCTGCTGCCTGTGCTGTGGGACATCCCCAAGGAGCTTTTGGCCCAAGGCTGGGGCTCCCTTGGGGGGTGGCTCCCTGCAGCACCCGCTCTGGGCACAGGCAGCTCACTGGGTTCAACCCCAGCACCCAGGGCCACACCAGGGGCTGACTGGAGGCCTTAGAGGTGCTGTCCCTTCCCAGGGGAAAGAAGCAGGACACTTATGCTAATTAATGTACTCCCAAGATGCTCCTACCTGGAATTCCAGCACCTGCAGGTCCCTGGAGGCAGGGATGGATGCTGCTCCTCAGGGCCCCAGGCCTGTGCAGGGAGAAGTGGCCCAGATTTGGGGAGTGGGTGGGAGGTGGGAAGTCAGTGTCAGAACAACCCAACCACTGCTTCTAAAAATTGCCCCCGGATCAATGGCTGTCCACAGCTAGAAAATAATGCAGGACTGTTAACTTTTATTTGCTAAAATATAATTTTGGGGGGGAAACAAACAAACAAACAAACCCTCCAAAGATTAAAACCCTTATTTAGTGAGAACATGACAGCACCAAACACCTCTTTTTGAAGTGTCAGGAGGGAGAGAAGCAGAGCTGCACACAGTGCCCTGCCAACATTCCGCATGCAGCACCCTGCCTGAGCCCACACTCCCAGGATTGCCTGGCTCACAGACAGCACAGGACAACAACAGGAGCTAAATGAGGATAAATTACATCAGAAGCACAATGTTTACAAGGGCTGGTAATTCACCCCCAGCAGCAAATGACTTTTACAGCAAGAATCTGCTTTCCATGGGCTTGGCTGCTGTGAATGAGGGAGCCTCCATTGGAATGCAGATGGGATTTACCTTGGAATGGTTTGGTTACCCCCAGGGACAGGAGGGAGCTGGATGGGTGGGTGGATGGATGGGTGGATGGATGGATGGATGGATGGATGGACAGGCAGACAGGCAAGAACACACCAAATCTAACACCTGTCTTTCTTTTAAGTGATGGTATTTACAGAGGGTTTTTAGAGAATTGCACGATACAAAAATGCAGATTTATACTCACGAGGCATTTGCAGAAGACACAAGCACATCTTTCTTCTCTCATTCAAATTACAACTTACTCTGAAGTGAAACTGCTCCACTTGCAACTCGGCACAAAAGTGGGCTCATCCCAGCTGGGAAACTGTCAGACATCCTTCACTACCAACATAAAAACTCCCACTAAAGGAGCAACAAGTGGCTCAGCAAATCAGAGATCACTGCAGAAAGCCAGCATGCACCTCTTGTAGCCTCAGAATTGATTATCCACAAACCAGCAACACATGGAGTGGAGGTACCTCATCAGAATTTGAGACATTATCCAGGAAATAATTTGATTGTTTTAGAAACCTTGCAAAGAAGTTCGCAGAAAAGATGTTGGCAGTGCAGGGATGACCCTTTTCAAGCAGTTTTACATAAAACAGATTTCTGAACTGGGATCAAGAAGCGTTTGGGAAGATGGGCAGGAAGGTGGAAGGAAGAGGAAGAGCTGCTCCCACACTGCTCCTGAAGGACACAGTAAATGGTGAGATGGACAGAAAATCCAAAGGCTCCTGGGAGGTGACAAGTGTCCTTCTAAAAGGGAAATCAGCAGGTTGGACCGTGGCTGTGCCAGGCAATGCATTTGTGCAGTGCCAGACCTACAAGTTCATTGAGTCCACCCCCTGCCCTGGGCAGGGACACCTCCCACTGCCCCAGGCTGCTCCCAGCCCCAGTGCCCAGCCTGGCCTTGGGCACTGCCAGGGATCCAGGGGCAGCCACAGCTGCTCTGGGCACCCTGTGCCAGCCCTGCCCACTCCCACAGCCCAGATCCCCTCCGTCCCCACCTTCAGGCAGGGTTTTCCCAGGTGTAGCTGGTCAGGAGCTGGGCTCAGGCAGTGCCAGCCCAGCAGAGCTGCTCCTCCCAGGCCCTGCTCTGAATTCGGGTGGTGCGTGCACCAGCCCGCCCACAGCTGATTCCAAGCTTGGCTGTCAGCTGGCAAAGCACCATAACAGGACAGTGTAGCAAGACCTTGCTTTAATTTTATCCCCTGCTTTTGTTAGCTGTGTAAAACAGCTCTGGTTGGGAAGCAGATGGAGCAGCATAAAAACCTCCATAGGATGAATTACGGCAACTGCACACAGAAGATGGAGAAGGAGTCAGAAAAGCATTTCAGCAGATTTTAATAGAAAATACCTTATCAAAGCCCTCTTTGGCTGGCAGGCCAGGATTTGAGAGTGGCAGCTACTGCTTTTAGTTCTATACCCACACAGACAGCCGTGTATCCCACAGCAGGGCATCTCCTGAGCGCCAGGGCTGGCTCCCTCCGGGGTGGTGGCCGTGTGCTGCTCCATGCAAGTGCCACAGCTGGACTCGGGCTGTGCAGTCTGATCTGCCCATGGATTCCCAGGGATGGGATGTAAATAACTTGGCTGTGTCCGTGGGATCAATGGGGACGGGGCAGGGCTGTCGATGCTCAGCGTTATCAGCCTCATTCATTGCAGCAAATGATGATCAACACGAGAGAACTTCCATCAAAGCCACATCAATTAATAATTGCTTTGCAGCTTCTGTCCTCTTCTGTCATTTCAGCTCTTTGGCAGATGAAGTTCATCCCCTCCCAGCTCTCGGGCTGTGGCTGATTGCCCAGGCAAGTGGAGCAGAGAGACTGGATTAGAGGAGGCTCCACAGCTCTGCACAAGCTGCAGGTTCTTTGTCTGGGCCACTAATAGCAAGTTCATAAAAATTGAAAGAGTTGTCAGCACTTGCTTATTGATAGTCCCAGATGAAAACCACAGGACCTGGTTAAAAAGCTGTATTAAGATTGTTAAAGACAAGAATTACTCAGGGCAAATTTGGCTTCATTGTCAGGCTCTTGTGCAGAAATAAACCTCACTGCAAAACAGCAAAAAAAAAGGACTTAAAATGGACATGTTAGGGAGCAGAGAAATGTACCTATAAAGTGCTGAAGTCTGGATAAGCAAGAGGAATTCTTTGTGAAATTCACTGCACAAGAGGCTGGCTCTGTGCCAGGCACAGGCCTGGGCCATCCAGCTCCCACCTCCCCACGGGGACCCACAGGAGCTGCAGGCTGAAATCTGGGTCCACAACCCAGCTGCTGGGACCACACAGCTCTGCAGGGCTTTCAGGAACTTGGGTGGTCCATCCCAGGCACTGCAGCCACAGCAGGGCCCACAGCAGCACCTCTGGGGTGTCCCCAAGGCACAGGGCAGGGATCACAGAGCCAGGGAAGCTGGAGCGGCCTCCCAGGGCAGTGATTCCAGCCTGGGGTGGACATCTGACCAACCCAGCCAGGGACATCAGACCAACCCAGCCAGGGCCATCTGACCAGCCCAGCCAGGGCCATCTGACCAACCCAGCCAGGGACATCAGACCAACCCAGCCAGGGACATCTGACCAACCCAGCCAGGGCCATCT
>VWYO01002105.1:50257-126180 GCA_013400275.1 Rhadina sibilatrix | reverse complement strand
AGCCAGGGCCATCTCATCAACCCAGCCAGGACCATCAGACCAACCAAGCCAGGGCCATCTCATCAACCCAGCCAGGGCCATCAGACCAACCCAGCCAGGGACATCAGACCAACCAAGCCAGGGCCATCTGACCAACCCAGCCAGGGACATCAGACCAACCCAGCCAGGGCCATCTGACCAACCCAGCCGGGGCCCTGAGTGCCACATCCACTTGGTTCTTGGGCACCTCCAGGGATGGGCACTCCAAAGCTCCCTGGGCAGCCCCTGCCAAGGCCTGAGCACTCTTTCCAGGAAGGAATTTTCCCAAATTCCACCCTGAGCCTGCCCTGGCCCAGCCTGAGGCCCTTTCCCCTTGTCCTGTCCCTGTTCCCTGGGAGCAGAGCCCGACCCCTGGCTGTCCCTGGCTGTCAGGGAGTTTTGGAGTTTTGGAGGCTCCCCCTGAGCCTCCTTTCCTCCAGGCAGCAGCTGGGGGGATGGTGCTGAGCAGAGCTGTGGGGCTGCCCATCAGCCATGCCCGCAGCACGGAAGGAGGTGGAACAGCCACCAGGATCCTGATCTCAGGAGGGGCTCAGCATGCTCCAAGCAGGCCTGAAGCCAAAGAGCCCAGAGAGGCTGGTGCACCCCTCAGCTCTCCCAGCACCAGCCCCTCCACGCTCTGCTTCAGCACAGCCCCCTGCACTCACAGCTCCTGCACTGGGGAGTGGGATTCCCACCCTGCCCTGGCCCCTTCCCCTGCCAGGGCTGGGGATGGCAGCACGTCCCCTGCAGGGACCAGCACACAGGGGCTGGGGATGGCAGCAGAGGAGGGAAACCTGCCCCAGGAAACCCCAGCCCTGAGTGGGGAGTGGGTCAGAGGGTGCAGCAACCCCTTCCTGGAAGATTCACAGAGAGAAAGGAAGGCAGCACGGCCTTGAATTAATTATTTCCTGCAGATGATTCACTTGTCTCTAATTATAGATGAGCTCCTAAACACAAATGTCAGTTAAAATGTTATAGTTCTCCTGCAGCTGTCATTCATGTGCTGGTGAAGAGATCAAGGCCAGAGCTATTAAAAAATCTTGGGAATGAAAGGAAGTGAAAAGGAGTCCTTGGTGGAGTGAAATTAAAGCAGGAGTTTGCCCTGAGCATTTTAGGCCCACGGAGCTCTTACCTGTATTCCAAACCCGTACTCCCAGCAGGCTGCCAAGGGCCTGTAGGGCCAGTTTTTCATTTGTGAAAATGCTGTGCTGCACACCGAGCCCCTGCCACCCTGAGGGGGTGTGGGGAGCAGGACAGGACCTGCTGCTGGCTGCCCTTGCCCACAAACAGGAAATGGAGAAAAACTGGGGGGGAAAAAAAAAATCCTCCTCCTGTGTGAGTGGTCACAGGAGACTCCCAGCCTGAGGGAAGGCTGGTGATTGCAGGGAGTGGATGTCTGAGCAATGGAAACACAGGGCCATGGAGTGCTTTGGGTGGGAAGAGACCTCAATCCACCCCACCCCTGCCCTGGCAGGGACACCTCCCACTGCCCCAGGCTGCTCCCAGCCCCAGTGTCCAGCCTGGCCTTGGGCACTGCCAGGGATCCAGGGGCAGCCACAGCTGAGCAGCACAGGATGAAAAGGAGTTTGTAACCTTTCCTGTGGCACCACAGGCACTGCACAGGGTTAATTACAGCTCCAGATGTGTGGCTGATACCATAGCAGGGCAGGATTAAGGTCATGGACGTGTCTTGTAAACAGATTCCTTTTAGCAGGTAGAAATGGGACTTCTCTTTGGAATAAAATGATTGAAACACAGAATCACAGAGTGGTTTGGGTGGAAGGGACAGGAAAAATCATCCAGTGCCACCACTGTCCTGNGGGTGAGGGAAGCCCTGGCCCAGGGGAGAACGGCTGGCACTGGCCCAGCCGGGTGATTGCTCTCCGGTCTCACCAAGGGACAGCAGCCCAGGGCTGTGGCAGGAGCACTCCTGCTGGGGGCCAGCCCCTGGAAAAGGGCACAGTGCCTGCTCCTGCTCTCAGGTGACATCGGCAGGACCTGGAACACAACAGGTCCGGATGCTGCTCAAGATGACAACGACACAGACTCCGAGGTCAGGAGGCTGAAATGACTCCAATCAATCTCTATTACCCAGGAATTCCTTCCCTTTATGCTGTTTTACAAAGAACCCACCCAAGGGGTGGAGGAAAGACAAACTTCTTCAACTGCATTGGTCAAGTCAGAGGGACATCAAGAAGAAGTCCCTCCCAGGGAAAGGAATAAACACAGGTTACAGTCAGGAAAACGTGGCTCTTGTTGGCAGAACAGTGCCTGGGAAAGAGTTTCAGAGAACCCAAACATCACAGCACCAAGCAGGGCTACAAGGTCCCTCCTGCACCTCATCACCCTGGCCTTTGGACAATGCTTCCTCATACATGAGGGCACCCGTGGCTCCTGGAGGGGAAATCCTGGGGGTTTTGTGTCACCCACCCACCCTGGGGAGCAGCCTGCGAGGTACAGGTTGGAGGAAACAGCTGGGAACACTCATTGAGGAAGAACATCTGCTGCTCTCTACAGGAAAGGCACAAGGCTGTCCTGGGAGGGCTGGGCACCCCCCTGCACCTGAGCTGTAATTCCTGCCCTCCCCAACCAGAGCACACACCAGTCCCCTGCAGCAGGAAGATGTTTAATGTTCAAACACGTCTTTCTGTCTCAATTCCCGAAAATCCCCAGCGGTTTTAAAAACTGAACTGGCCAAGATTTCACTTTGGGGAAAAAAAACACAAACCTCTGTGATTGAAAATGTATTTAAAATAAGTGGATAGGATGGAATTTAAATCAATCAAGATGTACCCATGGGGGAGTCTTTATTCAAAATCACCCTGAATCTGAGAAGTATCTGAGAATTGGGAGTAATGTATGGTTAAAATGCATCCCTGCAGGTTTGGGGGTTGGTTTTTGGGGAGGTTTTTTTGTTGGAATCATTGGTTTGGTTGGTTGGTTTGGGGATTTTTTTTGTGTGTGTGGTTTTGTTTTTGTTGTTGTTTTGGGTTGAGGAGTTTTGTTTGTTTTTTGGAGGTGTGGTTTTTTTTTTTCTCTTTTGGGGTTTGGGGTGTTTTGTTTTGTTGGTGGGTTTTTGTGGTTTTTTTTTTTTTTTTGTGTTTTGTGGGTTTTATTGTTGTTTGGGTTTGGGGTTTTTTTGGTGGGGTTTTTTGTGTGTTTGTTTGTTTGTCTGGGGAGGGGTTTTTTCTTCTTTGAAAGAGGTTTTCAGGATCAAGAGGTAAAATCATTCCTGCAGTGGAAATCCAGCCAGGGTGATATTTTGGCTGTAATTTTGTTCCTTTTGCCATTTAAAGAATTACCCATTCTTGTCTCAGGATCCTTTTGCCTCCTTTCTGGCCATGGAATATATTACTCAATAACAGTGTTTTGTCTAAGGGTTGGTTATTTGTTCACCTAGGAAATGGAGAAAATGCATAATGCAAATGCTCCTTCTAATGGGAATGAATCTAATATCTGGAATTTTAATAATACTATGGAAAAGGTGGTTAAAGCTGGGATTGAATTTAGGACGAATGCTGGATCTGCTCTGCATTGTATCACTTTTACAAATAGCACATTTTTGGATTAGAAAGAAAAATCAAATTAAACACCTTTCACTGACCCATTAGAACAGACAGAATAAACTTTTGTAGCCATCATTTTGCTCAGGACTCATTTCCACATCCTCTCATGGAGAAGAAAATAAAATCACCACTATGGGGCCCAGCTGCTTTCCTATTCAGCAGAAGTAAGAGGGCAGGAAGCAAAAAGTTGTTCAGTAAACATCAGCACTGAAATCTATTTTTATAGATAGCTTTTAATCCCTCCTTATCTGCATCTCTCTGGATCTTCCTCATGTTCCCCTCACATTTCTCTTCTGGCAGAGCTCCCTCATCCCTCCACAGCCATGACCCTTCCCAAACCTCTCTGTGCAGGAACCCAGCCCAGAGGACAAAGGAGGGAGCAATAATCCAGTGCACGTTGCAGCTTTTTCAGCCAGAACTGAACTTTCCAGTCCTGTCCTACCTCAAAATGCTTTGAAATTGGTAAAACAGCTTGAAAAGGGTGGGGGTTTTGGAGGAGTGATGTCAAAGTAGGGGGGAGTGGTAAGGGAAGAGCAGAGACATGGGCAGATAGTCTGGGAAAAGGCTGATAAAAGGAATGTCCTGTCATTAGGAAACAGGCTGGAAAGGGAGGAAAAAGGATTAAACCCCATAAGTTTAAAGACTTAATAAAATTTTTTATAAAATCAAATTAAAAAAAAGGAATAGTAAAAGACAAAAATTACATGCTTGAATCTATACCAGAATTCTGGGTTTAAACCTACTGCTGAAAAAGGAGCTCATATCAGGCCAGGAGCTGGACTGGACTGGTCCTTGTGGGCCCCTTCCAACTCAGGATGTTCTGTGATGATATTGAAAATAGTATTGGGAAGGGATGGGGAGAGAGGAGAGAATGGGAGGGGGAGGAAAGATGCTGAAAGAAACATTATTTTTCCAATAAGAAGCATTTATAGCCACAAAACCATGATCTTTCTGTTTGAAGCACAGAATGCAGACCAGTCTGGGCTTGGGACAGTTCAGTCTCAGGGGGAACTCTCTTGTTGTTAAATCCATAATAATAATCATTATTCCTATTATTGTTGTTGTTATTACAGATTTCAGCTCTGGAGGGGGTTTGGAAGGGGCTGAGCTGCTCCCTTCCCTGCAGTGAGTGGGGCTGATGGTGATGGAGGTGCAGAGCCACAGGAGTCACAGGAGGTTAACTGAGCCCAGCTCCAGCCCAGCCCTTGGGCTGCAGCAGGAGAAATGTGCTCCCAAATTCACCACCTTGCTGCTGCCCAAGGGGAATCCCGTGCTCCACAGTCCTGTCCAAAGCAGGGGAAATCAGTGATGGCAAGTTGGCTCTAAAAGCTCCTTTTCCAGTTAGAATTCCACCGAGGAATTCTGTGCTCCCAGTTCTGGCAAGGGGCAGAGGCCAGGAGCTGCCCAGGGTGCCAAGTCCTGGCATCCTGGCACTTCATCCCCTTCCCCCTCCTGGCAGGCTGGGGAGCTGGGAGCTGCCCTTCCGTGGCAGGTCAGGGGATGGAACAGGAATTCTGACAGGCAGGAGCTGGGGAGGACACACGCCCCACATGCTCAGGAGGCAGCAGAGCAGAGCTTTTTTTGATTTACAGATTGAAGGAAAACGTGGAAAGGAGATTCTGTCAAAGGCTTCAAATCCAAAAAGCCAGAAGCGTTTGGGCATCCTTCTAGCCAGGCTCCCTTTGTGGTCAGAGTGGGAATCCAGTGGGGATCCAGTGGGGATCCAGTGGGAACAGTGGTTCTTCTTTCACCCACATGGAAAAACAATTTTAAAAAAATAGATAAATAAATAAAAACCAAGTGGGGGAAAAATAAAATGCAACCACAAACCACGTTTTTGTGGCAGAGCTGGAGAAAGGAGCACAGGTCAGAGCTAAGAGGAGGAGCAGCTGCTGTGTGTGGATTTAAATAGTGAAAAGGTCTGAGGCAGTAAATCAGGGCACCTGCTGAGAGCCTCCAGGTGGTCCAGACTTCAGACACAGGCAGGGAGACAGAAAAGTGTTTGGAAATGAGCTGAGCCAGGGCTGCAAGGAGAGAGCCCTGTGCATGATGCTGAACAGAAGGAAGCAAGGAACCCCAGAGAGGGAAGATAAATGCAGGAGAAAGCTCTGAAGTGTGTGCAGGAAATAATAAAATGCAAATTGCCCCGTAAATAAAAGTGAGGACAGTTTGGGGGAAGAAAAAACACTCATCCAACCCAGCAGAGAGACAAGAGGAGGGAAAGGCCTGAAAGAGCAGCCCGAGCTGTACCTCAGGCTCCTCTAGAAGATGGAGTAGGCAAAACAGCTTTAACCTCCCATCCTGCAGAGGTTTCCTGTGCCTTTGTAAATCCCTTCCCAACCCTTTCTTCTTCCCAGCCTGGGAACCAGCACAGGCCGTGTGTGGTGCACCCCGTGCAGCTCTGATGGGACCCCAATTTAGACACAACTTTGAGGTGTCTCTGCCTTGCCTTTTCCCCCAAACGAGCTCCCCAAAGAAGATCAGTCAGTTCTAGAGACAGGTATTATTTATAACCTGTGTTAACTTTACACAGAAAGAGGAATCAAAGTGACAGAAGTGAATCAGATCAGATAGAACAGACATGAAAAGGCTCATTAACAGCTCTTCCCTGCCTACAGAGCCCTTGTGAGCGGGTCCAGCTTTCCAGACTCCCTTTCAGCCCATTCAGGCTTCCTGAGCAGCAGCAGACTCTGCACAGTCCTGGGAAGTTTCATTCCTGGAAGTTTTATCACAGATAATTCAGATTCTGGCTCTCTGGATGTCTGGCTGTTAATCCTGGGGCACTTTTAGGGCTTCTTTATGCTCTTCCTCCTGCCCTGCAGGTCAGAAATGCCTCTGCCCACGCGGATCTTGGGACAGGAGTGATTTCCTCTCTCCTGTGGGGTCCATTTAACCATTGCACCCCTCCTGCAGGGCAGCAAGGCACCCAAGGAACGAGCCCAGGAGGCAAACCCTGCTGCTCCAGGAGGGAAGGACCGAGCCCTGCTGCTGCCACAGGGCTGTGGTGCCCTGGAGAGGGGATGTGCCCAATTTCACCCGGCTGGCAGCACTCACTGAATCCTGGGGAGTGCTGCAGTTCCTCAGCCACAGAATCACTGGATCATTAAGGCTGGAAAAGACCTCTAAGATGACCACGTCCTGCCACGGTGTCCCAGAGCATCCACCCTGCTCAGGGCACCTGTCCTGGGTTATGGAACCAAAGATGTGGATTCTGTTCCATCTGCTGAAAGCAGAGAAAGAGATGTTACATCATCCACTGGGAGATGCTCCACCCTGGGGGGGAGCCAACCATTCCCACCTGGATAAAAACTGAGACCCAGGAACACCAGGGATCTGGTTCCACTGGATTCCTGGAGGGAGACGGGACCCTTCTCACCATCCCTGGGCCCTTCTCACCATCCCTGGGCCCTTCTCACCATCCCTGGGCCCTTCTCACCATCACTGGGCCCTTTTCTCTCAGGATCATCTCTGCCCCAACAGAACCACCTCTGCCACTCCAGGAGGACTCACTGTGGGCTGCTCCCAACACCCTGACCAACAGGGTGTCAGGTTGGAGCTCTGACCCTGTCAGGGTTTCTAGGATTGTTGTTTGATTGTTTTACTACTACATTTGTATTGTTAATATTCCTAGTAAAGAACTGTTACTCCTATTCCCAAATCTTTGCCTGAAAGCCCTGAATTGCAAAATTACAATAATGTGGAGGGGGTGAGGGGTTTACATTCCCCATTCCAAGGGAAACTCCAGCTGTCCCTGGCAGATGCCTGTCCAAACCAAGAGAGCACCTCTCTTGGGTGAATCAATCATATTAACCTCATCTTCCTGCAGCATTAAGGAAAAGGGCTGGACAAAAGCAGAGTGAGCTGTCCCAGCTCCCAGGGCACTGCCCAGGGAGCTGAGGGCAGGTGGTTTGTGCCATCCAAGCATTTCTGACAGTCACTGCACCACAGCACACCCCTCCCTGCCCACAGTGTGACTGATCCCTCGCAGAGCAGACAGAAATATCCGTTTAAAATATCTGCTCAATGGGAAATTGATCTTTTGTCAAAACAAGAAACCTCAGTGGGAAGTTTTCTATTAGTGCTTTCACATTTTTCACAGAAAACAAGGTAGGGGATGGAAATGGGAATGGTTTGAAAAATGAGATGTTATTCTTCTGGCTGACTAGGGGACTGGTTTGGCTGTCCCAGTGCCTGGCACCTGCCCCAGATCTGGCCTTGTCCCTGGCCCTCCATGGACAGACATCACACATGACAAGGGAGGGAAAGCAGTTGGGATGTCACTCAGGCCAGCAAGGAAATTTGGGGTTCCTGGTCAGCAAAAGAAGGAGAAGAGTCACCCCACGTGTCCGTGGACAGGAGGGGGCACATGTGAACCACTGCCCACCCTGCAGCGCTCTGCCCAAGGAAAGAAGGAGGTTTTACCATCCATGGACACATTTAGGGCTAAATGGGAGAGCAGGGGAAAGAAAAGCCAGTCCAGACCTTTACAGCTCAACACCTCTCACGGCCCAGGGCCCTGCTGGGCCCTCTGAGAGAAGGGAGCAGCACGTGGAGGGAAAACCCTGGTGTCTGCTCGGGAGCAGGGAGTACAGCCAGCTCTGCAGATACACAGGTATAGACAGCTGAGGTACAGGAATAGCTACAGAAATATAGAGATTAGACATAGACAGAGACGTAAATGATATAGATACAGATATAGATATAGATATAGATACAGATACAGATATAGATATAGATACAGATATAGATATAGATATAGATACAGATATAGATATAGATATCGATATATAGATACAGATATAGATATAGATATAGATACAGATATAGATATAGATATCGATACATAGATACAGATATAGATATAGATATAGATTAGATATAAATACAGATACATATATTGATATCGATACAGATACAAATAGATATAGATATAGATATAGATATAGAGATATAGATACAGATATAGATACAGATATAGATATAGATATAGATATAGATATAGATATATAGATATAGATATAGATACAGATATAGATATATAGATATAGATATAGATATATAGATATAGATATATAGATACAGATACAGATATAGATATCAATATAGATATACAGATACATAACCCAGGAGGAACTGGATCACCTACGGGGCCAGAGGTGGATATTAAAGGGTATAACGAGAGGAAGAATTTGGGGATTATGAATAGGTTTTGTCCTGCTCTGCTGTGTGCCAGGTGTTGCTGCTCATGGAGGAAGAAGAGATACAGGCAGGTGCACGGGGGCTGATCCCAGTTCCCATATCCTGGATCCCATTTCCCATATCCCATTTCCTATTTCCCATGTCTCATACACCTGCTCTCAGCTGTGCTCCTTCTGGGGATCTGTGGTGCAGTCCCTCCAGTCTCTGGGTGTCTGCACCACTGGACCACACAAGAAAACTCAAACATTCACTCTTTCCCCCTGCCCTGAGTTCTGAGGCTGCCTTTGCAACAGAACACTAAAATATAGCAAACAAACAAACAGACCCAAAAAACCAATTGTTTATCCCCCCATGTCCAAACCCTTGAGTTGTGCTGTGACAGTGACTCCAAACCTCTCCAAGGCCAGAGGCTTTAAATGTTCCTCTGTGAAACCCAACCTGAGAACCACAATTCCCAGCAGGACTCCAGGCCCTGGCACCCTGGCAAGAATCCCACCCACAACCAGACTTGTGACTGAGTGCTGGGAGGTGGCACTGGCACCTCTGGATGGCACATTTCCAAACGTGCCTGGCTTTGGCAGGGAGAGCATGAGGCCTCTTCCCTGTTCCACTCCCCTCAGCACCTGCAGGACACCCTGGGCACCTCAGGAATCTCCTGCTCTCTCCCTCACCAGCCAAAGAGCACAGACACCAGGCCCATCTCCCCCCATGTTCCCTGCCGACTGGCAGCCTTTCATCCACCCAGCTGCCTCCCCAGGAGATGAATATTTTAAAAACACTCCTTTATTCTATTTTATACAAAATATATAAAATGTTAAGTATGTGTCAAAGCGTCCTTTTGATGTTTTCTCTCTTCTACACGCTGGGCTTGAGCTCAGTGACTGATGCAGGGGAGTCCCTGTGTGCATCCCAGTGCTGGGGACACTGGGGGAGGCAGCTGTGGGCTGCCCCAGCCCAGGACGGTGAGTGGTGTCCCCCTCTGCACCTCCACAGCTCCTCAGGGCTGATGGATAATTCATTCCTCACCCGTCTCTAGTGATTTATTTATCAGGCTCACAGGAAGGAAGAGCTGGAAATTGCCAGTGGCAGTGCTGGAAGTGGCCACAGTCCAGGGGCTGGGAGGCACCATCCCTGTCCCACTGCTCCTGCTGGGAGCCCAGAGCTGCTGCCTGTGCCCCTCCAGCCTGGCTCCTGAAGGGAAAGCATGGAAGAGGTGATAATGAATGCAGCAACTTCGGGATTTCTAAGCAGCCAGTCCCGCAGACTGGGCTCCCAGAAGGGAGGCACCTCACATCCAAGGCTGGATGTGCAGACCCGGAGCCTCAGGACACCTTGGTTCCTTCCAGTCCCAGCAGACAAGGTGTGAACTTCTCCTCTGGAGCTGGAAACTTGTTAACACTTTTTTTTTTTCCTCTTCCTTGGTCGTACAACTTCAGGCCCTGTTCTTATTCATAAAAAAGGGCTCATCAAAGGCAAATGTAAAGAGCAGCTGCGGGAGTACAACAAAAAGAGAGATACTCAGACATGTTCCCTGCATTAACACTGCTCTCACAAGCTCCCAGTGCTCCTTTGCAGTGAGACTCCTCCTTCATCCTGACTCCTCCTGCAGATTTCCACCTCCTGCCTCCACATGTGCTCCCATCTCCCCATCCTCTCCAGCAGCACCTTCTCCTCTCCCCCTTCAGTGTTTGCTTGCCTTGCCCCGGGATGAAGTGTCTGGTCTTTCCCAAAGGAGGGATGTTTTTCACTCTTTTTGCTGTTGCTTCATCTTTGAATGGCCTTCCAGACCCCAACAGTCCATCAAGGTGCTCTGCAGGGTGTCTCTCTCCCCCAGCCTCTGCTCCCACCTTCTTATGGCCAAAACTCCAGGCCCCTTCTTCCTCCTGCTGCTGGGGATATCCCTGATGTTCTCCTGCCCTCCCAGCCCGAGGGGGAGATGCTGACCTGCAGTGCCAGGCAGGGGTGGGTCAGGTCAGCAATCCCAGGCTGGCAGGAGAGGCCTGGAGCAGGAGCTGCATTCCGTGGGAGCAGAGCAGCTCAGACACCTGACGCTGTTCAGGATCACAGCGACAGGGACTCCGAGGTCAGGAGGCTGAAATGACTCCAATCAATCTTTATCACCTGGGAATTCCTTCCCTTTATACTGTTTTACAAAGAACCACCCAAGGGGTGGAAGAAAGACAAACTTCTTCACTACATTGGTCAAGCCAGAGGGACATCAGGAAGAAATCCCTCCTAGGGAAAGGAATAAACACAGGTTACAGTCAGGAAAATGTGGCTCTTGTTGGCAGAACAGTGCCTGGGAAAGAGTTTCAGAGAACCCAAACTTCACAGCACCAACCAGGGCTACAGACACCCCCTCCCACAGAGGCACCCTCTGGCAGAAGCTGCAGAAATGTGTTTGCCTCTGGCCCTGGGCCCCTGGCTGAGCACCAGGGCCGGGCCAGGCCGTGCAGCACAGGAGGGGTCACGGCCACCCAGGAGCTGAGCCAGCCCCAAAGCTGCCCCTCGGCTGCCCTGCTCCAACAGGGGCAGAGCCACTGCCAGCCCAGCTCCAGGGTTCTGGGAGAGCTCCCCAGAGTGGCTTCCATACAGGGGCACCTGCCAGGAGGAAAGGATGGCCACGGCAGAGCCCCTCATTGCCAGCGTGGCTCTGTGAAGGCAGCAGTGACAGACCTGGGTGCAGGTCACCCCAGAGTGGCACTGGGAGAGCCCCGTGGGCACCCCGTGGCTTTGGGCTGCAGCTCCAGACCTCCCTCCTGCCTGGCTCTCACAGGAACATTTCATTTCAGCTCATTAAAGGCAGCAGCTGTTGATCATGTGAAGATCTGTCAGCTCTGCTGAAGGTGGATGGTGGCTATTTATTTTCAGCATAATTTCTTAAAAAAAAACTGCAGTCACTTAAAAAAAAAAAAAAAAAAAAAAAAAGAAAAAAAAAAGAGAGAGAGAGAGAGAGAGAGAAAGCTGGCCCTTTAAAGATTGCAAACATTTTCCTCCTCAAAATGTTTGTTGATGGGTCTGACTGTTCCCTGGCTTCCCCTCCTCGGATCAAAGCCTCCAGCTCATGCTGGAAGGATGGTATTTCCAAAGAACCTCCCCCAGAAGGGACCTGCTCACCCAGCAAAGAAGCACAGGCACTTCTTGCCTTCATCACAGCATCATTAAAGGCTGAAAATAGCAAAGGCCAAACCTTTGCTATCCAGCCATTTTTTATTTTAACTGCTTTATTCACTTGACCACTAAAAAATTCATTACATCTAAAGTTTAATGAGAAATTAAATGGATGGATTGGCTGCTAAACAGCCTGTGTGCGGGTGTGAGCACTGCCAGAGGGGCTGTGGACTAATGAAATGTTTAATGCTGAGGACTGCAGCGAGCTTGGGCGCAACAGATGCCGGCGTGGGGATATAAATAAGTGCAGTGATATGAGCTCATGTTCTCCTGACACTCTGCTGAAACCCTCCTCCTCTCAAGAAGCTTCAAACTTCTCAGCTTCTTCCTGAGCTGAAGGCTGAGCTCATAGAGCAGTAGATCCTCCTCCTCCTCCTCCACCTGCAGGAATGGTCAGCCCTGGCCAGGGATGGATTTCCTCTCCTCACCAGCTCAGCTGATTCTGTTTCTGTGATTCCATGATTCCATGATTCCATGATTCCATGATCCTGTGATCCTGTGATTCCATGATTCTGTGATCCTGTGGTTCTGTGATTCTGTGATCCTGTGATTCCATGACTCTGTGATTCCTTGATTCCATGATTCCATGATCCTGTGATTCTGTGATTCTGTGATTCCATGATTCCATGATCCTGTGATCAAACTCAGCTGCTGGAAAACAGCAGACCCCTTAATCTTTGCTGGGGAAGTTCTGCCACTGTTCAGGCTGACCCAGAAATCCACTTGGATGCCTGCAGTGCTCTCTGCGACCCTTTGGTTGTACCAAAATTTTCACACATTTTGGGAGCTTCAGGATAGGAGATGTGACCCCTGGCCATGAGGGACCTTGTCTGCCTGCCTTTCCTGAAGGAAAACAAGTATTTTGGTTCAAACCAGCATGCAGGGAACCACATGTAATTCAGACCCAGGGACAGTCAAAATGAAGCAAAACCCCAGGGCATTACCCCAAAACAGCTCCACACTGCCCACGGGCACCAGGCAGGTCACAGGTACCTCAGGAAGGGGTGTAGAAGCAGCATCTCACCTGGAGCTGGGTGATGATCAGGATGTGTCCTCAGATCAGATCACAGAAACACAGAATCAGCAGAATCATTGAGGCTGGAGAAGACCTCAAAGAGCATCAAGTCCAACCATCAGAAATCGAGGCAATCCCAGGGAAAGGAGGTGGATCCCTGTGATCCCATCACTTGCATGCAGGCTTGTGTTGGACCCTGTAGGTATCTTGGGGATCCTGAGCAGCTCCATCAGATGACCTGCAGGAGGGTTCCCAAGGAATCCCTTTGAGGGTGAAGGATGGCAGGCTCAGCTGAGTGCCCTGCTTCCTGCAGGGTTCTGCCCAGCAGTGAGGAGCTGGCTGCACCCTGAGCTGTGTCCATGTCCTGGAGTGTCCCTCTGTGGACTTCTCAGGTTGGATCTGTCTTCTCTGGGGCATCGTGGTTCAGGGAGGCTCTGACAGGGCTCTCCCCTCCCCAGCCTGGCCAAGCACAGAGCCCTGTGCAGCTCCTTGCTGCGGGGGTGGTGCTGGGATGCTCTTTCTGACCTCAGTCCATCTCTGCTGTTTGCACTGCTGCCTGTACAGGGAGTGTCAGGCTGCCAGAACTCAGCCCAGGAGATATGACAAGTGGCCAGCAGCGTGGCTGGGGAGCAGGGCTGTGCTCAGGGCCAAGGAGAATCCCAGAGTCACGGAATCCCAGAATGGGATGAGCTGGCAGGGACCTCAGAGCTCAGAGAGCTGCTCTCTTTCTACCCCGTGCCACGGGCAGGGACATTTTCCACTAGACCAGGCTGCTCCAAGGCCTGTCCAGCCTGGCCCAGAGGAGTCACCCAGGCTGACATTCACCCCCTGCCCCTGGACACAGCTGGGGTAGTGCTGGTGAGGCAGAGCAGGGATTCCCTGCTGTTTGCAGAAGGGAGGCTGCCTTTGGAAGCAGCAGAGGGGTTTGGATCTCTCCTGTTGCAATTCCTCCCATAATATTGGCTAGCAGGCTTGGAGCCCAAGGCAAATCCCCAGGTTCTCTCTGGTGTCCTCCAAAGCAGGACACGCCCGGCGTTCGTCACTGGGAGAGGGAGGGATGGCACCCTGCCCTTCCTCATCTCCTGATGATGGAGAAGCTTTGATGCTGAGCTCCTGAGAGCAGCAGAGAACTGGGGCGAGAGCCCTCCCTGCTCTCAGCCCACGAGGTATTTGAATATTTCATGACGAGGTTTTTCTCCCACTTGTTTGTTTGGAAGCAAAAGCACATGTTCAGACAGAGGCTGAGGACGGATGATCAAACGCTTCCCATTGCCTCGTGCTCCCAAATGGCTTTTCCCCCTCAGCAGACACATGGGACAAGAGTCCAGCACAGAGCAGAAGATGCTGTCAGAGCAGGATGGGCCCAGGTTATTCCTTCATGTCCCACAGCGTGATCAGAGGATGCCTTGGAGCCACGATTGCTCCACATTCCTGAAATGCATGGAGAAGGAATACCTTGATCTTCACCCTGACTGCTGAGCAGGGCCTCAGAATGTCCATCTGCACTAAAGACATCACAGGGCAGGGGTGTTTCTTAAAGGCTGAAAATGAGAACACCTCTTAGCCCTACAACTTAACCTTTTACAATGATCTGAAAAAGAGAGTATCACAGAATCCTAGAATGACAGGACAGTCTGGGTTGGAAAGGATCTTAAAGATCTCGTTCCACCCCCTGCCATGGGCAGGGACACCTTCAGTTAGACCAGATTGCTTCAGGCTGTTTCCAAGCTGGCCTTGGACACCATCCTTGCCAAAGTACACAGCCAGCAGCAGACTGAGCAGGAGGGCTGGGTAAACACAGCAACCCCCAAAGTTTGGTAGGGAGCCTGTGAAAGTGGCCAGATGTGGAAGGACTCACCTAGGAATTGATAACTCCAGCAGAGAATATCGGGGGATGCAGGAGAGGGGGTTCCACCTTTGGGAGCCACACCTTAGGGAGAATATGGGGCAAGCAACAGAGTGATCTCAGCACATCAAGTCAGAGAGACAAATAATTACTCCAAATTACTGAGGAAAGGGCAGAGTCTGTGGCTCTGAGTTTATCACTGCTGGAATGGTGAGTCCCGTGCCAGGATTGCACCAATAAAACCCCAGAAGGTGCAGGAGGGAGTCAGGAAAACGGGTGGCACACTCTCACTCTGCTTCATTTATCAGGGAGAAGGTCAAGAGTGACTGGATCATTATCTGCAGCTGCTGCTCAGGGAGCAGAAATCCAATAGCCCTGAGCTCTTCAAACCAGCCCAGATCTAAGGAGATACAAAGCAGTGCCACCCTGCACTGAGCACAGGGCACGGAGGTCTTAACAGGGAGATTTGGAACTAATTTACTGAGGATTGGGTGGGATTCACCCACAGCACACATGTTAAATTAAAGCGTTCTGCCTAAGAGACACTGGCTTAGAGCAAGGGCCTGCTGGAGGGTAACGAGCTGTGCTCTGGAGAGCAGACTGAAGGAATGGCCAATGTGCCTGTCTCCCTGGGGCAGGTTAGTCTGCAGCCTTTCTCACATCCTGCTCCTCTCCACGGGCACTCAGGGCCTCTTTAAAATGTTAACAACCTCTCTTCATCCCAGCACCCTTTCCCAGAGCCCTGCTCAACCCCTGTGAGGTGGGGAATTCTGAGGTGGGGAATTCCCTCAAGCCTTTGAGGAGGAAGGGGCTGAGGCAGGGGATGGGCAGTGACAGGCACATCTCTATGCTGAGGGATGGGGGACAGAGCACAGCCCTTGCTGTCCTCCCTCCACACTTCTCTCTCCTGGAGGCCCAAAGTGACCAGGAGCATCCTTCACTTCCTTCATCTGCTACTTGGGCAGGCAGAGTGGTTTGGAGGCCCCAAGGGCACTCTGCCAGCCCTGCTGTCCCTGTGTGACAGCACAGAGCCCTCACCTCCCTGCCACAGGAGGGACAGGCCAAACCCCTTCCCCCATCAGGGGGAGAAACACAACGTGGGTCCCACAAAGCAAACACTGTGGGGAGGGGTTTTGGAGGAAGCCACGGGGCCCTCAGGCTGACTGACCAGCTCAGCTCAGAAACCCCCCAGGAAGCAGGGAGATGTGCTGGGTCTGTCCGTGGAGCAGATCTGGCACCATATGGCCAGGGGAGTTGCTGCTCCACATGCACACGCACGCTCAGAGCTAACTTTGGCTCCTCAAAGGCTCCCCAGACCTTTCTGTGAGATTTTCCAGCAGCCCCAGGTGGGCAGGGACGATGAGTCACTGCTGGGAGCAGCCGTGCATGGAACACGTGGTGCCTGCCAGCTCTGCAGAAGGCTTCAGAAGTGTTAATCCTTAGAAATCAGAGAGCTGGTGTCTTCTGAGAAAACCCAGCTCTTGAGGAAAGGCAGGAAGGAAAGGCCTGGGAAGCAAAGCTCCTCTCCAGGAGTTAGGGATTTCCCCCGCTGCTGCTGATGTGTCATCAGGGATTTCTGCATCATTCACTCTCCCTGGATCAGAAAGGTCACATCAGCCCTGCCCAGCCCCAGCTTCCCTGCCTGCTCTGGGTGCTCACAAAGCTCTCCTCGACATCAAGAACCACATCAGGTTCCTGCACCATGGCCAAGCCTTCTCCTCATGGCTGGGTGCAGGCAGGCTCCTCTGGCTGCTTCCCCTTCAGGCAGAGCCATCCCTCCACACTTCCCCAGGGCTTCTGGTCCCTCAGACCCTCCAGCAGCACAGGGGAGATGCCATCTCTGGTGACACTGGGCTGAGCTGGCTTGCCTCAGGCTGCATTACAGGCACAGCTGGAGCCTGCCTGGGTTTGGGGTCACCACAGCTGTGGGGGCACAGATGGTCACAGAGCTGGCTGGAGCATGGCTGAAGGTCTCCATGCAGCACCTTTCCTGTTTTGCTCTCCTGCTGGGCTCTGCACATGGTGGGTGAGGTGCACAGAGGTGAGAGCTCCCCTCCCTCCCAGGAAGGGGTGCACATGTCTGAGAGCAGAGCCCAGACAGCAGCAGCTCCTCGAGATGTGCTGGGGGTTTCTTACGAGCAGATGCAGCTCTGAGGTGCACTAAAGTCTTTACAGTTTTGCCTTTGCCAGCCCAAAGAAATCTGTCCTAAGAGACCACTCAAGGCACCAGCAAAATAATTGCACCTGTTTGAGACAGGCCAGGCAGGTGGGAGCCTTTGGAGGTGCTCGGGGGCAGTTCCTCCAGGCAGTGGGTTCTCATGGAAGGTTTACCCCTTTGTTCATGGCCTGTTCGTTTAGGGGAAGCCTTGGGAATGATGAAGCATTAACTGATCCTCAGCTGCTCTGCTCCTGTCTTTCCTCCATCTGCTGATGAAGTCATCCTCAGCCACATGCTTCAGGAGCCTCCTTCAGCTGCTTCTCCCCTGTTCTCATCCACACATCCCATGCCTTGCCAAGATGATGCTCCACCACCTTCTCCTGCCCCTCCCTTTGCAAACAGTTCCTGTGAGAACCAGCTCATGAGTTCTGCCTCGGCCAGGAGCAAATCCATGAACCCCCTGGAGCCATGGGATGCTGCAGTCCCTCAGCCTTAGCCCCATCTCTACCCTTGCTGGTGTTCCCCTCCAAAAAGGGGCTGCAATAAACAGTCAGAGCCCCCAGCCTCGTGTTTGAGCAGTGCCATGGGATTGTCCTGCCCTCACAGGGACGGTCACACAGTGATGGGGAGCCACTGTTTGGGCTCACAGTGCCAGCTGGGAGCAGGACACATGATGGACCAGATCACCTTTGCCATGGTCCAGAGCAAGCCAGGAGCACAAAGCCATGAAGGACCAAAAGCCTCCGTTCTGGGCCCTGCAGAGCATCCCTGGGCTCCCAGGGCACTTGGGCAGGAGGGGGACAGACAAAGCCAAAGCACCACATTGCCAGGGCCTCACCGAAGTGCTCCATGGACAGCAGAGGTCTCCAAGGATGGGGCTGAGACATGGCAGGTACAGGAGAACCAGAGAGCCCAGGAAGCTCCTGGCACTGAGGGGAAGGGGAAGTGCATCCAGCAGCTTTGGCAGAGCTCACAGCACCCTGGAGGGCGAGAGCCCCAGCTGGGACCAGGACACACCAGAGCCAGAAAGGCAGCAGAGGTGAGGCCAGGCCTGCTGGAGGAGGGTCTCCAGCATCAACAGAGGCAGCAGCTCCTGCTGGCTCCCATTCACTGGGTGAAGTGTTTAATGTGTGTTGGGCAGAGAGGAGATGGAATTTCCCTGTGGCTTCTCTCTCCAGGGCTCCATGGCTGATAGGAGGGGCAGGGGGTTGTTTGCTCCCCTTTAATCCCCCTTTCTGAGGGTTTCCCCTCCACAGGCTGAGATCAAGGGGTTCGTAGATGCCTCTGCCCACGCCTCTGCTCCCCAAGGACAGCAGCCCTCGCTTAAACAGCTCTGCTGCCTTGCACTTCATATCTTTGATCTCACATTTAAATACAGCTGCCCATAAAGGGAAGGGGAATGGCTCCCAGATGAGGTTTGATTTCCAGTCTCTCCATCCTCCCAAATAATGCTATCAAAGTATCAGGTTTTTGGAAAACTAACCATTGCCTTGGCTAGTCAAAAATAAATGGTGGGGGGGAGTAAAGGAGGGAAATAAATTCTCAAAAACAATTACCTTCAGGTTATTTTTCACTATTTCTTTTTTATACCATTGTTTGAAATGAAACTTCAAGCTGGCCTACTTCTGCATATTGCACCTCCACTTTTAATCATGGCAGCAAAGGAGAAGCTCGTAATCCTGATGGATTTCCCCCACAAACCCGTGATCTTTCCAGAGACATCACTCCTGCCACCTCCTCTCCCCCACCCTGCAGGCACAAGGAGTATTTCTGGTTCCCCACATCTCCGGCCTGGCATTTAGCTGCCTTTTTATCACCTCCAATTTGCTAAGTGATATAAACACCACCACCTGATTACTCTGCTCTGGCCATTATTTACTGCTCCAGGAGTCTCTCAGTGTCATCTTCAAACTTTATCAGTAATGATTTTCTGTTTTCTTCCAGATCACTGCTGAAGATGCTCAGCAGCCTGGGGAGATACCTGTGGGACCCAATTAGGAGTGACTGTGCTAAAGGCTGATGGAGAGCCAACATTCCATCCCAGATCTAGCAGCTAGCCAGTCCTTAAACCCAGCCTGATCGTGCCAGAGCCATTGCTTAAGTACTTACAAAAACAAAACCGCCCAGATTAACTCCTGACAGCCTCAGCTCCGTGAAACTTCAACGCACTGGCTAAAAAGCCAGGGAAGTGACAGCAGCAGTGTCACTGCTGATGTGACCTTCACAGGCTGTCGGTCTCGGCTCCATTCGCAGCCCTGGGGAGGTCAGGTCTCTCACTGTTTTTCTCTGCTAAAGAGGATTTGTCTCCAAATGCCCAAGAAGAGGCCGGGATAAGGCAGGCAAGGGGAAAAGGCACCTTCAGCCTCTGCTGCTCTCCTGTTCCCACTAAGCTGACACAGAGCTCCAGAGCCCCTTGGAAATTATGTTGAACCTCTAAGAAATCTCTGCTCTCCTTCATCTCTCCCATCACAAAAGGAACACGGGACTTGGATCACCTGTTTATTAAAACATTTTAACTGGGAAAACAAGTCGGGGGAGGGAGGGGGTTAATTAAATTAATGGCCTCTCTAAAGAGAGGCAATTAGGGTATTGATTGCAAGAAGTGCCAAGTTAATTGGGCATGTGACACATTGACATTTTTCACAATCAATAAACCTGCAACACCTTCAAAGAAATCTCGAGCAGCGCGCGACAATATCAGGGTCAAAAATGCAATAAATTTCTTGAGCTGATTATAGCTGTTGGTTTTCTTTCATGTTTTCTCAATACCAAAAGCTGTCTGACAGGGCAGCTCTTTCCCCATGTGGCTTTAATAAAAGGCTTTGATGGAGCCAATACCGGCTTTCTCTCTCTTGGTTTTGTTTTGTTTTGTTTTTTTTCAAGAAGAAATCTTGTCAGCTTCAGTCAGCTTCGCCTTTCCGTTCCCTGACGAGCACTGGGAAGAAAGGGGCTGGAGAGGGCTGGGAGAAGCCAATTAACAGGGNAGGGACAGCAAAGGGACAGCAGAGGGACAGCAGAGGGACAGCAGAGGGAGGAGAGCAGGGGGAGAGCAGAGGGAGGAGAGCAGAGGGACAGCACAGGGACAGCAGAGGGAGAGCACAGGGACAGCACAGTCTATTCTAGACATACTCCTTACACCCAAAGAGGAAAAGGGAGGAAAAGGGAGGAAAAGGGAGGAAATAGGAGGGAAAAGGAGGAAAAAAAACAGGAAAAAAGGGGGGGAAAAGGAGGAAAAATGGAGGAAAAAAGGGAAAAGATATACTCCTTACACCCAAAATTCAAGACTGGCAGTTTAATACAAAATCTGCAGGTAGTGCCCAAAAAGCTGGCAGGGCCCGGGTCTCCTCAGGGATAATGCTTAATTAATGCAGAGGTTTAAATGACCTGTGCCTTGTTCATGGAGAATGCCTCTGGTCCTCCCTCCTCACCATCAATCCATCATTCAGGCACCCTCAGGATGAACTCCATGGGTTTGAAAAAAGGCTAAGAAAGGGCTTCCCATTTCTCAAACCACCAGGAAGTTGGAAACTTTCCACCCTGGCCACTATTTCTAATTAAAAGTTTCATTAATTCCAGGGAAGGAAGGAGTTCCTTGGGGGTCTCTCCTGACTCCAGCACTATTGCATATTCTCATTAATGACCCAGATGATGGAGGAAATAGCAGGCTTATTTCATTTACTAGGTAGGTATCATGTGTAGGCAGAAGGATGGGATTCAAATTCCAAATCTCTCCTTGAGTTAAAGAAAACTTGGCAAATAAAGAGCAGGAGGTGGTGAGGAAGGAGAGTGAGGGTTCTGCTGCTAACAGGAAGGCTGCTTGGAGGCCTCTCTGGGAGAAAATGAGTCAACAGGACAAAGCAGAGCCAGAAAAAGCCCATTTCATCGTGGGGTCATGCACGGGGGTATCACTTGTAAAGAAATACACTCTTCTTCTTGCTCTCCTCTGCTAAGGCAGCAGCTGGGATAAATTTTCTGTTTTGAGAAAGCAAAGGGTCATTTGGGGGGTGTTCAAAAGAGAGTGGGGAGAATTGCCTTTGATCAGGGAAACTGCTCTCAACAGCAAGACTGGAGGGTTAAGGCAGGACAGAAGGCAGGCCAAGGAGGACATGAAGAAATCTTTGTGAGGGAAAGGAAAGCAAAGTTGTTCCCCAGAGCAGGTGGGACCAGAAGCCATGGGGTTAAAGGTACCTTTGCAGGTCAGGTGTCAGGAAAATCCAGCTGTCTGGAGGGCAAGGGATGGACACAGAGTGTTTGGAAAGGTCAGAGCAGCCCTTTCCCTGGCTGGGGTGGAGATGGCAGCAGGAAAAGGCCTGATAGGAAGGGCCCAAGTGCAGCTGACCTTGCCTGGGGCAAAGGTGCCCCACAGGTGCTATTCCCAGCCCCAAATCCTGGGAGAAACAGAGCATTCTTAGGATTGCAGAATCCCAGGATGGTTTGGGTTGGAAGGACCTGAAATCCCACCCAGTGCCACCCCTGCCCTGGCAGGGACACCTCCCACTGTCCCAGGCTGCTCCCAGCCCCAGTGTCCAGCCTGGCCTTGGGCACTGCCAGGGATCCAGGGGCAGCCACAGCTGCTCTGGGCACCCTGTGCTAGCCCTGCCCACCCTGCCAGGGAACAATTCCTGCCCAAGATCCAATCTAAACTTTCACCCTTTCAGTTTGAAGCAGCTGAATGGTGAATTAGAGAACTTGTTGTGGATTCTCCAGGGAATGTTGGACTGAGGAGGGATAAGGCAACAGAGCATCATTGGCACAGGCTTTGCCATGATGAGTGGACACCTCCAACAAGCCTCACACACCCTGCAGTGCCCCAGGCACCCCCTCAGGGATGTGGCCTGGCATCCACAGGTCCACGTGGAGCAGGTCAGGGTGCCTCTCTCTGGAGAGCAGGGCAGCATTCTGAGACAGCAGAGAAGGTAAATTTTCACATCTGTTAGTAAAAACACAACATTGTTTTCACACAATGTTCATTTGTAAACCAGACTGATTTCAGTGGAAAGTATGTAAAACTTAATCAGCTCTTTGAGAAATATGTTCTTTTTTCCACAGCCCTGAAATGTTATTCTAATGCACCATTGCCACGTTTCCATATCAGCTTCTGTTGTTTTTTCCATTGCTTAATGGCACGGAGCACAAGATGCACATTTACTGCACCTGGGATTGAATTTGTGCTCCTTGGCGACAGATGTTTCAAAACAATTCTTATCAGCTCCCTGGTGTAATGGCTGTGAACACAGAAATCCCTCCCTGGCAGGGTGGGCAGGGCTGGCACAGGGTGCCCAGAGCAGCTGTGGCTGCCCCTGGATCCCTGGCAGTGCCCAAGGCCAGGCTGGACACTGGGGCTGGGAGCAGCCTGGGGCAGTGGGAGGTGTCCCTGCCCAGGGCAGGGGTGGCACTGGATGGGATTTAGTGTCCTTCCAACACAAACCATTGTGTGATTTTATGATTCATGGGTCCATTTATAACTCTGCCTTCCTTGTGCAACTCACACAGGAGGAGGAATCCACCACAGGCTCTCAGTAGGTGGTGGAACACAGGAGCTGAGCCCCAGCACAGCGTACAAAGTTCTCAGTGCTGCTGAATGGTTACTTGCATCCTAACCCTAATTAGTAATCCTACGCTAATCAGCTCTCATCACCCTGAAGTTCCCAGAGAGATTTTCTTCCAGCTATGAAAAGCTCTGCCTCAAAACCTGTGGTGTCTCAGAGGGCCAGACGTGGCAGTGAAGAGCCTGTGGCTGTCTCGTTGTGAGGTTCCTCACCTTCACCTGCAAGTGGCACTGGCAGTGCAGGGAGAGCAGGAGGGGCTGCCCTGGCAGCTCCAGAGGAGAGGCTGGAGGCTGGAGGTGGGGGATGGCACCCAGCAGGGACGTGTGCTCCATGGATCAAACTTCTGACAGAGATGGGCCAAACACCTGGGCAGGAGCACATCTGGGTGACTTTCCTGAGTCTTCCTGGAGCCTTCCTGGCTCCAGGAGCTGGCCCAGACAGGGATGGATGGTGACCCAGGGTGACCCAGGGTCCAGCAGGATGGGGACGTCAGAAACACACACCAGCAAGGGACTGGTACGAGCAGAACCCTGGCACCTGTGTGCCCAGCACTGCTCTGCCAGTCCCTGCCAGCTGGCACAGCCTGGGCGGACAGGAGGGGCTGGCTTGGCATCACCACTGTCCCCAGAGATGCGCCATGAGAGGGACCCCAAGTGACAGCCTGTTTGGGCAGGGCAGGGTGGCTGCAGAGCCCACACACCCCCACTCCCATCTCTGTGCCACCCTGGGCTGTGTCCTGTCCCCTCTGTGCAGAGTGCCAGGGCTGATCTGGAAACTGTGAGGTTAAAGGCACAGGGGGATGTTTGTGTAATAAACTCCCCTTGGGTGATTTATAAAGTATGGGGACAGGCTTGGGAATAATGCAGTGATCCAAACCAGCTTCAAAGAGCAGAGGAGACATTTCCCAAAGGAGCCCTGTGTGTGTGGCTGCATGGGGGCTCCCACGTCAGGAGTGTGCAAATGGGGCTCCCAGGAGTGCCCAGGCAGCCCCAGCACAGCCCCCAGCCCCAGGAGCCTCACACAGCAAAGGGCTCAGGTGATGGATGCACTTTGGACTGGAAAGGGCTCAGCTACAATGAACGAGGCATTTCTGCAGGACAGGTGTCCAGGGAAGGCTGCAGTTTTTCCAGCAGAGGATAATGAATGCCACAGTATTTTCTTAAACGAGGAGTGAGACAAGACAGGAATTATGAGGAATTCCAGAGATGAGAGCCATAGAATGGTTTAGGGGAGAAGGGACCTTAAAGCCCACCTCACACCTCCCACTGCCCCAGGCTGCTCCAAGCTCCACCCAGCCTGGCCTTGGGCACTGCCAGGGATCCAGGGGCAGCCACAGCTGCTCTGGGCACCCTGTGCCAGGGCCTGCCCACCCTCCCAGGGAGGAATTCCTGCCCAATGCCCAATCTAACCCTCCTCCCTTCCAGTTTGAAGCCATTCCCCCTTGTCCTGTCCCTGCATCCCTTGTAAATAGTCCCTCTCCACCTTTCCTGCCAGCTCCTTTAGGCACTGGAAAGCCACAATTAGGTGACCCCAAAGATTCTCTTTTCCAGGCTAAGCTATCCCAATTCTCTCATCCTTTCCTCCAGCAGAGCTGCTCCATCCCTCTGAGCATTGCAGGAGAGCAGCTGTAGGAGCTGGACAAGAGCAGGGTTCTGTTTGGGGGGGGCTTTGTCAGCAGGATGTCCCAGCAGCGAGCTCTGACTCAGGCTTCATGTGACACAGACACCGAGGTGGGCTGGTCAGCACAGACACAGCCCTGGGTGCAGGAGCTCAGAGAGACCAGCCAGGCCTGGATGCCAGTGCCTGGAGCTCAGAGAGACCAGCCAGGCCTGGATGCCAGTGCCTGAACCTTTCCCCACACTGCACTCCAGCTCCTTTCCACTCGGAGCTGACCCCGACTCGCACGGCTGAATGGCTGTGACAGCTCCCAGAGGGGTTTTGTTCCTTTGCATTTTAGAGAGGGTTGGGTTTTCAGTGTGGGAACAAGCAAGCATTGCCTGTTGGGGTGCACCCACCAGGCCCCAGGGTGCAGCCTGGGGGATGATGAACCAGGAGAGGAATGTTAAAGCAGCAGAGATGTTCCAGCACAGGGCAGATACTCAGTCAGAGAGAGCATTGCCTGCTCTTGATCACAGCTGTCAGGACAGTTCCAACCTCTGCAAGGCACTTGCCTGTGCCACACAATAGATATTAACATGTCCACGACACCTCTTCCTGAAGAAGCAACCTGCTGCACATGGAGACAGCAGCGAGCAGTCACAGCTCTATTACCAGCAGTGAAGAGCTCTATGACCAAAATCTCATGCAGCTAGAACTGACTAATGGCTTCAAGGTTGGGGTTTGGTACCTTTTTTTTTTTTTTTCACTAATGCATGCTATTGCTCACCATATTGCTGCAATTACTCGGGGGAAATTCCTGCTTCCAGAAATTGTTTGTTGGCTTGTGTTCATTCCACAAATAGGAAAGACACAGCTCATTTATTATAGGTACAAACCATACAAGAACCATCCCTCTCAAGCTGCATCTTGCTAGTGGAGGCTTTGCAGCAGAGAGTGAAACATGAGTGAGGAACAGGAAAGTCCCTGCTAGGGACTGGAGCAGAGAGAAAATAAAACATCTCTGTCTCCAGGCTGGCCTTGCCTCTCCAGAAGTTTTTACAACCTCTCTCGAGGGATGAACATCATCAAGGAAATCTTCCTGGAAGTGCATGAGGAGTTTTTCTGCTCACTGTACAGCTCCTGTGAAATGTGAGGATGGCTTTGGGGAACAGTGGGGAAGGAAAAAGGCTGCTGGTTGGTTGCTGTGAGTTAATTTGGACAAAAGAAGGGGAGATGTCTGCCGTGTTCTGCATGCAGAAAGGACAGCACTAGTGATAGGACAAGGGGGAATGGCTTTAAAAGAAAGAGGGCAGTTACAGTTTAGATATTGGGAGGGAATTGTTCCCTGTGAGGGTGGGCACCCCTGGCACAGGGTGCCCAGAGTACCTGTGGCTGCCAGGCTAATCCTGCAATCTCAAAGAATCATGGAATCATTAAGGTTAGAAAAGACCTCCAAGGTCATCAAGTCCAACCTTTGACCAGACCCCACCGTGGCCACTAAACCACACCATGAAGTGCCACATCTACTCCTTTTATAAATACCTGCAGGGATGCTGACCCCACCTCTGCCCCGGGCAGCCTATGCCAGTGCCTGGCCACTCTCCCAGGGAAGAAATATTCCCTGATATCCAACCCAAACATTCCCTGACACAATTTGAGGCCGTTTTCCCTTGTCCTGCCACTTGTTGCCTGGGAGAATAACTGTTGATGCTGCTCTGCAGCAAGCTCCTCATCTGGATTGGCCTTCCCCACCATCACAGCCTCCTCCTGATGGAGCTGAACACATCACAGAGTGGTGGGAGAGATGGGCAGGGGGCTCCCCGTGGCCTCTGCAGCCCACACCAACAGATGCTCCTCCAGCAGACACTGTCCTGCCCCACAGCAGCTTGGAGTGTGCCTGGAGAGCCCAGCCCGGCAGCCCTGAGCCCTGCAGGCAGGGCAGCTGCAGCTGTGGAGCTGCTGCTCTGTATCCCGATTAACCCCTGCACCAACTGCTTGCCTGCCCCACGGGGAAGGTGGGTGAGTTGTTTGCTGTGAGCAGCAGGGCACTAACAAGGGGCTCAGCAGGTTCCAGTGTCAGCTCTTGGAGCTGCTCTGCAGATCCAGCAGCCCTCCACCTCCTCCTCCTGCAGCACCCGGCTGAATGCAGAGCAGGACAGCCCTGCACTCTGCCTCTGCCACATCGATTGCTGCTCCTTCCCCCTCTTCTTCCTCCCTTCCCTCAGCACATATTTCCCTCGGAAGAAAAAAAAAATACATTTTCGCCATGTGTTGTGGGGGGAAAAAAAAAATTACAGTGCAATTACACATTTTTATAGTGTACCTTTCACAGCTTATCGCAGAGCTGTGCACATAAAAAAATGAGTTGCATAAATTTTAAAGACATGTAATACATACACAGTTAAAATCCTGCCGCAGCAGCAATAGAAAACAGGTGTGTGCTTAAAGGGAGATTTAAACCAGGGACGTGAGCTGCACACGGGAGCTGAGGGGAGAAGCAGCCAGGGAGGAGCTGCAGCCAGCACAGATTGCTGGGCTGGAGAGAGGGGCTCTCAATCTCAGCAGCAGAGCAGGATGAGGGTAAATACCTGGGAACTGGCATCCTCACAGGAATGCAGGGGCTGGGTGTCCAGAGACAGAGCTGGGCAGGCAAGGGTTCAGAGCTCAGAGAAGGATTTCCTGCTGAAGCTTTCCCCACAGGGATCCAGGTTAGCCAGAGTCCTTGTGCACTTCCAAGAGCTCCAGCACCGACGTGAGGGTGCACTCAGCCTCCTCAGCCCAGCCTGCAGGGTTTGGTGCAGGCTCCAGGGGAGCAAACGGCCTGAGCTGGGCCAAGAACTGCTTTAGGAAACCCACAAAGGACCAGAGTGCCCCGCTGAGATCCCATCACGTCAGCCTGGCACACAGCTCACACAAGGACAGCCACAGCTTCTCTCATTTCTATCCAGGAGCAGAGGAAGCTGTGTGTACAGCCTCACCCATCCTTTCCCCGTGTTATGCAATCTGATTAGGAGTCAGCCAGGTGCTCCAGTGCTGTGTCAGTCATTCCAGCTGTCCCTGTCCCAGAGGGTGTCACCCCAGCTGAGCCAGGGCCCCAGCACAGCCCCAGCAGCACACAGGGATGGCCCAGGGGAAGGACTGTCCAGAAGACTCTGCAAAACCCAAAAGTGATGTTTGGGAATCACTCCAAAAAGCAGAAGGGACCAGTGGAAAGTGTTTGAGAGTAAAATTTGGGGAAAAAAGCAGAAACGTTAAAACCAGGCAGTCTCCCAATAGGAATTCCAGAGGGTATTCTTCAAAAAGCTGCCTCTGATGCAAGGGAGACTCAGATCTAAGATCTCACATGTTTTAAAATGTTTCTCTCCAGCACAGCTGTCTTGGTGAGCCTGTATGATGAGCCTCACCCTGGACCCAAGACACACCATGAGGATTTTTTTAATCATTATCATTAATTTGTTAAAACTATTATGACACATTCTGGTTCCCAGCCAGCACTTTTCTAATGAAGGATGTTTTGGCAGGAAGTTCTTGACTGGCTTATGCACCTTGGGAATCCCAGGCACTAAGAGAGCCATTAAATTGATGTGAGCAGCCAGGAGGACACTTGGCACTTGTCACAACTTCTGCACGATGGCCCAGTGCACCCCACGTGCCCAGGTACCCCATGAGCACCAAGCTGTGCTGGCAGGCCCCCAACCCTCCTGTTTGCAGAGTGCTCCTTGCCAAGCCAGAGCTGTCTGTGCCCCCCAGGACTGGCCCCCAGGAGGGCTGAGCTGGATGGATGTGAGGGATGAGCCACCTCAGTGCCCCCCTGATGGCAGAAGATGCTGGTTTGGAGCACAGAGGGGGATTCCTGCACCACCGACCTGCATCAGGAAAACCAGGGATTGTTTGCAAACCAAGGAAACTCAGTGAGTGTTTAGCAGTGAGAGCTCCCTCTGCCTTGCAGGTGGTCCCAGCCCTGCATGGGGCTCCTCTGCAGGACATCCAACCCCACTGAGCATTTCATTTCTTTTTACTGCTTATTCCCAGGCTGTGTGGAGCTGCAAGCTCTCTGGCAGCCTTGCTCTTCATTCCTGCCCGCACCTCTGAAGCTCTGCTCCCCAAAGCCTCCACCCCTGCCTACATGAAGCAGCTGGCACAGTCAAAAACTCCCTTCTTGGTGGTGCCCCAGCCAGTACTTGGGACAGGCAATGTAGAAACAAAGCAGCAAACAGGCACAGCAGGCACCATCCATCACTGGAGGATCTGCTTCACTCTCAAGTGCTAAGGAAGGAAAATTTATCTCCTGCATTTTGAAGTGGGGCTTTCAGTCAATGCTAAGCAAGAACCTCTCAAGAGAAATCAATCCCTGTCCCTTTCTACGAGCCAGATGGGTCACAAACCAACTCTATCTCAGCCCTCCCACCTCCCACATCTCTTGAGTCATCTCCCCACCACCCCCTTCTCATCCCCACCATGCCAGCACCACAAACCGTCTCCTCCTGACTGGCTCCCCGTCCCTCCTCAGCTGCTGCAGTGACCCAGCTCCCCTCCCCTTCCCTCCTTCTCTCCTCACTGTCCTTCCCAGGGCTGCTGGCAGGCCCTGGTCATCCCTCCAGGGCTCCACACCTGCTCCCTTTGCCCTCTCCCAGCCATTTGGCCAGGACATTTCTCACCTCCAGGCACTTGTCACCTCTTGTCTTGGTGACATGCCCCCTGAGTGCCAGGGCTGTCCCCAGGGTGTGTGGGGGGGTTCCAGGGAGCAGGGCAGGCAGCCCTGTCCATGTCCCCTCCTGGGACAGGACAGACCCTGGACACACACTCAGGACATGGGGCATGTCTGCTGGGACACCCCTCAGCTCCCACCACACCCTAAACAGGCTTTGCAGGGGCTTGCCCTGAGGGCAGGGCACATTCCAAAGGCCTCACCTGGGGCAGGGCTGTCCAGAGGTGTAGTCTGCTCACTCTGTGTTGTCACAGCACAGCTGGTCTGGAGCTGGACAGATAAATGTGGCCAGAAATAAGAAAGCCAATCCAGCCAGCCTAGTTCAGTATCGCGTCCCTGGTGAGCAAGGATAGGATGGATTTGAACCCAAACAGGCAACCCCAGCCAATCCCATCCAGTCTGGAATGCAGACACAGCACTGGCCAGGGAGCTGGGCACTGCTGAGACCCCCACCAATCAGTTGTCCAAGCCAGGGAATTTTGAAGCCCCTGCAAAAGGAGGCAGCTGTAATGAATCTCTGCTGTTTGTCTCATGATCATGGGTGAGTGCAGCTGTGACTCTGTCTCCAGCCCAGGACTGTAATCCTGTGTCCCTGGGGCAGGTGGACATACAGCTCTCTGGGGATGCTGCACCAATTTGCTTTGCAACCCAAAGCAGGGCAATGTCCTGGGCTGGAGGAAACCCCAAACACTGCAGGAGTTAAACTCTGCCATCAGCTCCACCCCATAACACTTCTCTTAGGGCAGCTACACCCACTCTGACACAGCTGTTGGGAGTCAGGTGCTTTTAAAGACCATTTCAACCTCATGTTTGTCTGGGTTACTGCAGACTCAGCCTGGCCACTACAGTGAGAGAAGTGGGGAGTTCTTCAGCACTTGGTGTCTAGCAGGACAAAAAGCCCCTGCCCATTCTGTACTTTGTGAAGGCACAGCAGGAAAGGAGGCACCACCACCCCGCAGCTCTGCAGAGAATTTACCAACACTTCAGTTCTTTAAAGCTCATTTCAACCCATTTCCTTGATTGTTTTAATCCAGTAATTGTTTTATTCCTAAATGCCACTCACACCTCTGAATGACTTGGCTCTCCAAGTCATTCCCTGCCGTGCACACATTCCCGAGCCCCCCAGGCCAAGCCTGGCCTCGCAGTGCTCCCCGTTGGTGTCCTGGACCAAAAGCAAAGTCCTGGGGAGGTCTGGCAGCATCTCCGATGCTCAGTGGTCCCTCAGCAGCACAAAGCCACAGCCTAGGCAGCTCCCAGGGGTGAGCAGCAGGACCCTGCGTTAAATACAGGGTATGGGAGAGCAATTCTGCCCCAGCCGGGGTGGGACCGGGTGCTGTGCCATGTGCCCAGGGAACACCCCCGGAGCAGCAGTGATTCAGCCAGCCCTCCTCTGCCGTGCTGCCTCGCAGTGCAGCCCGTGAGGAGCGCGGGGGCAGGCAGGGCCCACACGGCACATGGAGATGGATGCTGCACAGCCCTGCCCTGCCCTGCCCAGCTGCCCTGCTTTGCTGGGTGTTCTCCCAGCTCTCGGAGCGCCGCGGCTCCCGGGCCGTCCCGTGGCAGGGTCTGCCCCGGGGCAGGCAGGGCTGAGGGAGCTGTGCTGCCGTGGGCACCGCCGGCACTGGGAGCGGGCTGTGACAGCAGCGGGCACGTTTGGCACCTTGTCACCGTGCCGGGAGCGTGGGACTCCGAGGAGGCTCTGCCGTGGGTGAGTTTCACCTGATGGTGCCACCTCACTGCCTTGCAAAACTCCTGCTGTCTCCCTCACCCACCAGCAATGCTCTTGGCATCGTCAGCCCTTCAGTTACACAATGTTTAAAAAGACGAAAACCAGCCACAGAACACAAAAAGAGTGATGTAACCACAGAAGCCCACTAGTCACAAATCCAGGGAGCTGTGGGTGCAGCCAGTCCCACTAGAGCAGGGACCACACCAGGGCGTGCAAGCTCTGCACCCCTGGGCACCTGTCCCACCTGCAGGAGCATCCCTCGGGGCAGTCGGGTACCACGGAGCACTCTCCAGCCCAGAGGGGAGTGCAAGCCTGCCCAGGTGTGCAGGCTGTGCAGGGGGAGCTCCCTGGGAAGATTCCCTCAGCGGCCTGTGAGCAAATGGCTCAAGGGCTGGGGTGTTCTCAGGGTGCTGGGGGCTCTCTGCAGCAAATGGTTAATCCTGAATAACTTCCCACACTCGTGGAGATGGTTTCCAACCCTTATTTAGCACTCCTTGTCTGAAGCAGATATCTGACAGCTGCAGTTGGCCACTTCCAAAATAAGATCCTGGCAATTTGGGGGCAAGAGGGAAAGCTTGAAAAGCCGATTTTTGCTCCTTTTTCTTATCCTGAGGATCAGTGCTTAGGTTGTCCCAGCTTCCCACACCCATTTTGTCCAGCTTCTTTTTGGGCTATAGGTCCTAAATTCTCCACCTTGGCTGTCCAACTTCGTGAGGAAGAGCATGGCTGGGAATGGCAGTGCAGAGCCCAAGCAGCAGGAGTGCATCCCTGTCCCAGGTCATTAGGAGCATGCTGCTCTGGGCTGATGTCCAGCATCTCACACACATTGGTGTTCTCCAGGCCATTCCCAGATTAGTGTCTTCACAAACAGGTGTTCCAAGTCGTCACTATCAGGTTATTTTAAAGCATGCCAAGGCACCAGGGGGGCTGGGAACAATCCTCTCCTTAGATCAGTCTCTTCTGACATGTTTCAAGTGAAAGGATGAGAGGAAATGGCCTTAAGTTGAACCAAGGGAGGATCAGATTTGATCTAGGGAATTGAATACTCAGGGAGGTGGTGGAGTCACCATCTTTGGAAGTGTTCGAGGTGTCTGAATGTGGCTCCTGGGAATGTGGTTTGGGAGTGATTATGGCAGTTCTGGGTTGATGCTTGGACTTGGTGATCTTGAAGTTTTCTTCCAACTCTGGTGGCCCTGTACTCTGTGACACCCTGAAAGCTGGTTGGGGAACACACACCACCAACACTGGACATGGTTTTGCTGGTGCTTTGAGAGCCGTCCAGTGGGGCTGCAGTGCCACCCCTGCAGTGCTGCCATCCCAGAGGGCAGGCCCAGCCTGCTCAGGGCCCAGCCTGGGTCAGCTCAGACATGTCACTGCATCCTCCATGTGACACCAACAGCCTGCATATTGCACTTGGCCCAGGAACAAGGCTGGTCCCTCTGGAGGATGCTGTGCCAGACGCTGCCCTGTGACATTTTGGTGACCATGGTGTGCTGGTTCTGAAGCTCCTGCTGTGCTGTTTCCATTCTCTATTAGCAGCATTTAACTAATTCCAGCATTATCAAAGCATTCTGCCAGCAAGCAAGGCCAGCACATCTCCTCTCCTGGGCAAACAGCCTGGCCAAACATTTGTTAGTATTGCTTTATTTTTCCTTCAAATTTATCAAGGCCTTGGAAAGCTCCCCATTTCTTTTCCCTGTGGCTGTAGCTGGCCCTGGCAATGGGCCAGTCCTGCAAGATCCCTCAGCAGCCTCCCTGTGCCCAAAGGGGTGCAGGAGCTGGAGACAGCAGCAACATTCCAGCTCCTAAAGAGATGGGCTCACGAGAAGGGTGCAGAGGGACTTTCACAAGGCCAGGTAGTGATTGGATAAGGGGAGAATGGCTTTAAGATGAAGGAGGGTAGATTTGGATTAGATATTGGGAAGGAATTGTCCCCTGGGAGGGTGGGGAGGCCCTGGCACGGTGCCCAAGGCCAGGTTGGGACAGTGGAAGTGCCCATGGCAGGGGGTAGGACTGGATGGGCTTTAAGGTCTCTTCCAACACAAACTATCCTGGGATTCTGTCACTCCAAGATCCCAGCCCTGCCTCTGCCATGCAGTGCAGCATATCCTGCAGGACCTGCACAAACCAAGGGACCATTCCTCTCCCAAGCCCCAGAGATGAGCCATTCTCACGTGATGCACACACGTGTTGCCAAAGCCTGAGGCTGAGCTCTGCTCGGGCTCCTGGGCCAGTTGGTGCTTCCAGAAGCAGCTGGGTTTGCTCCAGGCCCACTTCCCTGCTTTGGCTCCCAGGGCACCTGGACACATGCTCAGGGGAAGATGTCTTGATGGCCAGAACTACATTTGAACAACTAATCCCACCCAATGCTTTGGTTATGATTCAAGGGCTCAGATACCTTCCTGAAAGACAGCCAGACTCACTGGAGATCCGAGCACCAAGGCCTTGTTGCCCCCTGTTTGCTGTTCCCAGACTGATGTCCAGCACCCTGACAAGTGCCCTGGAAGGACCTGGCTCTCCCACAGCCCTGCACACACATGCACATGTCTATTTTATAATCAAGAACTTGCCAGTGTTTCAGCTCTGTGAGCAGCTCCTGGACCCTGCTGGGGAGGGAGAGACCCTGCAGCCCACGTGTGAAATCTTTCACTTGCTGCTTGGGAAGAAACAGAAACCTCACCCTTTGTCTCCTTTGACCTAATTAAACGAGTTTCAAAAGTGCTGCTGCCTTCTCAGCAGGCTCCATCTTTTTATCTGCAGCTGTGAAGGCAAGCTCTGTTTCTCCTCTGATGAGCACATGAGCTCTACACTTACCCCAATCTCTTGCCCTTGCTGTAGGATTGGTTCCTGAACTGAGACCATTCCTGAGCTGAGGATCATTTCCTATTGCATGGATGAAGCACAGAGCCTCAGAGCATTTCCTGTGCTGTGCCTTTTTGCTGGAGCATTCCTTGATTTGCTGCCCAGAGCACACAACGTGGCTGCAGCTCTCCAGCACCTGCAGCTGCGTGTCACAGATCCAGCAATTGCCTGGGCCTGCTCAGGGGTCAGCCCACCTCAGCCACCACTCCTGCTCAGCTTTGCTCTGCCCACCCTGCAGTAACAAATCCCTTAATGAATCACTTAAACCCTCTACAAAATTACAGTGATTTTCTAATTCAGCTGTTTCATTTTGTTTTGAGAAATCTTTGACACTGAAAATGGTCTTTCACAGATGGGGAAAGAGATTCTTTGCATTTTGGCAAATGGTTTGTTTGAAGCACAGAATCACAGAACCATCAAGGTCGGAAGAGACCTTCAAAATCATCTCATCCAACCATNAGTGTCCGCGTTGACTGCGACACACCACCACAATCACCCCTAGCCCACGTCCCCAGGTGCCACATCCAGACACCTCTTGAACACTTCCAGAGATGGTGACTCCACCACCACCCTGGGCAACTCATTCCAATACCTGACCACTCTGTCGGGGAAAAAATGTTTTCTTAAATCTACTCTGAAGCTCCCCTGGTGCAACTTAAGGCCCCTTCCTCTCATCCTTTCACTTGGGACACAGCAGAAGAGCTCCACCTCGCTACAAACACCTCTCAGGGAGTTGCAGAGAGCACTGAGGTCCTCCCTGAGCCTCCTCGTCTCCAGAGAAAGTTGGGTACAAGTTGTGACACTGCACAGTGAGCATCAGGGGTTCTTTTTTGTGACACTCATGTAATGGAATCCCAGACTGGTTTGGGTTGGAAGGGACCTGGAAACTCATCTCATTCTACCCCCTGCCATTCCCTGTGTCCTGTCCCTCCAATAAAGTCTCCATCCTCCTTGAGGCTCCCTTCAGGTACTGGAAGCCTTCAATTAGGTCCTCCAAAGCTTCTCTTTTCTACCACAAGGCTTCAGTTAAAAGCCTCCTGGCTGGGATACTGGGGCTGTGGACAGGGCAGGCACAGCAGCAGGGGAGTTGAGGCCAGCACAGGGCCCACTCCTGCAGTGCCACCACAGCCTCTGCTGCAGGAGCTGCATTGTCCCGTGTGAGGTGCCTGTTGCATGTGGCTCTGAGCCTCTGCTGATCCTGCTCTGGCCTGGCGTGGCAGCAGGAGCTGTGTCATTCATTAGCTTGGGGCTGTGTCCAGAAAAGCCAGGGAAGGTGATAGCAGTGTGAGCACAGAGCGATGCAGCCCTGTTACCCACTTGGAAAAGCAGAAGGTTCACTGCCATGCCAGCTGTTATCCACACTGGCTGCAGAGAATTAGCTCAATAAAAGCTTTGGAAGTGGGAACACGCCGTGCTTCTCCGGGGGCAAGCTGCAGGTCTGGTCTGGGCCACGCAGGATTCACAACTGCCCTGCCAGTCCCTGGGAAATGGCTCTGTAATACCAAGAACCTGGCAGGCTCAGGCAGCTGTTCCAACAGACTGTGTTGTCTTTGCATTGACAGGGAAAATATGTCAGAGCAGTTGTCTGGGAGTTTGGGAAGGTGAGCAGGAAACCTTTCCTAAACAAACAGAGAAGCAGATTCAGGCTTCTTCAATGACAGGGTCAGGGACAGGGACAGATGGCTGCTCACCTGTCTCTGGGGATCCCATCCCCTGGAGATCCCATCCACAGGAGATCCCATCTCCTGGGATTCCATCCCCTGGGGAAGAGCACGATCCCTGCACGGCACAGGGTGGGAAAGCAGCTGCTGCTCCTACCTGTGGGGTGAGTGTCAGCTCCCCCAGCACATCCCCAGCCCCACACAGCACCCACCTCTGGGCACACAGCAGGCTCTCAGGGCAGAGCTCTCAAATATCTTTCTGGTTTCTTCCCCAAACCCTGAGCCTTGGCAACACAAACTTCTACAGATGCCAAGGGCTGTTAGTGGCTTGGAAATAAAAATGGGAAATGTTCTATGTCATGGTGATGGAGCCACTTGGGTTAAATTCAGTGGTTTAAGCAACTGTTTTAGCCCTCCCTCAGCTGGACAGCCAGCTGTTATCCCAACTCCTCAGGCACTCCCAGCAGCCACATCTGACCAGGGCTGGGTATTCCAGAGAGTGGAAAGAGCACAGTGAACCCTGCTGGCAAAAGCAGGAGTCAGGGCAGAGCTGGGAGGGTTTCCCCACAACAGGGGGATGGAATCAAGTTTCCTCCACGATGGCAGCTTTGGGATCACAAGGACAGCCAGAACCATGGGCTCTAGCAGCATTTTCTGCCTTTTCCTTCTGGTCTTGAGCTCCTTCCTGACCTCTCTGCTCTGTTTAGCACCAACAGCCAGATTCCCCTGCTCCACATCTGCTCAGTCCCTGCCTGGGCAGAGCAAGGGCCTGGGACACTCAAGTGCTCTTTGGGGACAGATGCTGCTGCTGTCCTGTAGGTATCCAGTGTGATGTGAGACCTCTGACCCAAGGCTGGAGCCCCCATTCCCAGAGGAAGGAGCCAAAGAGGAGCAATGTGAAGCCAGTTCCCATGATTTCCTTAGCTCCACTGAGATAAAAATTATCCATGATCCCAAACCCCTGCTCCAGCTGAGAGCTGTGGCTGGAGGAGCCTCTCCAGGCCAGGAAATGGCTCCTGTGTGTGAGGAAGGAGAGGGATGGCTTTGGATTGAGAGGTCTGGTGGGAGAGGTGCACAGGAGCTGGCACAAGGACAAAGCCATTCCCAAGGGGGCTGAGGGAGGATCTGAAGGTGGAGAGGGGATGAGAGCAGGATGGTGAGTGGATAGAGCAAGGAATTCTGTGAGGTTTTTACTGGCATTAATTGCACAGTGGTGTCGTGTCCTCCGTCAGGCTCTGTGCAGTGCATGGGCTGGCCTCTCTCCAGGGCCTGTGTAACCAGCCAGGATCCCTCATCCCCTGGGAAGATCTTTATGGAATAAAGTGAAAGAAAGTGCACTCTCATGTGGGCTCCTTCCTACCCTTGCATTTCTGCCAGAATTCAGAGCTGAGCTTAATTATGCCTTTCTCCTTGCCACGTCCCAGGGGGAGATCCTGGGGTCAGGTTTGCAGGAGTGCTGAGCACTTGGAAATGAAGCCAGCAGGAGCTGTGCTGTGAATGGGAGGAATGTAAAGAAATGTATAGAAATGCAAAGCCCATGGAAAATCAAGCTCCAGGGATGGCGTGGGATGGGATGAGAGCATCCAAACCCAGGCTCTCACACACTGGTGCTCCTCTCTCTGCCTCAGCTCTCGAGGGAGAAGGTGCAAGGTTGTTGCACAGGTGTTTCATGGAAATAAATTTGTTCACACTTGAGAAGCATCCAGAGCCCCAGTGAAAGAGCAGAGGAACCCCCAGAGGAAATGAATAATTCTGTAGTCAACAGAGGCTTTGGATGGTGTGCAGCAAACAAAGCCTGCGGCACACGTTGGGTGGGGAGGATTAAGGGAAATATTGAATGACTACCCAGGCATGGAATGAGTTAGGGATTCTGTGGAAAAACCAGTATATGATCATTGTAATTAAATAGTGCATTGTAATGATCCTGCTCAAGAGGCTGGAGCTGAACACAGCCTTCATTTTGGTGCTTTCAGCACTGGAAGCACTTGACTTTGAGTGTCAGGGTAGAGTTCTAAATGTGATCCCACAAGTAAAGAGAAGAAACCTGAATGCTCAGGCCACAGAGAGCTGACTGACTGCTGTCTAACAGAAATAAATACAGAAGAACTTAGCCTTATTCAAGAAAGCAAAGCAGAGGAGGGAATATGCATCAACAGTGATTTCCAGCTTTGGAAAGCTGAGAGTTGTGATGGCTCCTAAATTAGCTCAACAGAAGTTGTTTAACTTCAAGGGGTATTGAATGTTTAAGGATATTGTAGCCACAGAACATTCACATCTATAAATGAGATTATTGCATTGCAAATATGGAACTCGTTGTGAATTCACCAGGTATTTGTGGGTTTTGCACGTGAGAAAAGTTGTGTTCTCTGGGTGTGCTGTGGGTGTAAAAGCATGAAATGGCACTGGGATGCACCTCATTGCAGACAAAAGCAAGGCTTGTGTCCATAGGAGAGGGAGACAAACCACAACAGCTCCTGCAATGGGACAGGAGATGGATACACAGGGGAAAGAGAATCTGCAGGGCTGATAAAGCACTCCCAGCAAAGGGGGGAGGGAAGGTCTGAAAATGGGCAAGACAATCCTGGAATTTGTGCTGAATTTCATAAAAAGTGGAGAAATTTAACTGTGTTTCTCATTTTGGAAATGCTAGAGTATTTTGTTTGGATATATCCTACTCTGAAATATTTTTTTACTTTGTATGATACAAAAAAAAAAAAACAAAAAAACAAAAAAAAAAAAAAAAAAAAAAAANCCAAAAAAACCAAAAAAAAAAAAAAAAAAAAAAAAAAAAAAAAAAAAAAAAAAAAAAAAAAAAAAAACCAACCAAAAACAAACCCTTCAGAGCTGAACTGGCGCACAGTACACAAGAAATTGGAATGCAAGAGCTGGAGCAGGACTGAGGTACCCCTGACAGGAAAGACAGGAGTAGGCAGGGATGCTGCCATGGAAACGAAGCCGTGCCTTCCTGCTCCACTGTCCACAAGCTGCTGATGGCTGTGGCATGAGCTCCAGTAAAAAGTTTCTCTGCACCACTCAGGAAGAGAAGTAAACCTTAATAAGGTGCAGAGGGAACCTCCTCCCCTCCACAGCAGGAACTGCAGGAGCTGGCTCAGGCCTGTGTCCCTCTGGCACAGGTCACTCCTGTCCCACCAGCCAGAGAAGTGCTCCCTGCCTGAGAATGTGCCAAGATCAGGGAGCACAGCTCCCCAGGGTCAGGGCAGCACAGCTCCCCAGGATCAGGGCAGCACAGCTCCCCAGGGCCAGGGCAGCACAGCTCCCCAGGATCAGGGCAGCACAGCTCCCCAGGATCAGGGAGCACAGCTCCCCAGGATCAGGGCAGCACAGCTCCCCAGGGTCAGGGCAGCACAGCTCCCCAGGGCCAGGGCAGCACAGCTCCCCAGGATCAGGGCAGCACAGCTCCCCAGGATCAGGGAGCACAGCTCCTGAGGGTCAGGGCAGCACAGCTCCCCAGGGCCAGGGCAGCACAGCTCCCCAGGGCCAGGGCAGCACAGCTCCCCAGGGCCAGGGCAGCACAGCTCCTCAGGATCAGGGCAGCACAGCTTCCTGGCCTCCACCACCCTCCAAAGAATGCAGTAGTACAGACTCTGACAGGTTTTGCTCACTAAACTCACATTACCATTCTGAGAGGAGCCTGACCTTTATTCCTCAAATCAAATGTCAAAGATGTTTAGCAAGAGGCTCAGTGAACTGCAGAGAGCTCCTGCTCTGCAGGAGGTGGCAGGAGAAGTGCTGGAGGACGTGGGCCCATCACTATGGGGTGCTCAGGTTGCTTCCCTGGCCCCTGTTCAAAGCCACCACCAGCTGAGTCTGCAGGGAAAGGGCTTTGTCCAAAGGGAGAAGGGTGGATTCAGGTATCCCTGAAGAGCTGACAGGGTGACAAGATGCCCTGGAAGATCCAGGCACAGCCATTTGGTCCATCTGGTCATCCTTCCCACCAAGCCTCTGCTTTGTGCTCCTGGTGTTTTAATTGAACCCTATTACAAGGAGAGTTGGAAGTGGCCTTGGAAGAAGCCACATCCCTGGATATGTGCCAGGACAGGGGCTGGTTGGGCAGCTCTGGAGCAGCTGCTCTGCAGGGTCAAAGCCTGCTAC
This sequence comes from Rhadina sibilatrix, assembly GCA_013400275.1. Lineage (NCBI taxonomy): Eukaryota > Metazoa > Chordata > Aves > Passeriformes > Phylloscopidae > Rhadina > Rhadina sibilatrix. Next base: position 86,986 of record VWYO01002105.1, on the reverse strand, counting down.
TGGACTGCCACATTCCGCACTCAGCAGGGCACAGCTGGGCTGCCCTCCCCTTGCTGGCAATAAAACAACTCAAGAATTAATCCTTGATCTTCCTTGGAGAGGAGGACATCTCCCTCAGAGTCTTCTGGGGACACTTTCCTGCCTTGTCCCATTTACTTCTGGTCCCTGCTTTCTCTCACTTGCAGGTGACCAATAGGAACTGCTTCCCACCAGATTCCATGAGTTATCCACATGGAAGCAAAGCCTGGCTTCTGTTCCTACCCAGTCATGAAGGACCATGGGATGATTAAGCACCTTTTCTAACCTGACCGTACTCTCTTTGTGACAACAGGAACCAGAGGGGGAGAGAACAGCCCAGTTGCTCATCCTGCCTCCCTCCAGCACCCTCTGTGCTCCTCCTCCCAGCACTCCATCCATGGGATGCCTCATCCTCCTCACACACACTGTCCTAATCACCCTGCTTCTATGTAAGGTTTATACATTTACAGCCTTAACTCCAAGGTGCACAAAGTTTTTTCTCCAGGACTGGAGTTGTCAGTCCATCTGTCACAGGAACAATTCCCCATCTCGGGGCCGTGGCAGACTCACGAAGCTGCGCAGTGCAGATTTATGTGCTGGCAATAACCAGGTACTGTGGCACAGACTGCAAAGCAGAATTTCCTGCAGGAAAGCACAATGTGACCCATTCCATCTCCCTTCCTTCTGGGGAGGTCTGTAGAGCGGCTGTCACCATCCTCTCTGGACAGAAAGGCTCCAGCCCACACCCCAGAGAATTTCCTGACAGGCTGAGATGATATTTGCACTGAGTCTGGGATGAGGCCGTTCCTCTGCTCTCCCTGTTCCTCCCTCAGTGGTGACCCCGGTGTCCCCCGGGAGGGAAGGCCAACAGCATCCTGGGCTCTCCTGACAGCAGCACTGCCAGCAAACCATGGCAGGGGTTTGGACTCAGCACGTTTGAGACCACATCTGGAGTAGTGTGTCCAGTTTTAGGCTCCCCAGCAGCGGATAATGATCAGCTAGAGGGTTCAGGAGAGGGTCATCAGGATGGTCATGGGGCTGGAGCATGGTGAGGAGAGAGCAAGGAATTGTTCAGCCTGGAGAAGGGAAGGCTTTGGGGGCATGTCCAGCAGCTGGATGGTGCCTTTGAGAAGGGTCCTCAGGAGACAGAACCAGTGCATGGTGGAAACACAAGAGACAGGATATAAATTGAAACAGGAGAGGTTCAGAATGGATATGAGGGGAGTTTTCTCCCAGTTATGAGAATCCAGCACAGAAATCACAGCATCTCCCACCTGAAGGAAGCCCTCAGCAGCCTGATTTTATTGCTGCTGTCTGAAGGAATAATTCCAGCATTGACTGCTGCTGATCCCCAAAAAGGCTGTGGCTGGCACAGGGACTGGGAGAAGGGAAGCTGAAATCACCTCAGCTCTCTGGCCAATTTCCCAGTAGGTGCCCCAGATGCACACTCACTTTTAGGGCATTAGAGGAAGTGGAACCCTTCAGATAACGTCTGTATTAATATGGAAATGAACAAATACTCTTATCTGTGAAATAAATCTCCTCTACTTCACACGTTCTGTAAAACATCTTTTCCTGTCTTCTCCTGTCCCGTGGCCAGCCAAGTCTCACCATCCCTTGCCAGCTGTGGCTCGTGGTCTCCTCTCAGCACCTTCAGAGAAGGTGTATAGGCAGAGGAGTGTGATCATTCCCTCTGACAAGACCAATATGCTTTGTAGGACTGAGCTGAGACTCCCGGGAGCTGGAAACCTTCCCATTTGGATCTGACAGCAGCGGTGGGATCAGTAGATCCTGGCTGTACCCACTTGCTTTCCCAGCAGAAGAAGGAGGGTGCCAAGGACCGCAATTCTGGATCACTCAGCAGGTGAGAGAAGCCAGGTGTGACAAGGGCAGTGGCACTGAATGCCTGGGAGGTGCTGCAGACCCCTGGGATGAGTCTCCAGCCCAGCCCCGGCCCGCAGAGCCACAGGGGCAGAGCCAGGAAGCCGGGACTGAGGGAATGACCTTCATTCAGTCCCTGTCCCCAGCCACCTCCTCTTTCCAGGGAACACTCACAGAGGGAGGAACCGGCCACTTCTCGAGGCAGGGTAAACCCTCACTTCTAAAAGATTGCACTTCATTCTAGCCCGGCTTCACAGCCCTGGACCCTAAATCAGCCCTTTTGCCGTTCAGATGAAGAGCCCCGCGCTGTCAGAAACCTCCTCCCCTGCCGAAGGTGCGAACCTCTGCCAGCCACTGCCTGGGGCCCTCCTTGGTAAAGAAAACAGGAGAAAGAAGCCCACTCAGAAAGAAGCTTCGAGGCAGGTTTTTGGGTAGCATTGCATTTTAATAAGGATGCCGTCTTGGGGTGACTTGATGATGATCCCTCATTCGCTGGCCATCTGCTTTATGCCCAGAAATGTCTGTGATTCCTACAAGGACCGGGGGGCGAGGCCCGGGAGCTCTGGGCGCGGGCACTCTTCAGTCTCTCTCCCTCCGCCGTGGTCGCTGGCTACATGGATTGTTACTTCATTGCTTTCGCTGGATTAATTTTCACCCGTTTAGGCGAGCAGCTTCTGGGGTTTTGAGGGGTTTTTGGTTGTTTTGTCTTTTTTTTTTTTTCCTTCCGTTGGCTAGGAGGCTTTTCACCAGCAAATCGTTCCTGCACATTTTTGTCGTTGTTTCTCTCTCCAGCCCTGCGGGGCGGCTCCAGCCAGTCTGATCCCAGAAAGACGGAGCCAGGCAAAGAGAGGACATTAAACTCCAGCGGGTGCGGCTGCTGCAAGGGGAAGAGCCGCGCCAGGAACGCGGCAGGCCGGCAGCTGCGCTGGGCTGTGCCCTGCTCCCCTCACACGGACGGGCAGCCGCATCTTTGCCTCTCAGCCCACGGCAGGCCGAGGGTGCGCTGTAAGGCTCAATTTCCTTCTTTTTTCTCTGCTTTTTGGGTATCTTGCTTTCTTAATAAACAGTTTTACTTTTTTTTTTTTTTTTTTTTTTTTTCCCCCTGGTGTCCCTTTCTTTTTTTGTCAAACGNATCCCCTGGTGTCCATTTCTCTCATTGGCAGAAGGGAGTTATTGAAGCCCTCCCTCTCTTTGGAGAAAAGCGCTCATTTTAGAGTGTTTTTCTCCTAGAATTTGTCTCCAAACTGAGACACATGCTTTGCTGCTGGGGGTGACCCCCTCAGACCAAATTTAAAGTGCAGATCACATGTGGCACTTAAGGCCCATAAAACATGCACCAGTTTTGAACTTCAAAATCTCATGCCAGCTCCACTGAGGGTGTTCCCTTTCTTTTTATGTCACTTTTCCCTGAATTTTCGTGGATGGATACATGCAGTGTTGGTTCCCTGAAATCTCTGCACCCCAAGGCCCCCCTGCTCACAGCCTTGGGGACACTTGTTCAAGCAAATGACCCATTGTGGACAGCATCCCACCTGGGCCACAGCACCTTGCCGTGCCCAGGAACAGCACCAGAAACCCACAGGCAGCACTGAGGGGAACTCTTCTGGGCTCAGAAATATTCCACAGCTCCTCCCGACTCCGCTCTGCCTCATGTTCCAGCTCCACCTCAGAGGAGAGGTGACGTTGTTAAAGATTACAACGATACAGACTCCAACTCAGAAGGCTGACAATGATTTTGTTTATTTTGGGGATTTTTTTTCCTTTTATGCTGTTTTACAGAGAACAACCCAATGGGTGGAAGAAAGACAAACTTCTTCAATTACATTGGTCAAGTTAGAGGGACATCAAGAAGAAGTCCCTCCTAGGGAAAGGAATGTAAACACAGGTTACAGTTAGGAAAACATGTTTTTTGTTGACAGAAAACTCTCTGGGAAAGAGTTTCAGAAAACTAAAACATCACAGGTACAAAGCAGGGCTACAGAGAGGAGCTGTTCCCATCCCTCCCACAACATGCAAACACCATCCGAGGGGACTGGAGCTCTGATTCCACTCTTGTGCTGTTGTGTTGTTTTGAAAACAGGCCAACCTTCATCTTCTTCCTCTTCTGCTCCTCCTTGCTGCATGGAGGTGACAGGCATCACACAGCCCAGAAGAGCTCCTCCAATCCACCCTCCCGACCCGAGAGCAGGGCTAACCACCAGCAGTGTGACAGTCAATCAATGGGCCTGATTAATTAACTCCTAATAAGTTAATCTGAGCGCTCAGGCAGAGAGGAGGCCTCCTGGTGAAAGCAGCGCTCTTGGGCCTTGCAGGCAGGGGGAGAAAATCAATTCCCTGGCTGCCCCATTTATCACAGCAGAACACAGAGCTGGATGGAACAGCAGTGCTGGATGGATGGAATGTCAGGGCAGAGCTGGATGCAGAGCTGTGTGGTCCTGCTGGAGCACCCTGGGAGGAGGATGAAGCGATAAAGAAAAGGAAAATGGAAAAAAACACATGGGAAATAAACTTTTTCAAAGAGTACAGGAGAACCCCTCTCCATCAGCCATCCCCTGAGCATGGTCAGAACCTTCACGTCCCCCTCCACTCCTGATAGATCTGTGGTCCCTGAGACTGAGCAGAGGGGGATTGCTGCACGCAGGCTGCTTTGGCTGCTGCCCAGGAGGACAGTTTGAAGATCCAGAAGCAGCTCAGCTTTCTGAGAAGTCCTGGCAACCAGGGTCTGTGAGAGGTGCTGAGCCCAGGGACGTGCTCAGGATTCAGGGCTCCTGGGAACCAATGTCCCCTTGGCATTGTTGAGTTCTCTCCTTGAAAATGGAAAAGAGAAGATGATACGTTTCTACTCCACTGCCCAAATGGGCTCACTGGGTCCCTTCTATCCATTTCTGACCATTGCCACAGAAGGTGTTAGATCCTGAAAACATCCCTGCTTCCTCATGGCCCTGCTCTGCAGCAGAAAGCAGCAGGGCTTGAAGAAGCAGGATCTCCAGTATCCCACAGCAGATTACAAGATGAAAGCACATTTTCCCCTGCTGTCATTGACCTTTCTTGATTTCAGTATTTTCTTATTCTTCCTGCCCTTTCTTCTCTAGCTCTCTTCTCAGTCTCCCTGTAGCCCCTCTGCTCCTCCCCAGGAGCCAGCCTGCCTGCTGTGGACTCAGGTGCCTCTGTCATCCTCAGACTCCCGTGTGCCACACCAGACCACTGGCAGTCTGCTTGCTCTCCCATAGCAATCCCTTAGCTTGATTCACAGTCCTTGACCAAAGGGCTGCTCAGTCATCTTTGTCCCTGACTTTGGTGCTGTGCTCTCCTCTTTCAGCATCCCCATCCTTGCTCAGCCCTGTCCCCTCCCTGCCTGACCACAGCTCTGGGCTCAGTCAGTTTATGAGGCTCCAACAGCCTGCTCTGCTCTGGCTGAGCTCTCTGAGTTTGTGCTCTGTAGCTACCACAGGATTAACCAGCTTCACAGAGCCCTCTTCTGTCCCTGGGAGACACTGACAAAATGCTCTTCCCTCTCCCACCACTTCCCTTCCTCCTTCTCCTGCACAGCTGTGTGCCAGCTCTGCTCTCTGCCAGCTCCATTCTGTCCTGTTTATGGCTCCCACGGTGTTTCCTTTGGAGGAGCTTTTCTGTTCCTTTCTGAAGTCCCTCATGACTCTTCTCCTGGTCCCTGCCTCACCTGCAGCCACACACAGAGTGGGCTCACACAGCTCTGAACAGCTCCTTTTCATCTCGAGAAGACATTTTATCTCGTGCCTTTAATGATTCCTGAGGGATAACCAGGCATCACTCAAGCTGATTATCAGCTTCAAACTCATCTCAGACCTCTTCACCAGGGCACCTGCCTGGGTAGGATGGAGTGCCCAGGAGGTGACAGTTTCTCCTTGTATGGAGGAGAACCAACCTGACAGCTCCTGCTGAGGCTCATGGGGTTGGATCCCAACGCTGGGCTGCACATGGACAGTTAATGTGCCATGACTGGAAATTCAGAGCCTGGCACCTTTCATGCAGCCTTCCGGGGTGAGAATTTGCCCAAATCTGCTGGTTTGTGATTGCAATGCTAAGTGCTTTAGAGCACAGTGTAAGGTCTGGTGAGCACTGCAGCATCTGGGCTAAGAACATGTTTTTACAACCAGTAGGGTTTGATTTAGCAATTACAACAATAATCTTTTAGTAATTCACATTTCTGTGAGCTGGTGAATGGCTGGTAAATGTGCCAGACCCCTTCAGGCATGTTTTTGTTGTTAACATTCCAAGTATTTAACCATGTGCACTGTGTCTTGGGCTGCCAGTTGAATTAACTTTTTTTTTTTTTACTTACATAACTTGCACTTTTTAATCAGGATTGTCACAGACAGCCACCAAGGCATGTACAGAGAGGCTTTGTGGAATAATCACTCAAATTAAACTGCTTTGTAAATACCAGAATGTTTAAAAAATAAATAAATGGTTAGATGCCCAACTTCTTGTGCAGACTATCAAACATCTGTGAACAGGAGTGAACCACTTTCAGGGCTTTGTCTTACGTATTTATTCAAGAACACAATCTTTTCCTGTTTTATTCAGATCTAGCTTGTCTGACTGCTTGCAGAGAAGATCTGTGAAGGACTCATCAGGATGGGCTCATCAGAAACTTTCTTTGAAAGACAGCAAAAATCTAAGCAAGTCATTATTCATTCAGCTTTCCACACTCCAGCAGTAGCAAAGGCACAGAATGTCTCTGAGGAGCCACCCAAAAGGGCTGGAAATCCCTTGGATCCCTCTCTCCAGGCTGATAACTCTGCAGCACCTCCACACACATCAAATGCTGCTGGCTCAGGGCATTTGTTCTTCCACCTTCCTCAAGTTCACTGTTCCAAGTTTTAGCACGACAAAGAATCTTCACAAAGTGCTCGGTTTCCCTCTGTCAGCACAGACAACCATGAACTCTGGTCATGGGTCCAGTGAATAAAACCCAGATGATGTCAGGGCTTTTGGGGCTGGCATTAGAGAGGAAGAAGAGGAGCAGTCACACATGTGCAGCCTGGCTGGGCTGGGGGCCCCTGCTGTGCCTGTGAGGCTGCAGGAGGTGCTGTGAGGGTGCTGTGCCCCTGGCTGAGCTGGTCACTCACTCTGGGCACGGCCACATCAGGACAGGTCACAGCAGAGTGAGCAGATGATGGGGATGTGCCATCCAGACAGGACCATGACTGATAAATGCATTGATAAAAACTGTTCCTGAATCCCAACAGGCTGGAAAACATAACAGTCGTTTCGATTTCAGAGATATCAGTGTCTCCAGACACTCCTCTTTCAACAAAGCCTCTCGGGATGGTCTAAGGTTCCACACAAATGTTTGCTGGTCTCTGAGTACCTGATCTAGAAATATGTTTTGGCATGTAACCTTCATATTCCATCAGCACCATATTAATCCAAACCCAATGAGAGGTTTGTCTGCAGAGTCTGCAAACCGTGAACAGACATTTGATTGTGGAATCCTTCTGGTTGGCAAAGATCAAAGCCAAGGCTCTTCTGTTTTAACTGTATCAAATATGATTGTTTCACTCCTTATTTTGCTATTAAAGAAAGTGGCAGACCACAGAGAGCACACGAGCCACCATCCCAAAGCCCAGCACCACCATTAATGGTTTCAGGGACCTCAGAGGACATTTTCTCCCCAGGAGAGGCCATTTTTTTCTCAGTGTAGCACAGATGTGCTCACTGCCAGGTCTGTACAGTGGTGGCTGCTGTGTCACACACCAGCAGGTTTCAGCCCTGTTCCTGCCACCTCCTCCTGGACTCCTGAAGGCAAGGTGACCCACTGGGGACATGAAGACCACCAAATTTACCAATTCTGGGGGCTAAACCTGTGACTGAGCCAATGTCTGAGGTGTGTGAAGATCCCCTCAGAGCATTTTGATGCAGAACAAAGGCAATTCCCAGGAAGAAACTCATCTCAGCTAGAAGCGTGGTGCTGCACACAGGGAAGGGTTTGACTCAAGTCTTTGGTTCATCAGAAATTTAGATCCATTGAATCATTAAATCATAGAATGATCTGGGTTGGAAGGGGCATTAAACTCCATTCCCACCCCTGCCAGGGCAGGGACACCTCTCACTGCCCCAGGCTGCTCCCAGCCCAGTGTCCAGCCTGGCCTTGGGCACTGCCAGGGATCCAGGGGCAGCCACAGCTGCTCTGGGCACCCTGTGCCAGCCCTGCCCACCCTGCCAGGAGAGAAAGACAGAAAGACAGACAGACAGAAAGAAAGAAAGAGAAAGATAGGTTTTCCAAGTACTTGATTTCTACCTCCTGCATATCCAGATGCTCATGAAGGATTTGAAAATAACATCACAATAACTTTCTTTCTCTTTCCAGCTTTTAGAGAGAAATTTTGATTAGTTCTAATTTTATGCATATATCTGCCTCCTCACTCCTGCCCTTTCTCCACAGGTCCATGCATGTTTGTGTTTGTTCAGAGAAACAATGTAGTGAGGGAAAATACAGTTCAAGAGATGAACTTTGTAGTTGGATTTGGCGCGGGCCGAGCCTGTAGCCACACTTCTCCACTGGGGTAGGGATATACACAGCCTGTGGCCACACTCTGATCTCTCTCTCGCTGCATAATCACAGCAGAGGTAGCAACTGTCATCTTCATCCCACTGAGTATTTTAATGTTTGCTTTTCTTTTTCTCCCAGTGTCCCACAGAGGCAATTAAACAGAGCAGGGAATTAAGCAGGGCTCGCAGCAGGTCTGCATTTCCATGAGGACGTTCTTAATGAGGGTTTCCTTGATGAGGCCTTTGGTGGAGACTCCTCTGTATGTCCTTGGCAAGGCACAGCATTGTCCCATCTTCCCGCTCAGTGGGACCAGAATCACTCTTGTCCCTGGGTCACATTTCCTCTGGGAAGCTTTGCAGGGCCCCCAAGCTGTGGTTACACATAGACCAGTGCTGTGGGGAATGGGTGGAAATGTCTGAGTTCCTGCCAGGGGCAGGGACACCTTCCACTGTCCCAGGCTGCTCCAAGCCCCAATGTCCAGCCTGGCCTGGAACACTTCCAGGGATCCAGGGGCAGCCACAGCTGCTCTGGACAACATGTGCTAGGGCCTCGCCTCCTCTCACACGGAACAAATTCTTCTTAATATCCAAATTAAATCCACCATCCTCAGCTTAAACCCAATACCCCTTGCCCTGTCTCCAGGCCTTTGCAATAAGTCCCTCTCCAGCCTCTTGTAGGCACACTTTAGGCACTGGAAGGGACTCTAAGGTCTCCCCAAAGCCTCAAGAGGCTGATGCACAACAGACACAGCAGCATGATGAGCTCCAAGGGTGCCCTGACAGCAGCACTCTCCTTCCCCAGCCACAGGGGTCTGTGCTCATCCAGCATTTTCACTGGCTCCTGATGAGCAAAGCCAGCAGCCCTACTGATGAGCCCCGCACACCATTCCCAGGCACTTTCACTTGAACCTGTGCTAAATATTCCAATGCACTCTAATTGAGGCTAATGGAGCTGGAAGTGCAGGTCTGGCAGCAATATGTCACCACACATGTGCCAGATGGTTCCCATCACCATCCTCAGGGGCCTCTTCTCACCCACTTGTCACAGCTCTGCTGACACCAGCACGGAGGCTGCACGGAGGGAGCAGGTCAGCAGAGAGAGGAGCCACAGGAGAGCTGTATTTCCAGGGGGATTTGGGGCTCTGGAAGGGAGCAGTGCTGGTGCACAGCGAGCAGAGACCTTGCCAAGGTGTCCTGTCTTCCCTTTCTCAGCATGTGCAGGGCCATGGCAAGTCACCAGGATGGGAAGATGAGGGATGGTGTGTTGGTTCTGTGGATTGCAAATTCTCAGGATATTTTTTTTTACTGACAGGGAAAACATTTAAACTTCTCCAGAATGTTTCATTCTTACGAAAATCTTTTGGCCCAAATCTGAAGATAGGACAGCATCATTTTTCTGATGTTTTATGGTGTATGCTGGAGAGGAGATTCCATCCCCTTGGGATGTGGGAACACAGAAAGTGCAGAATTCTGTGTGATGGCAGGAAAATGAGGGTATCAATGGGCAGTTCTGGTGATTTTGTGTTTTGATTGAAGAGTTTCTGTTAAAAATTTAGGCATTCCACAAAGCAAAACACCATTTTAGTAGTAGATCAAAATCTCGGCCAGCTCCATGACCCGATGTGCCCATTGGGAGCACGTTCCTTGTTCAAGGCAGGGCTCCATATCCCAGGGAAAACCCCTGGAAGGGAAGGCAGGGGAGTCAGCTTGCTCCAGAATCTGAAATGGAGCCAGCTGTGAGAATCTGAAAGGTCAGTCCAGGCTCCCCTCCTCTGCCGCAGGTCTGGGGACAGTGCTCCAGAGAGAGCCCCACAGAACAGCCCCACCTCGCTCAGAGCTCCTTCACACTTTACTTCACTCAGGCAAGATGTTCTGCTCCTTGAATGCCGCCCGACAGTTCATTCCTCAAAAGATGCTAATTACTGCTGATTGGCTTATTAGCTTGCTGCCAGGAATCCATAATTTTCCTAGGAAAGGCAGAACCAGGCAGATCCTGCTTGATCTGAGACCTGCAGGGCTTAACCCTTCATGCAGTACAGTGTGAACACCCTGAGCGTCAGGGCTGGCTCTGTGGCACTGCTGACCACAGGTTGGACCCACAAATCATCAGCACCCAAACTCAGGATGTCAGAGACAGCTCTGCTGGCTTCCCTGAAGAGCAATGAACATTCAGCTCACATTTGTGTTTTCCATTTCCCTTCAAGGCTGTGTGTATCCCAAGCTGAGTGCTCTGCAAATACTCACTTTATAAAGACCTGTGAGTACCCACTTTCCACATTTCCAGTAAAATCCTTGTCCCTGTGTTCTGCTTTCCCAGACGGGCTGCAGCTCCACAGAGGGATCCTGGGAGCACTGGCTGGTGTCTGATGACTGATTGTCCCCAGACATTTTCCCTCCAGACCTTTTCCTTTGCTCTGTTTCCTGGTCCAAAGGAACCTCTGGATGGACTGGGCCATGAATGGATCTGCCAGGAGCCCTGTCCTGCCCATTCCCAACTCTTCAACAACTCTGACCCTGCTCACCGTGCCTTCCTTTCCTGCTCCCTTTTCTCCTTCTTAAGGACAGTGATTCTCCTCCTTCCCTATCCCTGTCCACCCCAGCTTTCCTTCCTTTCCTCCTCAGCCTTCTAGCACACAGCATCACCAGCTCCACACCCTCCTAGCCCAACCTCTGCCTCAGCCCCACCAGCCAGGCCCCTGCTTTCCAGGCTCAGAGATGGGGCAGTGAAATGGGGAGAAGTTCTTGGATTGCTGGGAATACAGTGGCAGGAGTGCAATGTGCCCTGCTGTGGCTCCTGTCTCTGCTACCCAGCCACACAAAGGCCCCTGAAAGGCTACACCAGGTTCTCTAGCTTCATCCAGGACATCTCCAGGGCTTGTTCCCAGAGCCCTGGATCTCCATGGTGTCTCCTCTGAGGTGTTCAGCAGCTCCAAGTCCTGCAGGATCACCAGAGAGGCAGTGTGGGAACAAGGTGGACAGGCTGCAACACCACCTCTGCTGAAGGAAGGCACTCCCATCACCCCAGCTTGATCCATTCCATCTCCTCTTTCTGGCTGAACAGTGGAAATCTTGCTTCCAGACAGCAAAAAGCTTCTTCTCGGGGGCATTCAGATGGTTGCAATGGGTTTCTGTTTCGTTGCAAAGATCTTTTTTATTTTCCTGGGAGCACTCAAGAGACCAAACTCATCTTCCCCCTGGCACAGGGCTCCTTGGCACATATCAGAGACCAAGGTCTGCTCTTCTGCTCCTGCATGAGAACCAATGACTTCCACTGCCTGAGGTCTCCCAGGACTCATGCCCTGCAGGTGGCAATGCCTTGGCTTTGAATCTTGAATCTTTATCTTTTCGTTAATTTTTTGGTAGCAGCCCTGACCTCTCCGGCTGTGTGTACATGTCCCTCAGATTCGCTGGTGTGCAGTTTATCTCTCCTGGCTCATGGACATCTTAACCCCTACAACTCCTCATTTTCCAGCATGGCCCTGCTCCCTCTGTGCTCCCCAGGGTGCAGTCCCCCAGTGGGTAATTGCAACCTGCTTTTTTTTGTTTCCAGACAGTGACCTTGCATCCAGCAGGACTGTGCTGCACCTTGTCTGATTGCATTTCCCGAGCCCAACCAGGCACATTGATTGTCAACTATTTACTTCAGCCATTCACTCTTCATTATTCACAGTGTGAGATTCATCCCAAAAATGAGGGAACTGGCTGGAATTGCTCTTTATTGGTTTTATTCTGTGATCATGTTCTGAGGCTTTTATAAACAGGAGGAGGGAAATTACAGGTGTATCACAATAGCCACACAAACATATCCTGCATCAATTTATTTTAGTGAAGACATGCTTTCTGGAGCTGATTCAAGAATTAGACTGGAAAAAGCTCTGTGATCTCCCTTTCTCTTTCTTCCCCTTTTTCATAGCTGATGGTAATTTTCTTATAGCAAACAAATACCTGCATGTGAGAAATCTCCAACCACACTGCTGTGCACTTGGGTATCTCAAAGATTTTTATGTTTATGAAGAAAAAAAAAAAACCTTTTTAGTGAAAAGCAGATCTAGAATACTCTGATCTCACTTGGAGAGAGATCTCTCTTGGTGGATCTCCCTTCCACCTGCCAACACAGAGGTAACAACTGAGCCCTGTCAAGTTCTTCCAGCTCCTGCTGCCTCTGTCACCTCCATCAGCTTCTCATTTCTTGGCTTTGTCTGTCAACATAGAGAAGTCCCAAAAACTTTCCCATTCAAAAATAAGGTACCTCAGGGGCTGATTCACAAGAGCAAATTTGAGGAGGTACCTTCATCCATTAGCTGGCCAAGGGTGGAATGATTGGGCTCTTCAGGCAATTCCTAGGAAATGAGCAGGGAGGGGAGTGTTCAATTAGCAGCACTCACGAGCCCATTAAGCAGCTATGCTGGTCTGTGCTGATTGGATCTGGCCACAAACATGAGGAGCTGATATCCTCTCTCCCAAGGAACTATGGCCAAATTGATGTAATACTCACTCAGCACAACTCCTTCCAAAAAGCCCTTTTCTTCCCAGAGAAGCCACTTTTCAAAGTGATGTGTCTGAGTGGTTCAGTTTAAATCCCCAGCACACTTAGATGCCTTTGCAGTCATCAGCCACTACTGTTCTTCATTTAAATCATGCTGAGCACAACCCAGAGACACCAGAGCAATGGAAAGCTGGATTTGCACATCTGTAGTGCACGAGCCCAGTGGGACTGGAATTTATAGGCATAATGAGAATATCCAGTTAGCAGTGTTAACACTAAGATATTTAAGGAAAGGACACTACTATACCTCCTACCACAGGGCTGAGCCAGTTTGCTGGAGTCTGAGGTGGGAGGAGTCCTGGGGATTGCAGGGTTGCTCTGCCAGCACAGGAGCTGCTCTGCCAGGCAGGGGACACTGCTCCAGGCAGCCTGGGACCTGGCCACCCACCAGATACACTCTCAGCCTTAGGTGACAGGAGTGTCTGCCAGGATGTGGAGCTGGTATTGCTGTCTTCAATTCATATTTTTATAGTTTTCACTATTTGATGTCCAGTCCACGTCCCTGATCATTCCACGTCCCCAGGGGCAGATGGAGGGTGTCCTTTAGGCGTGCCTGACACCGTGTCAGAGAAAGGCTGTTTTTGTATCATGTTCTCTGCAGCAGAGCAAACAGCAGCCGTGCTTAGCAAATAGATTAACACCTTTGTTTACTCATGAGACATTTATGATGAATTTCAGTTGTGTTTAAAAAAACCAGACAAACAGTAAACTGAGCATGAATAACGATTTAGATGAAGTGTTGGAAGAGTCTTTCCTTCTACAAATGCACAGAATTTGAATCACTGGGAAGGAGCAGGAGGTGTTTTTATGTGCTGATTTAGCAGAAACCCCAGGAGCCCCACGAGGCTGCCTGCATGTTGAGAGGAGTGACTGGTGGCAATGGCTCTGGTGATCCCAGTGACCCACGTGAACTCTGTGTCCTCCTGGCACCACTGAGCACGATGACAGGTGACAGAAAGGTTTGCCCATGGCTGTGTTGATGTGATTGTTAATACGTGGATGGATGTCAGCCCTCACTTTCCCCAGCAGCCCAAGGGGGGGGTTGGAGCTCCAGGAGTTTAACAAGTGTTTGAAGCACTTGTCCAAACAAGCAGATGAGTCCTGCCTGCCCCCCGTGGTGCCCTGGAGTGTGAGTGACAAGGATGGATTTACAATGTAAGCCCTCTTCCCTGAGGATTTTGGATCATGATAAATGCACTGTAAAATCCAACCCTCGTGCCCTGGAACTCCCCATACAGACACTTTTGGGGTCAGAACGTAAATTTCAGGGGAGAAACCACTTCAGATTGAAAAGAAGAAATTTGTGAATGAAAGAAATATTTAATGTAACCAATCCTTAAAGATACAAAACAGAATTCCTTCCAGAGTCTTACTGAGGCATCAATCACAGCACAGCAGAGGGACCACGCAGCCCTCCCAGCTCTGTCCTCTGCAGCTGTGGCTGAGGGGAATACTCCAGCCAAAGGAACATGACTCCTGTTCCCAGGAGAGGGCCTCATCCATCCTGTATTTAAAACAGTGGGACACAGAGCCTGGGAAAGACAAGTGCTTCTCAATATATTTTCATTTCTGTTGCGTCTCCCTCTGACTGGAGGATCTGATTTATACATTTGTTCCTTCTCAACCAGCAGACAGTGTAAGCAACATTCAAACATGCTCCTCCAAGGCTGGAGGATCCCCAGCACTCTTGTGATGCACTTTCGGATTGGACAATATTCAGATATTAAGAAACAGCTGCAGCTTCTCTGATCAGAAATGTCCACAATCCCCGTTGGTCCTCAAGACAGGAAATTCATGGCTATTAGGAGAAATTACACTCTGTGTCAGGCTGATGAAGTTTTTGCCTGGCACTCAGGCGGGAGGGAAGAGCAAACCTGAGAATATTCTGAGTAGTTCCAGCTGAGCACTGAGGCACAGGAAGAGCAGAGTGAAGATGAGGGTGCTGGCAGGGGCACTCCCTGCCTCCTACGAGACCTTCAGTGCAACCAGAGGTTCTCCCCCAAACCACTGCAAATCCCAGGCAGAGGTGTTGGCTTCTGAGGGGAAGAGCTGCAGGAACATTCCCCAGGCTTTGGGCAGAGCTTTATGGAAGTTGGCTTTCTTTTGTGCAAATTATTAACTTCAGTCGAAACTTTGTCAGTAAAAACCTTAATGAACCTCAGATGGTAAAAATAATAAAATTCTTAATTGAAGACAGCAAAATGAGCTTTGCATTGGAACATAAACCCCAACGAGGAGCTGTGTGCATTGATGTCTCTCAGCTCACACAGGTACAGGCATTTAAAGGCACTGAGGGCCCCTTTGGCCACACTGCTCCCAGAAGTGCAGGTTCTGGGTTTCCAGCTCTTACTCTGGGGTTTAAGTGAGGACAGAAGTCAGTGCTTGCCTGTGCAGGCTTAGAGAGGAGCAGCTACTGTGAGGTGGGGACAGAAATGCCAGGGGCTGGAATCTGGGTGTATTGAGTGCACCAGGGGTTACCAGGCTGGGAAGTCTCATTTGAAATGTTGCAATCTCCACGGAGTATGAAATGTCTCACTTCGGAAGGTATAAGCCATGAAACCCTGAGGTAGCTGAAAGTTGAGGGCACAGTTTGAAGAAAGCTTTTTTTCTACTGCTCTGTTCCTTTTCCTATTTGTCTGCATTAAAGGTCTTCGGTTTCTTAACCCCTGTGGCATCATCAGCTTCAGCAGGAGGAAGTCCTGAGGCCAGGAGGGAGGGAATAAATTTGGATGTGTCAGAGAGATTATCAAGTGTGGGGTCATCCTCAACCTTGGGCTGTAGGTAACATTTTGGTGAGGAAAGGAAATCTGACAAAGACAGCAAGGAACACAGGGAGAAACATGAAAGAGAGCTGGAAGGTGTCAGAATGGCTAATGGACAGAAAGTTCTAATAGCTTATAAAAATAACAGCCTGCAGCTCAATTTCTCCTCAGAGCTGTTCTTTGGAGCACAGAACACTGAAAGCAAAGGCAGCAGAACTCAGATCAGAAGGGCTGAGCTGCCATCAGCAGCACTGGGCTCGGCATGGCCGAGGCAGTCCCTTGCAGCAGGGATGTGTTTCCATCCAGGCAGTCCCTTTGCAGCAGGGATGTGTTTCTATCGAGGCAGTCCCTTTGCAGCAGGGATGTGTTTCCATCGAGGCAGTCCCTTTGCAGCAGGGATGTGTTTCCATCGAGGCAGTCCCTTGCAGCAGGGATGTGTTTCCATCGAGGCAGTCCCTTTGCAGCAGGGATGTTTCCATCCAGGCAGTCCCTTTGCAGCAGGGATGTGTTTCCATCGAGGCAGTCCCCTTGCAGCAGGGATGTGTTTCTATTGCAGCCCAGCTGCTCCAGCGGGGCAGCCAAAACAAAGGGGCGGGAGCGAGGGGGTGCTCCAAAAATGAAAGTGTGATGGTGCTCAAATAACAAACGCAGAGAGCACATGGTCTGAAGGGCAGCATCCAAACACCCTGCAGCATGACTGACTTCACAAGGTTACCTGAGGGCAGGGGTGCAATCCCAAAGGCGGGACAGGGACGTGACTTCCTGTGTCAAAGGTCCCAAACCAACTAGAGACATGACCTATTTTGGAATGATGCCATCAGCACCCTAGTTTCCATCCTTTGAGTATCTTGCCTCCCATGGTCTCAGGTTCATGGTTTCTGCATAAGCTACATGGCTGAGAGAGATCCTTCCAGCGCTGAGAGAGATCCTTCCAGCACTGGGAGAGGCCCTTCCAGCACTGGGAGAGATCCTTCCAGCATTCCCTCTCATGATCCCAGAGCATGAAACAGGAGCCATTCCAGAAAAAGGACAGGTTGGTCTGGAAACCCAGCAGTGGCTTTGGTTAGAATGATTTACGGTGCAGTGAAAGAACAAATATTATTCCAGACAAACTCCTAAATACATTCTTTCCCTTGTCAAAGCAACAGCCCATTTTTCAAGAGGAGGTGCTTAATGTTTAGGAAAGAAGGATGTTGGCTGCAAAGCATTTTCAGTCAAAGACAGAAAGACCTGTCCCTAGTGAGGACAAACACTCACGTCACTCCTCTTTAACATCTTCATCAACTTGCCAGACAATGTTCAGTGCACATGTAAAGTCCCAGAAACCCTGTGAGCAGAGAGACTCTTTGTAATTGTTCCCACAAGCTGGAAAAATTCCAGTTTGGGAAGATGGTCCTCAGCCAGAGCTCAGCAAAACATGTTTGTCTGGACTTCCCTCTGAATTTCTCCTCCTTGCAAACCTTCCCTGGAGGAAAAATCAATTTTTGTCTTCATTCTCAGCAGCTCCCATCTAGGAGATGCTTTTAGCCCAGCCTCAGAAAAGCTGTTGCCAAGTGCTCCAACATCCCAGGCTTTTTGTCTGTGAAACAAAGGGAAGTGCAGTTCTGTTGACATGGTTTCACTAGTATTGTCTGCACTGATTATTTGCAGCTTTTAACCATTTCTTCCTCACCGTGTCTAATTCTCCCATCCAATAATTCTTCAAGGTCCTCCTCATTGTTGCTGTTCTCTAAGAGACACCGTGTTCCAGGCCACCTTTCCCCAGAAATTGTATTTCTGCAGCTCTTGTTGGCTCATCTCCACAAACAAAGAAACAGAGACGGAGCCCAAGTACCAAAGAGAGAGTGAACACAGCACCCGACCCCAGCTCCTCCCAGGCACAGCCGGCAGCCTCGTGGTCCAGCCTGCTCCATCATGGGCCATCCTGCAGCATCCTGCTCCAGCAACCTCACACTCCAGGTGGGAGCAACACTCCAGACAGACTGCCGGGCTGAGAAGGGGCCCTGCCTGAGGGCAACGTGATTCCAGAAAGGCATTTGGGGATGTTTAGAGGAGGAACAAAAGGCAGGGAAAGGAAGGCAGTGCATGAGAACTCAGTGCCCCACACACCCTTTTGTGTGAAGGGTTCTGAGCAACAGGAGCAGGGGAGTGGAACTCAGGAGCCCCTATTTCTCAGTGTCAGAAACTAGAGAGACCTGAGATCCAGGGACAGCTACTAGGAAAGTGTCTAAGCACAGCTGCTGCAGGGATCTGTACAGGATATATGCAAGTATGGAAATTCCCCACTGTTGCTGTTTTATGCTGGTCAGACTCATTTGGAACCTGGGAACAAGGAGCTGCAGCTGCCCCATCTGTGTTGGGCCATTGGACAGGGAAACCCCTCACAAACCCAACCTCATTCCTTCATGCAAATTCCTTTTCTTGCTGGTCTTTGCTGTTTCTCCCAGTACAGGCTGCAGGAACTCTGTACTGCTCTTCCAAACTCTCCCAGTTCGCATCTGTTGTCTGTCCCATGCTGTGGCCTTGGAGTCAATATTCTGGGGAGTTTAGTCCCCAAGCTGATGCTGATGTCACTGAGCCTGTTTAGACTGTGGTGGGACATTAACAGAGAAGAGTTGTTGCTACTTCCACATGGGAATAATCCAGTATATCCCAGCGTTTTTCCTGCTGTACTGTGCTGCAGAACTGGCAGGACTCTATACCACACAAAGACTGGGAGTGCTCCCAGATATTTGGGTACAGCCTCCTGCACAGGAGGAACACCTGCTCAGCCATGTGCACCAGCTACACCATGTCATTTGTGTCCCCTGCAGCCCAAAGGGCAGTTCCTGATCCTCCTAGAACCTGCCCTGTCCTTTTTGCTCCATAGTCCTGTAAGTTATTTAAGGCCATGTCCCTGAGCTCTGACCTAGGATAATAAAGATTAATTTTAGCTTAGTTGGAAATTACTAAGTCAAAAGTCTAAGTCAAAAATACCCCTCATATACACCTCACACCCTCTGCAGCCTGGAAGTCCATCAGTTACATCTCTTACCTTATCCCAAACCTGTTCACTCAGACATTGCATCTGTGCACTTCTCCAGAATCTCCAAACCTGCATTTCCAACAAATTGCTTTGTAAAGCTGCTGCACTTTCTTTGTTCTCTGAGCTTATTCCATTTTCCCCTTACAGGAAAAGCTGCAAGAACAGCAGCTGCCTCAGCTAGCTGAAGCTGTCAGTAACTGCCCCACAGTTCTTCAAGGATCCATTTCCATCCCAGCATTGTTCTCTTCCAATACTTGTGCAAACACTTCATATCACCACTCCACAATCCTCCAGCAACAGTGTTCTGATTTCATTGTTCCAAGGGGTCATTCTCAGCTGCATTTATACAGCCCATGAGTCTCATCTGAGGGCTCCAGTCTGGTCACTTTTGGTTTTGTGTTGATTTGGCACGACCTGGTTTTTGGTAGTGAGGGAGGGCCACAGAAGTGGCTTCTGTGAGAAGCTGCTGGAAGCTTCCACCATGTCCAACAGAGCCAATCTCTGATGGATCTGAAATGGACATGCTGCTGGCCCAATTGGAGAGGCTGGTTATGCCTCTGTGATGAATTATTTAAGAAGAAAATCAGAACAATGCATGTGCAGTTTTTTTCCAGGGGTGGTCAGGTGTCACCACTGGGGCCATCCAGGCACAGCCCACAGGAAGGCACCATTGTGTCAAGCCACAAAATGTTTTCATATTCAGAGGATCTTTCCACCACTTCCATGGGACACTCTGCTCTCTCTTCTTTGCTGTGCTGTTTTCAACCCAGCTTATGGTCAGCTAAGCTTGGCACAGCCCCAAGATCATCCTTGGCCTTGTACCAAGCACAATTGAGCTTAATGTGATACACACATCCCTCTCTATCCTGCCAACATGTGTCCCATTACACTCTGCTCAAATCCTTGCCTTTGGGATTTCCCCTGAGCCCTCACAGAACTTCCTCACCAAGTCTGAATTCAAGCAGTTGCACTGACACTGCTGGGCTGGAACTGAGATTTCCTGTCATCCCAGCTACATTGCTCCTCCAGAGGAGGGATCAGCAACTTTAAAAGGGTTCCTCCCTGAGGGGAGATCTCCAGATGCTGATATTTTTTGTCCAGGTACCAGAGGAAACTCTGAAGATGCAGTTCTGGTTGTTTTTTGGGTTTGTTTATTTGTTTGTTTGTTTGGGGAGTTTTTTAAAATATATTTTGTTCTCTGAAAGTCTCTGAAAAATCATTCCACTGTGTTAATCCTTGGCATTGGAGACAGGGTAGTGGCAGATGGATACACAGTGGATGGGACTTGAAATCCTGTCAGAGAACATCCTTGTCCTAGTCCCAGGTCTCAGCAATGTCCTGCAGTGAATCAAAGCCGTTCACTTGCTGTAAGCAAGCTTTTATACTTCCTTAGCTATGCAAATAGTTTATCCACCCTTTTTGTTCTCACCCAGGGATGCCTCGGGGGCGTCCTACAGCAGTGGCACCTCCCCAGGTCTCTATCCCTTGTTTGCACTCCAAGCATCTTCCTTGAAGAGCAAACGATTCTGATGCAGAGGAAAGGAAGAAGAATAAAAACCATTACGGCTGCTTTACCAGCTCTTCAGGGCTTAAGAATGAAGTGAATGGGAGTGAGGACACGTGAGCACAGAGCGTGGAGAGCGGCAGCACAATCACTCTGGAACAGAAACAGCACTCCCAGCACACGCCAGGCTGGCGAGGTGCAGAAAGGGCACAGGGAAAAAAGCTCCAGAAATACCTTCAAAGCTGGAGATGACAAAGGGAAGCCTGGCCCGGCGGGACCACGACAGCAAATAACAGATGACACAGATGAGGCTGAAGCATTGAGCACATCCTTCAACTCTCAGAATAAAGAAATCATTGCAACAAGCTGTGTAAGGCAACGTTCTACAAAGAGATGAGGCAGGCCAGGTGTGAGAAGGGATGAGTTAGGGATGGCTGAACCAGAAGAAGGTACTCAGATCCCAGCACCTGCAGACACCCCCAGAGTACTCATGGATTCAGCTGAAATTGCTCCTGAACTGTTTGCATCACTTTGAGAGAGCCGTAGGAACATGGGAGGGTGAGAAGGGGCTGAGGCAGGGGTATAATATCTGTTTTTTCAGAAGATTAAGGAAGGGGGGGTGGAAATTACAGTCATCTCCAAATTATAGCTTCAACCCAGAGAATGGAGGTTTTTCAGGAAAACAATATTAAGCAATTAGGTTACGGCCACCAAAGAGATAAGGTAATAAAAATGCCAGGTGTGGATTTCTGAGGAAGAAATCATCTCAGGTTGGGCTCATTCCTTTGCTGTGGCAGCTGACATCCTGAGAGGGGAGAAGTACTAAATGTGACATCTACTTTGGAAGGGATTTGTGATTTTTCTTGTAACACATTGGGGTTTGATGCAGGTAGACAGCTGAGAGCCCAGAACATTCCCACAGCTGAAACCCTGGTGGGTACACAGAATCATGAGCCTTTCCCACTCAAAGTGTCTTTTATTTGGAAGTTTTTCACTCCTTTCCCAGGAATGGCTCTGGGTCTGACAGCTCAACCCTTGCCTCTCACTTGAGAGCAATGTGATAATTCGGTCTTCACCTCACATTCACTCACTCCCCCAAAGTGGATTTTCAGCTCTGGATTTATCCCAAGTTGCCTCTTTCCCTTTGTGTACTCTATTTAAAAACATATCATTCACATGTTACATTTTTAGGCCACCTCAGATGTCCTTGCTGCTGTTCCATGGTCAGCTGCTCCTTCTCCCTGAGCTAACGGAGAGCTATTAAAAGCCAGGATGACTCTTGCTGAGGGAACAGGAGCTGCTGACTCACCCCTTCTCTGCAAACACCCCCGGCTTGCAGGGCCAGGGTGAAGCCCTGCTCAAGCCTCCCCTGCTGGCTGCCCCTCCCCTGTGTGGCCCTAGGAAAAGCAGAAGAGGCCTCAGCTCTGGGTAAGCTCAGCTTACAAAACACAAACATCTCTGTGTGCTCAACCCTGTGCTCAGCACAAACCCAGAGCACAGCCCCATCGGGCCCCTGGGAGGACAATCAGCTGTGCCACAGCCCAAACCAGAACACCTGGTTTCAGGAGGAAATACAAGATCCCATGGGAGTAACTGGCCTGCTCTGCCCTGCAATAGAAGAAAGACATGAAGCCATCAGAGAGTGTCCAAAGGAGGCACATGAGAATGGCCAAGGGCCTTGAGGGGAACCATATGAGGAGCAGCTGAGTGCACTTGTATTGTCTGGCTGGAGAAGACTGAGGTCAGACCTCACCAGAGGCTGCAACTTTCTTGTGAGAGGGAGAGGAAGAGCAGCTCTGATCTCTGCTCTGGGCCAGGGGCAGCAGCCAGGGCAGGGCTGGAGCTCAGCCAGGAGGGATTGAGGTTGGATTTTAGGGCAAGGTTCTTCCCCCAGAGGGTGCTGGCACTGCCCAGGCTCCCCAGGAATGGGCACGGCCCCGAGGCTGCCAGAGCTCCAGGAGCCTTTGGGCAGCGCTGCCAGGGGTGCCCAGGGTGGGGTTGTTGGGGCTGTGGGCAGGGCCAGGGGCTGGCCTGGATGGTCCTGGTGGCACCTTTTCAACACAGGACATTCTGTGATTCTGGATCTTTGGCCCCCAAGTGGGTCCTGCCTTGGAGGTAGGAGCCTCCTCCAGGACAGGCTTATCCTGGGGCAGAGCAGTCCTTTGACATCAAACACCTGATGAGTCCTTCTCTCATCACTGGAGCCAGCTAAAGGATGAGTCTATCCACTGCTATCCACTGAGGTTACCTGAATTTAAAGGTTTCATCCTAGAAGAGATTTTTAGGTTAAAAGAGTCTCTTCTTTGTAGCTGGCAAAACCTGAGGGCTGGGCAATGTAAGCAACCCTCTGATTGCCTTGGCAGCCCTGAGAGCTGAGGAGAAGCACTCCAAGGTGGTGTAGAGCCTCAAAATGATGTGTTGCAGTCCTCAGCATTTCCAACACTTCAGGCTCCTGGGAAATTTAGCTCCTGAGCCAGTCTGACATTTTTTGGAAATTTTACCCTCTTTATGTGTATTATAGGTTGCATTTAATCATGCTGAGCTGGTGAGTAATAGCTATAAAATACTCTAGCAATTTCATACAAATTTTTTGAACTGCTCAAAGGAAAAAAAGGGAAAAGGATACTAGAGAGGATGAGTCAGGCCCTGAGAAACAGGTTCCATGGACTCATTCTTTGGTTTGCAAATTGCCTGTGAGCAGATACTGATTTCTTTAACTGGGTCATTTCCTAAAAGGGTTTTTGACTGGTTTTCATGAGTCATTCAGAAGAGTTCAGCTGGTTGCCCACTGCTTTCCACAATGAGATTCAGAATGTACATGTTATTATTTAACTGACAGGGTTTTGTTCCTTCATCCCTCCCAAAGGGCTCAGTGATGGTTGGAAGGAAAAACAGGGATGAACAGAGGGATGAACACAGAGATGAGCACAGGGTAACTTCAGTGTAGATGCTGAGAGAGGGTGATTTTAGCATTTGTCTGCTCAGCAGGCTCTCTTCTCCTCAGAGGGAGAGGGAATCTGATGCAGGAACTGAGCAAACTTGGCTAGCAAAGCATTTTGGGAGGCTGACTGAGGTACCCAGTCTGGGATTATGAATTATAACCCAGAACTTGTCCTGGGGGTCACCCTCGCTGGGAGGGAGGGATGTGGGTGAGCTGGGGCATGGCCTGGACATGCAACCTCTCCCAGCCTGCAGGTCTGAGATCCCTTTCCACCTTGGGAAGTGCTTTCAGTTCTGCTCTCTTTCCAATAAACANAGAGGTTTTGTGGCTGTATAGTTATGTCATGAGGGCGTGTTCTCCCCATAGTCCTCTTTCCCTACCCCCCTGCATTGTTGTCGCTGGTCGGGGCATCTGGGGGAGGGCACAGAAACACCTACCCTCCAAACAGGTTGTAAGAAAGTGATCCCCACCAATCGATGGCAGAGAAGGAGTTGGCTGACAAGGCTTTGGGAGGTGCCAAGGGTACCTATAAAAAGCAGAGCATCCACTTTGTAGACGAGCACATGGTGGTTTGGTCATGTGCTCCCAGCGCTGCTCCCTCTCCTTAGTCAGTCTTTAGTTAAGGTTTAATAAACCTTTGAAATTTTAAAAAGTGAGCATCATTTCTCACAAAAGGCACCCTCCCCTCAGTACCCTCATGTTCCAGGTGCAGGTAAACACCCACAGCCTGGGATGGAGTGGAGGAATGAGATTTCTCCTCACCACACTCCTGTTGTCTCCTCTTGGCACCTTTCTCCCGAGGATCCCGTTCAGCAGCAGTGACAGCCAGCACCTCCTGACAGGGAGCCAGCACAGTGACCCCACACTGATCCATGGACACAAGTGCCACTCACTGTTGAGTGCCAGCCTCTCAGGGAGTGCAGGCTCACTCTGGGCTCATCCCCTTACTTCTAATCCAGTATGGAGCAGAAACATAAGTGAGAGGTTTCTTTAGCCAACGTGCAACTTTTTTTTGCACGAGCAATTGCTGTTTGGGGTCCATGGCTTGCAGAATCCAGGAGTTTTCTGATTGCCTGGGATCACAGAGATGCACAAGGACCTCAGAGCCAGCACACACACAAGAGGTTAAGTTTGCTCCAGCCATGTGAGAGCTGTAGCAAATTTCATCAGTGCAGTGATTGTGACCTCTGGCAGGACAGGGCCTGCTCGTGTTTCTGCTGGAGTCAAACCCTTGGCTGCTGTCACCCAGGGCAGAGGAGCCCCTTCCCCAGGGGAGCAGCTCCCTGAGGCAGCCATCCTGTGCCTGGAATGCTGGCTGTATTTCCTGGAAGGCTCCGGGAGATGAGCTGCCTGCCACCATAAAGCAGAGCCTGAGCCCTGACAGTGACCAGAGCTGGCATTAATTCACTCCCCACCAGCTCCCACTCTCTCCCACTCCTGCACTTGGTTTAACCAAGTAACCTCTGGTGGAATTTACAATCTTCCTGTTTCCTTGATTTATTAGTTGCAGCCTCTGGGTCTGATGATTCGATGGCCTGGGCCCAGCTCTATCCCTTTTTTGTGGAGTATACCGCAGGTTATTTGTTTATTACAAAGGCTGATGATAAAAAATACTCTGCCACACTTATTCCTAATTGCATCACCATGGCAACAATGATACAAGTTTTTGAGCTTTTCCTCAAAAGAGTTTGCTGGGTTAGATTGTTTATAGAGACCTACACGTGTGCCAGGTAGGAGGTTTCTAGTGATTTATCTGGCACAGGCTTTGTCAGTTATCTATGTTTGTTTGTGCAGCTCTCAGCTGCTCTCCTCAGCATCTCTGCCCATTTCTCTTGGCCACTGTCCTTCTCAGCTCTCTGTCTGGCTCCCTGGACAGGTCACCTCTTCTCCTGCCTCCCCCCAGCCCCTGATGTCAGGTCACTGCTTCCCTCCGTGCCCCTCTGCCCGATGGGGACAGCCACCCGCAGCAGAGCCACCTCCTGTGGCAGTGCAGGCCTGTCCCCATGTCCCCGACAGGCTCTGGCCGTGCCCAAGGCTGCAGTGCAGGCCTGTCCCCATGTCCCCGACAGGCTCTGGCCGTGCCTGAGGCTGCAGTGCAGGCCTGTCCCCATGTCCCCAACAGGCTCTGGCCGTGCCTGAGGCTGCACAAATGCTCTGTGGGGCTGGGCACTGCAGGCACTGGGGGCTGGTGGGGAGGACAGAGGCTGCTTTGGGGTTAGACCCATCTGAGGTACTGCCAAAGGCTGAGATGCCTTCCCCTGTGTCCCTGCTGCCCTCCCTGCAGGGCTGGGGTGGCAGGAGGATACTGCACGGTGCCTGTGGCCTGGGGTGAGATGGGCCCCACCCTGAGTGGGCAGCAGGAGGTTCTCGGATCACACCAAGGGTTTCCAGCCAATGGAGTCCCCAAAACCAGGCATCACAGAGGGACCTGTGAGGTGCCTTTCCAGGAAACCTGATGCTCCTTCAGCAGCAGCTTCCCCTTGCTGTCTCACACTTTTTACCCTGGGAAGGAAACAGCCACAAGTGAGGGGCCTGGTCCCACTTGGAGATGTTCCCACCAGGGCTGGTGGCCCTGGACAACTCCAGTCAGTCTGCACCTGCTGGCTTCAGACACACACCCAGCCCTCAGCATCCTAGTCTTTGCATGATGCTGCCCAAATTTATCCAAGCCTGATTCCCAGCCAACTCATTAGCTGGCAGCCGTGCTTTCCCAGGCAGCCCTTGTGCACAGAGAACTTCTCCTTGCTTAGTCCCTTCTCGAAAGCCCCCTGTTCCACCTGTGACTGCTGGTGCCCAGGACCAGTTCCAGGCTCTGGAGAAGGTGCAGGAAGGGGCCTCAGCTGCAGGTGGGTTCCAGAAGCAGGTTCCAAGAGGGTCTAGGACTCCTGGCCATGCACCCTGTCCCAGGCCAGGCAGAGGGATTGCCCTCCTCCTCCTCCCAGTGTTCCTGCAGCTGGATGCCAGTGGCAGGGGGGTACCAGCAATGTCTCTGCTCTCTTCCCACCTGTTATGGGAGCTGCTCGTGGTGCTGAAAAACTCTGCAGGAGGCCCTTCCCCTTGCTGTCTCCCCCTCAGATGTCACTGCTGTCACCATCAGGCTCATCCTGCACTGCATCACCAGGAGTGTCTTCCCAAGCTGAATTCCCCTCTCTTATTCCCCATCCTCCCCCCATTCTCACTGCATGCCCTTGATTTCTCCTGCATGATCCCAGCCCTGCCAGTGAAATGCAGCTGAGCTTCACATTTCTGCACATCTCAGAGGGATTAAATTGAGCCAAGGAGCCACCCTGAGCCCCGGCTGTGCCCAGGGGCATTGGCCATTGCCCTTCAGTAGGATCCACAGTCCACAGCAACTCTTCAGGCACAGTTTGTTTAGGCAGTAAGATTTTGGGAACCTCACCCCTTGATTTGTTTCATTTCCTCTTTATTATCATTGTTCACTTTACCCTGGTGCTTTATCTTATGAGCATTGATTCTTTTGCCTCACTGGTTAGCGATTGTTTATTCCACACTAACGTTTCTGTTCCTACATTTTTGCACACTCAGGTGATTTATAAAGGTAGTAAAACAAAGAGTGCTTGTTGCAGTGAATTCAAAACACTTTGCTGTGCTAAAGGGTCTTGGGAACAATAAATCAAATCTAACCTTGAGTCACAGTGTCATCTCTGCTGCATTCACCCTCAGATGGAGTCATCCAGCACCACGTCCAGAGCCACAGCATCCACCTGACAGCTCTGTCTGCCCAAAGCTGGTGCAGGGAGATCCCCCTCTCTCTGTGCCATTCATCACCAGCAAAGCCAAAGACTCCCCAGGGAGTGAGCATGGCCCCGAGGCTGCCAGAGCTCCAGGAGTATTTGGACACCACTCCCAGGGATGCCCAGAGTGGGATTGCTGGGGTGTCTGTGCAGGGACAGGAGCTGGACAGGATGATCCTGTGGTTCCCTTCCAATTCAAGATATTCCATATGAAAGCAGGGAATGGCTGCATTCCTGGAGAGTGGCCTCAGAAACTCCCCTCTCCACCTTTACCCCATGTGAAAAGGTGCTGCCAGCTCTGACAGACATGTCCTGGTGGCACACTTGTCCCCCAGGGCCTGAGAACCAGAGGCTGCTGGAAAAGCTGTTGTACCTTCAGGTGAAATCCTGTCCTGCTCATGGCTGGAGCTGCTGCCTGGCTGGCAGCCCCTCCAGCACCCACTGCAGGCTCCCCAGGCTCTCTGCGCCCTGGGCAGCTCCACAAGCTGCTTTGGAGTGTGTGCAGACAGCTCCACTCACACCCATTCCCCAGCCAGGGCCGTGCTGTGACTGCTGAGAAACAGGACAATAACTGCAATTGCTGAAGGCACAGCCCTGAGCAGCTCTCACTGCCACACTGCGTCAGGTAAGGTCGCCAGACCTTTGCTTCCTGGCTCTGGGGTCCTCCATGCTCAGAAACCTTAATTCCTCTGTCTTTTCCAGGTCAGTGGAGCTCTTTCTGTCTGTCCATCCATCAGCTCTGGCAGTCCCTGTCAGCACAGAAGGGAACTGTTCTCTTCACCTGCAGGCTGCGTGCTGGTGTGAGGAACCCCAGGCAGGGCTCTGGTCAAAGGGCAGAGACACATGCCAGTCCATTTCCAATGCAGCTGGGTGTAAATGGTGTAAATGGTGTAAATGGCTTTCCTGGGTGTCAGCTGAGCCAGGGGATGCCCCACTCTGGGTCACTGGTGCAAAGAGAGCCTGGAGGAAGGTGCCTCCTCACTGGGTCCAACTGCAGCAAGCCACTGCTACCCTGTGGTGGTCCTGGGCCCCTCCCTGCAAAGGCTGCAGGAGAGGTGTCACAGTAGCTGGTGGCCACACCACCACACCAGGAGTGTTCCTAAAGCCAAAGGAGGGTGGAAGGGAGGAGGGGGAGCCCAAGGCACAGCACTTCCTCCAGCTGATCCAGAACAAAGCCCACCCCAGCAGGCACAGTCACCTCCCAAGGAGATGACAGATGGGGTGACAACAGGTTTTCCATATTCCTGCTGTGCCAGCAGGAAGATAAATCCCTTCATTTCCTTTTCTGTTCCTTTGTCTGTGAGAGTGCTGGCCCAAAGGACCAATGAGCCACCCTTTAGCCCCCAGGTAGCCGTGTCTGGATGTCAGTGCTGGAGGATTTAACACAGTGATCAAGGGCAGAAGAGAGCAAAGCTGCCTAGAGATGAGTGCAGCTGTGCTGGACAGCACCGTGTGGCTCTCGTCCCAAATCTGCTCTCCCCCAGTCACACACATGCAAAGCAGTGCTGACTGTATCAGCAAGGGCTGGCTGTCAAAGCTGCCATCCCAGCTGGGACAAGCTGGTGTCTGTGATAAATTAAAGGTGATTCAGGCTGTGCTAGCAAAACCTTTTCTCAATAAAACAAACTTAGACTTTTGCAAGAAAAAATAACCAGAAGAAGAAAACCTACAGTTTCCTTGAAATGCTGTCACTGCAAAGAGAAAACTCAAGAAAATCACAAGTTGAGTGGTTTC
Organism: Rhadina sibilatrix; assembly: GCA_013400275.1. NCBI lineage: Eukaryota > Metazoa > Chordata > Aves > Passeriformes > Phylloscopidae > Rhadina > Rhadina sibilatrix. The sequence continues at coordinate 58,286 of VWYO01002105.1, read as the reverse complement.
TGAAAGTTTTCTAGTGACTTTTTATCTCACAATCAGAGAATCAGGGAATTCCTACTGTGGACAAAACCTGTAATATCAAAAGTTCTTCTCATTGTCTCCACTGATCACAGAGGAAGCAGAGGGTATTTGTCCCACTGGCTTCTCTCAAGGGATAGCTGGCAACACAGCAATGGCTCTTTTAAAGAGGGACATCACTCCCGAATTTCACAGCTGGGAATGACCCCTCTCCCTGTAGGACAGGGACAGGGTGCAAGTGTGAGTGCTTGTCACTTTGTTTGAGGACCACCCAGGGCACCCATCCTCATTTCTCCTCTCTTTGTTGAGCAGGGTGAGCCCAGGCTCCAGAGCCTGATGTGGGAACAGCCCAGTGCCCACAGTGGCTGAGCACAGTCTCATTCACTGCCAGGCTGCAAAGCTCTTCCTCATGTCCTTTCACAGAGGAAACATCCCCTAGGTGGCCACCTGGATGATGGAGGAGAAATGCCAGAGAGGACAAAAACCAGGGTTATAAATAAAATTCATAAAGCTTTGGCATTTCCCTGGCCATATTGACCCACACCAGCACCTGAGGCAGTGTCTTTCCACACCAACCCCACGTTCCACTCCTCATGCAAACATAGCCCAGGGGTTCTGTTTCCCTTTGGTGCAAACCAATCTCACAGTCTTTGGAGCTGAAATTAAACAAAGTCACTGATTTCTTTGTCAGGAAATCTACCAGAAGAGATGGAAGGAGGCTGCCCAGCCATGCCTGTTCATGCTCCTCTCCCCTCACTGCAGAGTCCAAAGGGCCTGTGTAGCCCTGATTCATTCCTGTGATGTTTTGGTTTCCCTGAAACTCTTTTCCCAGAGACTTTTCTGTCAACAAGAGACACGTTTTCCTGACTGTAACTTTGTTTACATTCCTTTCCCTAGGAGGGACTTCTCCTTGATGTCCCTCTGACTTGACCAGTGTGATTGAAGAAGTTTGTCTTTCTTCCACCCATTGGGCTGTTCTTTGTAAAATAGCATAAAGGGAAGAAATTCCCAGAAATAAATGGAGTCACTGTCAGCCCTCTGAGTCGGGGTCTGTGTCATTGTGATCTTGAACAGTGTCAGACCTGCAGTACCACAGCAGGTGGAGGCGATGCTGCCCTGGGACTGAGCAGCCACTCAGTAAGTAAATGATCATTATCTTCAGCGTGGGCTGAGCACGGATCCCCTGCAGCCACTGAGCCCACGCTGCCCCTGCACAGCCCCTCTCCTGCTCCAGCTGAACAAAGCAGATTGGCTCTGTCGTGTCCCTGGCAGGCACACCCTGACACCCCTGAAACAGGGGCTCTCAGTTACTGTCAGTCATCTCCCTGTGACAGTCATTCTCAGCACATCCCCTGTCCTGATAAATGCCCCTCAGTCTCCTTGCTTATCTGAGCTCCCGTCAGCCTCGCAAAGGAGGCAAGCCCTGGGGGGAACAGGATGAATATTCATGGTCACCGTGTCTGGAAAGAGAGGGGAGGCTCTCAGCACATCCACAGGTGAGCGAGACATTCATCAGAAAATTCACATTCAGGGTCTTATTCCTCTTACAGCATTAAATATGTAACAACAGAAACTTCCAAGTGTCTTCACAATGTAATTACAGTGCCAGGAGGATCAGCTGCAATTGCTAAGCCCAGCTCACCTCTGGAATCAGCAGTACCAGCAGCAGAGCCTGGGTGGCCCCCAGTCCTACCTGGACTTCCTAGCACCTGCAAGGACAATTGCCAAAGCGAGAACAGAAACCAAGGGGGTGAGCGCTGTAATATGGAGAGAGGCTGCAGGGACAGCACAGGTGTCCAGGAAGATTAAAATGGAGGAAAAAAAAAATCCCTGTTACATTAATGTAACAAAAATCCATGGTGATAGGAAGATGGGGAATCTGGAAAGAGGACATGTACCACTTCTCAAGGGCAGCAGTTGGGGATGCAGGCAGGGCAGTGGGGAAGGAGCTGGACCCAGAGAAGTGCAGGCAATGCCACAGTCCCCCTTCCACTGGGCACACTCCTACCTCGAGGGCAAGATGAGGAGAGAGGCAGCTTCTTATGGCTTGAAATACCATCCACAGTTGAACACAAACACACACACGTCTCAGTACAGCCAGTCTGTAGCTGGACAAGATAAATCTGGCCACAACACAAACCCAATTTGGCCAGCCTGGTTCATTGTAGAAAAGCAGCAGAACAAGTCCCTGGCTGAACAATGACAGGATAGATTTGAACTCAGAGACCTCAGCCAAGCCTGTTCAAGCCGAGAGGCAGACACACCACTGGCCAGAGATCTGGGCAGAGAGAGATCCCAAGCAATCAGCTGTCTAAACCTGGGAGGTTCAAACCCTCTGTAGAAGAGGTGGCCATAATAAACTCAGGGCTGTTTGTTGAGGATGCTGGCTGAGTTCGTGCCATTTCTGTCTCCAGCCAATGACCCCTAAGGTAATACACAGAGTTGTTGCTAATCGTCTCTAACATTCCTCGAGGAAAGCTGAGATCCAGATCCACAGTCCATGCATCAAGAGAAAGCACTGACCATCACTCAAGGGAGAGGGATTCCCAGGAACACTGGTTAACACCCCAGCAAGAACATAAGAGCAGTTACACCCTTGGATGCTGACGAAGAGGAGAAAAAAGTGTCAAATTCAATATGTCACTGGGTAACTGGTGGAAGAAGAACATAGGCTTCTTAGTGTAAATTAATGTGTCAAGGCTGAATTTGCAGGGTAACATTCTCCAGTGATATCAGTCCTTGGCAGAGAAGCAGCAAAGCTGATACAGAATTGAATGAATAAAGAATTAAAGGCTAGGAATATTATCAAGGCCAGTCAGAACAGTGCTATGGAACACAGCCTCTGCCCAGCAAATCTGTTCTCATTTGCAGGGGAGAGCACCCGTGTGGCTGATAGGACAGAGAGCCCAGGCACAATCTTGGATTAAAACCAGGTCCAGCCAGTGCTGGTAAAGCCCATTTGTAAAGGTGCCAAGTGCTGGACAGAAATAGCAGCTCTCCAAACAGGCAGGGAAGTCTCATCTAATAAGAGTGAGATGGAGGGAATTTGGTGAAGGACAGCTCTAAACACTGGAACTGTGGGGAAGGAAGATGATGAGAGAGAGATGGACATGGACATGGATGTGGAAATGAGATGGAGATGGAGGTGATGGAGGTGATGGAGATGGAGGTTGGTCGGAGGAGAGCAGTTTGCCTGTTAGACAAAATCTGCAAGGTGCCAAGTAATGCCCAGCATGAAGCAGTAAAGGAAGAGGCCCAACTCTGAGCCAGCTGGGTCTGTGCAAACAACCCACACTTCGATGTAGCCAGGCTGGAAAACCCAGCATGAGGACAAAGAGCAGCAGTTGCAGCAAATTGCCAGTGCTGCAGCCTCCCAGCCCAGGTACAGCAATCCCCCCTCTGCCTCCCAGCCTGCAGAAAGCCCTGGACAGGCAGGAGCTTTGCCTTTCCCAAGTCTACCTGGCTTTCCCCATAGTTCATGGTCTTCATGTTTCTCTTTCAGGGACCAGCAGGTGAGGTGGAGCTGTGAGATGAACACATGGCCTGGCTTTGCTCTTTGCTAACCATCCTGCTGAAATCCGTGGAATAAAGGCTGCTGAGAGAGAAAATCCTTCTCCCTTGCCCAGACTCACCTCCTGGCAGCAGCTGCCTTGTTTTGCTCTGGTCTCACCCTTTGACAGCCCTGGTTGCATATTATTGCTTAATTAACATCTCGTTACACGGCCCTGGCACATTTTGCATGGCCTGTGCTCTGCCCGCATCACTGGAGGAGCAGATAACAAATGGCTCTGCATGTCTCACTAATCAGACTAAACCCAGGATCACCATTCTGGTAAGGACCCTGCTGATGAATAGGCATGAGCTGCAGCTCCTGGGGATCCCAAATGTTTTCCTCTCCCCCTCCTCTGGGCACAGCTAGGCTGCTTCAGGAGGACAACAAGGCGTATTTGACATAGAGCAGTCTCTGGGGCACTCGGCAGAATTCACTCTTGACAGACCATCCATGCAGAGCGAAACCTGAGCCATCCTTGGAGGAGGACCACGGCAGACACAGAGCATCTGGGTGTCTGTCTTGCATCAGGTCCACAGAACAAGCACCCAGGACAATTCCAGGGCACATAAAATGCAAAGAACCAGTACTGAAAATAGTAACAATGGCCAAGAAGAAGAAGAAAAAGAACAGCCACAACTTCAACAACAACTGCAACAGAAGCAGCCCCTTACTTCCCCCTTTTTCACCCTTTCTCCCACTCCATTGTTGCCCTAAGGAGGTTTGTAGCGTGGTGAGTTGATTGTAGCCACGTGCTTGCTCCTGCAGGATCCTGCCAAGTTCATCCTCCCCACAGTAGTTTATGACTGCACCACACTGAAGTGGATAGACTACAGGAATAAAGCTTTACAAATGTTTTCAGTGAGAAAGTGATCCACATAAAAATACATCAAACTATTGATAGTTCCCCTACAGGAAAAAGCAAGGCTGCTATTGAAAAATGTAAGTAATGTGATTTCTAACACCCAGGCAATGTAAGCAGAAATTGAAATTTTGCATAAATGTATATAAAGCTTGTATTCATTGATGTGATTGATATTAAACAATAGCAATGCATTTGACAGAGAGATGTCATGATAAAACACCACGGATATGACAGCTCACAGCAGAATTTTATGCTGCAGTTCAATTTTAAACCCCCATCTGTCTCTGCAGATAAGACTTCCATGCTGCCTCGGTGTCTCTGAAGGCTGGCCAAGAGCATCCTTGCCACGGGATCAGTTTTCTCAGCCCTGGCATGGAGCAGAGGCACAAGAAACATGAGCCTGTGCATGTCCATAAAACACACAGCAGGGCCTGTGGCATGAGGCTGCAGGATCTGAGCTCCCCTGCTGCGTGTGCCACTCCACACAGCACTTCAGCCTGTGCTTAACCCCAGAGAAGAGCTCATGTCTCATTGACACAAAACACCAGGGCTGACAGGGAGCTCTAGGAATGGAATTTTACCTTGGGATGCTCGTGGAAGGGTTGATGTGGCTGCTGGTGATTGCTACTGCTCCTCTGGTCTGCGCACAAAACCAGTGAAAGCTGGTTTGTTTGTTTTTTTTTCTAATTCTATTTCCATCTCACAGTTCATCACTCAGGGTCAGCTTCCATATAAATGTAGTTGTCTGTCCCACACAGGCAGCAGCTTGGTGCTGGAGATGTTAATTCTACAGCTGAGTTTGCCCATATACTGTGAAATTGCAGTCAAATAAATGGGATCCAAGTGACAAAGAGCAAAGTCTGTGGGAGTAACACCAGCTCAACTGGGCAGGGATGAGTGCAGATCCTGTTATACAGAGCAGCCCAGGAGACAAGTCTTCACCCAGCTCTGCTGGAGTGGACTTGGGCTCTGAGAACCTTGTGGGTCCCTTCCAGTTCAGGCTGTTCTTTGATGAATGATCTTGAGTGAAGCCACAGGAGGAGCAGCTGAAGAGTGCTTGGAGTGTCCAGCTGGAGCAGAGGGCACTGAGCTCAGAGCTCCCCAGGGGCTGCAGCTCCTCCCCAGGGCAGCTCCCATCCCTGCTCTGGGCCAGGGGCAGCAGCCAGGGCAGGGCTGGAGCTGGGCCAGGAGGGATTGAGGTTGGATTTTAGGGCAAGGTTCTTCCCCCAGAGGGTGCTGGGCACTGCCCAGGCTCCCCAGGAATGGGCACGGCCCCGAGGCTGCCAGAGCTCCAGGAGCCTGTGGGCAGCACTGCCAGGGGTGCCCAGGGTGGGGTTGTTGGGGCTCTGGGCAGGGACAGGGGTGGGACTGGGTGATCCCTGTGGGTCCCTCCAGCTCAGGATGTTCTGTAATTCTGTGTTTCCATCACTCTGCTAAAACCCCTCTCTCATCCACACAGGGCTGAGTAGGGGATGCTCTGGGGTGGCTGTTCCAGCCTCTCCACCTCTGCAACCTGATTTGATCCCCATTGTCCCTCAACACCTTCTGCCACTTGCTGTGTAGGGCCCCATAGGGCAACTTTCCATGTTCAGGGCATCTCTGCAGTAGGGCAGGAACTGCCAGTGAAGAGAGCAGGTGGCTTCTCATTTTCAGGCAGCTGATTACGTGGGTGTGGCCTCCTCAGCATGTGTCACCTTCTCCTCCTCCTCCTCCTCTTCTGATGACAGTCCGAGATTTTCACCTTAGGGCCAGTTTGTGAGGATTTCCAAGATCCCAGGGCGATTGGAGTTCCCTATCCGAGCTCACTGTGTGATCAGACCAATCCACTTACTCCAGGTAAAATCAGTGGCGTAAAATCAGTGTGGCAGAGACTTTCTCAGCAGGTTCACAGGCCCTCCTGCCTTCTGGCCTGGGGGTTGCTTTCTGGAAAGTTTAAACGTTATTTTATGAGCCATTTTCACCCTATGGACTGCTGCAGACTGTTCTCAGTGCTCCCGAATGCTGCCATGGGGAGGACAAATCCAGCCACACATTTCTTCTCCTCTCATATTCCAGCTTGACCTCAGGAGGAAGTGTAGAATGTGTGTAAGTGTCCAGAATCACAGAATGGTTCCAGGCTGGAAGGGATCTTCCAGCCCCTGCCATGGGCAGGGACACCTGCCCTTGGGGTAACCAGCTCCACCCCACCTGGCCTTGGACACTTTCAGGGATAGGGCAGCCACAGCTTCTCTTGGCAACCTCTGCCAGGACTCAACCACTCTCCTAGTGAAGAATTTCCTCCTCATACCCAAAGTAAATCTCTCCTCTGTTGGTGTGAAGCCATTCCCCCTTGTACCATATGTATGTAGATAGGAAGAAATATGTATGCAGAAACTGTAGGATATTCTACAATAAATAGAAATGGATGAAGTTTATGGGACTTTAGGGTTTTCTTCTCAAACATCCTTTAATCTCATGGCCCTGTGAATTGTAGCAATTCTGGCTTGGAGTGTCCTGCATTATTTGTAGGTCAGAGTGGAATCCTTTAGGCAGCTGTGCCTCACCGTGTCACCACACCAGAGCTGGGGCTGTCTCCCAGCAACCAGAGGGAAAGGAGAAAATCCTTATCCCAGCCAGGAGGGAGAATGTGCCATCTCCTGCCATCGGGAGCAGCACAACCTAAACACACAGGGCACGAGCCAGAAGGGATTGGGTCCAGAGTGTGGAGGCTTCCCCAACAGCCCAGAATGCACCAGCAGGATTTCAGTGGCCTTCCTCATGGCAAGGATCAGCATCTGGTCCCTCCTGTGGCTCCTATTAGAAAATGCAGCTGAAAAGCAATACTTTGGGGGTATTTTCACAGGTGTCAGTGTGCAGGTGCAGCTTACCCAGGGCTAACAGGGCAGGTGATGAGCCCGTGGCTCTGGCAGTTCCCTGGGGGCAGAGGCAGGAGTGTGGACGTGCCCTTCTCCAGGGTGTGTCACAGCTGGGCTGCTCCCTCCTCCTCCTCTTCCCTGCCCTGCACCTGCTCCTGCTCTGGAAGAAGTAAAACAAAGAGGAGAATGGAGCTCTTCATTCATTTGTGATGCCTGCAAGGGGAACAAAAGCCTTGGCTCAAACTTAGAAAGTTCTCAATGCCAAGAGGAGCTGAGCTCTTGGCACGGCAGAGGCTTTGGACCCAGCCATGGCTGGAGAGAGAGTCAGAATAATGCCTGGAGTGATGGGGAGGAGGGGGCCAGCACCTGGTAGCACCTGGGTCGGGCTGAGGAGCTGCAGCTGCCCCTCCCTGGCCCACAGGGCCCGTGTGACCCACGGCATTTGGTGTCTCTGGGCACCCCCTGGGACTGACCCCAGCCAGGCCGAGCAGAGCTGCCCCCTGCCAGCTCAGCAGATCATCTGCTGAGAGCAGTGACTCACCAGGACCTGCTACAGGAAATCCATTCTGCACTGAGCCCAGAGAGCCTGTAAGGAGCCTGTCTGGTGGATGAGCTCAGGGAAGAGTTAAAGCACAGCATCCAGCTTTCAGCAGAGACAAAAAGTTCTTCCTTTTTTTTTTTTTTTTTTTTTTTTTTTTTTTTTTTTTTTTTTTTTTTTTTTTTTTTTCCCTTCTTTTATAAAAA